>VWYP01004471.1:168656-187411 GCA_013400435.1 Pycnonotus jocosus
TTGTATACAGGTTCCACTACAGAAGTGTTATTCCTTCCTAATCCACCTTCAAACACACAAGAGTAACAGTGTTCAGGATGCAATACATCTCTGAATTTCATGGTGTCCCCATCCAGTTTGTTTTTGGAGAAAACACAGAGGACTAGCTCAGAAACATTGTATTTGCTGTAGCAGAGGCCCACAGTATGGTTCCCTCCATTTAGGTATAATTGCATCCAGACAATCCAAGGCAAATGACTGAGCAAAAGCTTCTTCTCTTCTGAGGAGTCTCACCCACACTCACACCTTCTGTAAACCCCCCTCACGTTTCCAGTGTGAGAAATACTCTTTGTTCAGCCAGTAAAGGTTCTATGTGTGTGCAGAGGGGATTCAAAAACTGCAAGCCAGAGGAGAGGGAGGGAGCCACTGCTGTGACCAGCTCCCGAGTTACAGCACACTAACCAGGTTAGGTATAGCTGCCTTACAATACAATGAACTCTCAATTTTTCCATGCTCTAGTTAAAATAAAACAACTTCACAAACAGTCATCTCCTTGCTATTATACCTTCCATTATAACAACGATTTATCCCAGCCAGTATTCACATCACTTTGTCTGTCATATTTATGACTGCCATATTTATGGCCAGAGCAACATCTCTTTGTGAAGGAAGGGCAATTGTTAATTCATCCTCTCTTTTCAGGAGGTTGAGCTGATTTAGCAATACTTTCTTTTTCACCATACCCGAGTAGTCTCTAAGCAAACCACTGACATAAACAGGTTGCTATATAATTTTCCTTCTGCTCCTTTCTGATCATGCAGGTTTGCTTTAAACAGTCACCTGCACTTGTGCATCCCTGCTGCTGCTCATCTCTTCTAGACCCACTCCCCCTTCCACCATATGATCCTGTCCTTCAGTAGGTCAAACCCTTAACAACAGAAAGCAAATTTGTATGCAGTCTGAAAGAAGCAGAGTAGCACTCTTTCTCTAATAGCACACTATTCATATCAACCATCCATATTAGTGACAAGGGAATTTTTTAAAAAATCATAAAAGAGACAGAAAAAATGAAGAATCACCATACCAATCAGACCTGTTGTCCGCCTGGTCCAGTATTCTTTCTCTGACAGCACTCAGTACCCGCTTCAGAGGAAGGTGCAAGAAACCTTGTAATTATAGAATAACCTGATTAATACAGGAAGTTTCGTCCTAGCCCTAGGCAGTCAGCAGCTGACTCACCCGCTTGTCTGAAACATAAGATTTTATATCTGCTCTATTTTTTTTAATCCTATGTAATTTAATAGTGAAACTCCTATTACAAATGTACTTTGCAAATGTACATTTGAATACTATGAAACATTTTAGGCTTTACTGTAACCTGTAGCTGAGAGTTCTATTTGCTAATTATATAGGTTGTACTATTTTTATCACTGTTAAACTGCCTGCCATTCAATCTCATTGGATGTCCCTTTTAGGGACTCGGGAATAAGTGGGCCAGAGAGTGTGATTCCACTGCTTTTTTTCCCCTTGGCATCTCACCTGGGAGCAGAGATGCCTGAAGAGGTGCATGGCACTCAGCCTTTGGCTTGAGGCACTGAACCAGCACACGGGCTGCCTCCACTCACAGCCCTCACCCAAAGGAAAGGTGCCCTGCACAAGTGATGAGTGCCCTCATGAATGAAGTAGCAGCAGCTGTGCTGCTCATATTTTTGTGAAATCACATAAATCCCCTGTGACATTGTTTCTGTACTTAGAGATGAAAGAATGCAATGTGCCCAATAAAGTGCTATACAGTATCATACCTACAGGGCAGAAGGTGGCTCCTGTGACTTCAAACTTCCATAATGGCCTTATGTACTATGATAGTTTTAAGGTAAAATAACAACAGCCTTTTCAAAACCCAGGAAAATGAACAACACAGTAACAACAATGAAGGCTTTCACTATATTTTACTTAGATCTGTTGATGGTTTTCAGAACCTTCCAATAGAGCAGACACCTACAGAACACATGTACAAGAAGGCTGGGGTAGGCTAGACAAAACAAAAGGAAATAACAATTTTTTTTTAAAATTGTCTGATCATCTTCTGTGCTTATTTATTTTGAAGTAAACTGCTTAGCAGCCTGTGAGCCTCAGTTTTGCATCTGGTATAAATTAGTGGTCCTTAATAAGCAGGATGCTTGATTGACAGGCCATTAATATCATCAATGATTGTGTTGCAGCGTTCCACATTGCTGGCCAGCTATGAGAACTGAGTGTACAAGCAGGAGCACACAGGCCAGACAGGATGCACGCAACAGGCACAGAGGTGAACTTTCAGAAAACACAACTGAGCTCCTCTTCTAAGCACAGCAGGCACCAAAAGGATAAGATGAAGACTACTAAAGAAAATTTAGGTAAGTATTTGAGTATGGATGAATATCATAACATTGTTTTATTGCAAAGAAATATTGTACCATGCATGCTTTGAGAATTGAGGATGTTGCGAGCTATACTAGTTATCAAAGAACAGAAACATGTTACCTCTATTTTCTGTACAGGGCAAAAGCTGATATTTAAGAATCTCTCAGGAATAGCACAGCTGCTAAGCCAAACAAGGACAACCTAAATGTAATGATTTCACAAGCTGAAAATCACGGAGATGATATATGCAGGATAAAATATCTTAGAGAAAAGTATTAAGCTTGCCAGATACACCTGGAAGAAGTCTAGAATAATTTTTTGATACTAAATACAAAAGCACTAGTAAACAACAAGGAGGTCTCGATATCAAAATACGATGTGACACAGAATCATTTAGGCTGGAAAAGACCTCCAAGTCTAACCTCTGACCAATTACCACTTGTCAACTAGACCATAGCACTAACTGCCACGTAGAGGCATTCCTAGAACTTCTCTAGGGATGGTGACTCCATCTGGGCAGTGTATTCCAATGTTCAACAACCCTTTCCATTAAGAAACTCTTCCTGATGTCCAACCTGAATCTCCCCTAGTGCAGATTGAGGCCATGTCCTCTCGTTCTCTCACTAGTTCCTTGGCAGAAGAGGCTGACCCTCATCTTGCTATAACATTTTCTCAGGTACTTGAGAAGGGCAGTAATGTCTCCCCACAGTCTCTTTTTCTCCAGGCTAAACACCCCAGCTCCCTCAGCAGTTCCTCATATGATTCAACTCTCTAGACCCTTCACCACCTCTGCATATGTTCCAGCACCTCAATGTCTTTCTTGAAGTGAGGAGCCCAGAACTGAACACAGGATTTGAGGTGTGGCCTCACCAGTGGCCAGTACAGGGGGACAATCCCTGCCCTGGTCCTGTCAGTCACATCATTTTTGATGCGACCCAGGACGCTGTTGGCCTTCTTGGCCACCTGGGCACACACCAGCTCATGTTCAGCCACTCTCAGGTCCTTTTCCACTGGCCTGCTTTCCAACCACTCTCCCTAAGCCTGTGGTGCTGCAGGGAGTGTTTTGACTGAAGTGCAGGAGCCAGCAACTTGGACTTGCTCAAATGCCCCTGTCTGATCATCCAGGAGTCACTGTGTCACATTCACACCACCTAAGCTGGGACCAAGGCTCCTTCACAGCTACATATCCCACACTCATAGTCAGATGAGGTTTCCTTACCAGCTCAACCCCAAGTTTCCCATAGCAGAGTCTCACAGGCCTCCATGCTTAGAACGATTTAATCATGGTGCATTAACAAAATAACAGCTTGAGCTGGATGCCCCCAGGGAGGGACTCTGAAAGCAGGAAACCTGTTCTTTTGTATCCTTACACTCTAAGCACACGGAAGTCTGGGATCCTTGGCTCCTGCTGTGTCTCTGAGTGTCACCTGGCTGAGCCACAGATCCCCTTTGTTATGCAAAGGATTGGCAGGTCATGGCCTCTTGCCTGTAGTGCCAGCTCCCACCCCACAGAGCTCAGTCTGCAGCTCACCCTGCAGCTGCACACTGAGCTACCTGCACTGAGTGTATTCCCCAAGAGAACCTCACACCACTGGCCTCACCCCATTGATCCAGCCTGTCCAGATCCCTCTGCAGAGCCTCCCAACCTTCCAGCAGATCAACACTCCCACCTCACTTAGTCTTGTCCATGAACCTGCTGAGGGTGCCCTTGATCCTCTCATCCCAATCTTCAATAAAGATATTAAACAGGACTGGCTCCAGTACTGAGCTCTGAGGAACCCCACTAGTGACTGGCCTCCAACTGTCTGTGATACCATCTACTACTATTCTCTGGGCTCAGCCATCCAGCCAGGTTTTAATCCTGTCAAGAGGGCACCTGTCCCAGACAGGGGCTGCCAACTTTTCCATGAGAATGCCATGGGAGACAATACTAAAGACTTTGCTGAAGTCCAAGTAGCCTACATCCTCAGTTTCCCTCATCCACTAGGTGGGTAACTTAGTCATTTCAACTGCTCCAGCAACCACATCATATTAACATAAATAAAACTCAGAAAGACTTTTGACAAGTATCAGTCTCCCAGTTCTGCTGAGCACTCTGGAGACCAACCCATGGCTTCAAGCCAAGCAGTAATAATGCTGCAGGCTTTGATCTTTGGGTGTGCTTCCTTTAATTTCTTGCCTGGGATCCCAATTGTTTGCTCAGTTTGTTCCAGGCTGGAGCACAGAAGCAAGGTAATATGCACAAAGTACAGATGGTCGAGATCCTTGGAGTCAAACAGGGAGTAAACCAAAGTGGAAACACAGACAGATTCCATCATCCTCTCCCAGGCAACAGCAAGAATAAGTAAACACAACCAATAAAAATAATAAAGCAATATAAAGTAAATACAACCAATAGCACCTCTTGCAAACAAAGATATGGCAATAAGCTGACCTAACAGACCCCTCTATCTTGAGAACTACACCTTAGCGGAACCAGTATTACTTTAAGTTCACATGAAAATGGCTACACTTTCTTTCAGCTAATTTTATTAAACATTCTCTGGTCTTTATTTGAATGACAGAAATAATATCAATGAAAATATCAAAGTATCCCATTCCTTAGGAATCAAATAGCAATAGGAATCAAAAAGGTATGACTTTTGAAGGCAGCAAATGTTGCTTCGACTTGCACCTTAAAGTGCAGTTGCAGGGCAGCTTAAGACAATACAACTCTGTTGCAACCGTGTTCTCAAAGCAGTCAGATATTTCAGTGTGGCAGTAATGCTGCTCATCACTTGGTGTTAGCCATGGTCTGTGCAGGAGGCTGGACAGGCTGACCTTCAGAGGATTCTTTCATGCCAAACTAAGCTGCAACTTCATCAGACCATGCAAAGGACTGGCTTAGAGCAAAACTGACATAAAATTTATTGCCTTCTCCATAAGATTGACTTTTTATTAGCTTTTGCCTCTTTATTTCCCTCTATCAACTTCCCTCCAGATCTGACTAGCAGCAAGATTTCCACAAGGAAAAGGACAAAAATGTACAGGTCCAAAAATCAGTAAGATCACAGCAATGGCAAAAATAAGGACCTAAAATTGCTGTGAGGCTAAGCCTTTTGTACATAAAATCATCCAAAACCTGCTGCCCCACATACTATCTCTCTGGAATACTATATTTACAAAAGACTATTTTGAATAAGTGTCATGCTTTTATTGAAATTAACATTACAGAATTTTTCATAATCATATGAGACACACCATATATAATAGATGCAAATAAAACATTTAGGACTTTAAAGTGGGTATATATACCATATTCAAATTATTTCATATTAAATGTCCAGCTTAATACAGCCTGTGGAGTACAGAAACATGCTGGGAGAATACTAGATGCTTGCCATCCTCTCATACTGAAATGTATTACTTATCTCATAACGCTATTTCAAGTAAAAGGAACAAGTTAAAAAGGAATGGGTGAAGCTCTGAAACTTTAATTTACCATGGCCTAAACTTAAGAAAAAATATTTTAGAGGTTTGCAAAATGACCCTAGTTGTGCCATCTGTACAGAAGAGATAATGAATTGATAGCAACATCTGAAAATATTTTGATAAGAGAGTCTTCTCACACTTTTACAAAAGCACTGCCTGGTGATCGAAGCAACCTCTGATAAGCTCATGTCATAAGGGCTTTCAGAGACTTGAAAGAAATCAAATTTGCTTCAGCAGAAAGAATAAACATCTCTTCCCATTCATGCCTTAAAGCATTTGCACCAACACTATATAATTACATTTCATTTCACCAGAAGATTCTCCTGGATTCTCTATTCCTCTCACAATTTCAAAACTACGATATGTCTGCTTGCAGTTGAATGGATACGTACATATGGCACAAAGTAAATTATTTAATTAAAAAGCAGTTAATGTCGCTATGACTTATGTGACTTCCTTGTACAGAACTCATGCATACATTTTGTTGTGGTAATACCTGGTTTATACATCTTTAATCAAAACCAAGCAAAGTATTTGAATTGCTTTTTCTCCTTCAGCATGATGCAATTTGTTAATCTGCATGGCTCTAAAAAGTCTTAGAGACAACAAAAAATGCTGTCTCACTGATCTCTCTCCTGTCTTTATTGGCATAACTGCCAACAATCATCTCAGTATGTTATTCCTAAAATCCAGGTGTGGAAATGAAGGAAGGAAAATTAAATTCTGTTTTTATTTATATAGTCTCATGCAGTATTTGCAAAAACAGCTCTTTTGAAAGCCAGAGAGAGCTTCTCTGCCAAATAACAGTCTCTGTAAGGACAGATATTATGTACACCTCCACAGAGGAACCGCTGGCAAGTCACTGGTTCTATTCAGTCTTTGGTCATTCTTCTAAAACCAAGATATGTGTAATGGAAGTACCCAGTCACATTGTAGTAGCCACCCGGGTTGATGTTCCCTAGTAATGGTGGATGGACTCAGTGGATGGCTGGTGGATGGCTCCAAATAGTTTCCTGATTTCATTCTGTTTCTAAAAGTACTGGCTTTTAATGCATTCCTGGGGAGTGTCATTTCATGTATGATGCATTACTACATCTGTGCACATGCTACAGCCAATGCTGTTGCTTTAAAACATTAGATACTACATGAATATGTGCTATAGGAATATGTGCTACAAACCATGCATTTTGTAGCTATGTAGCAGTGTTCACCTTGCACCTGAAACTGCTCAGAGATTCCAGTGGGTTGGAAAGTCAGGCATAAAACATCAAAGGCTTCTACAGATCAGTTTCTACCAAGACCTCATACTCTTTACCTCTCAGAGCAGACAGAGCAGACTATTTTTCTCCATGTAGTCTGCTATCCACATGCAGAGAAAAATGGAAGAAAGACCAGAGCCCAAGAGAGAATGAAAAACAAGCACCTTGTAAGAGCATGAGGAAAAAAAACCCCAAAACAACTGCCTCAAAAACAAAACAATCACAGGCCTAATAGTACTTGATGCATAATTTGGCACTCCCTGTTACTTTTTTTTTCTTAGATGCAGTTTTCTCAATTTAACAGAGCGATGTGACACTTTAAGGTACTAAAAGCCACTCAAAAAAAAAAAAAATTAAAAAATTTAAACATTCCCAAATTCCAAAATTAATGAGTACTAAGGCACTGCCTTTTGTAAGCCACAGCTGTTGACAGCTACACGAGTGCAGCATTCCATTATGTGACCAGTGAGGAAAGAAGAGCAATCAAATGCAGTGCCTGTCCTCAGAATCAGGATATTAATCCTTCAAATGAATCTCATTCACAGACGAGAGTATACCAACAGTCTGCAGAAAATAAGAATGAGACATGCAGGTGTCTTCACTAACTCAAGTAACAGAAACAACAATCGCACATCTGCACAGGATTCTGGAGGCTCACCTATACTTCTTGACAAGCCTAACTAACTCAGGCAGAAAACCTACGCTAATACAGTTACATTGTGCCTGGCATTCAGCTTCACATTGTCCATCTTTCACACATCCAAAGTATGACAAATACTTGTTGAAGCAAGAAAACAACATTTCAAAGTCAGCTTCTGAGCCCTCATTAACCCAGAAAATTTGTTCCAATTTGGACAAGTCTGAAATTGCTCTAAATCTTGAAAGCCTTCAGGTCACCAAGCTGCTACAAATCTTGCTTTGGCTTCAAAAGCAAATGCCTCCTAGGAAGCCAAGGCAGACCCCATGGGTAAAAGGGCTAGGGAAACAAAACACAATAACAGGGAGCTTCAGTCATATGTTGTACAATTCCTTTTCTGCAGTTGAAGAATCTTGAGAGAATTATGCACTTTTAACATTCAATTAAAAATATGCTTGATCCTTCTACTCTGTGTTAAAAGAATTTGAATTCTCATCCATTACTTTTTCAAGTACCTGTAAGTTTCTAAACACGTTGAAAAAGACAAAAAAAGAGAAAAATTAAAAAACCCCAAAACTTCACAAGAACAGAATCAAAATGCTAACCTTAAAAATGAAATGTAAGCTAAACCAACGAATGCCAAGCAGCCAATGGTTCTGCTAACCCACTACCATCACCTATTTTTAGTGAAGAAGTTCCAAACCCATCTAAGAGTACATTTGCTAGAACAGCAAAATGTACTTTATGCAAGGCACCTCAGTGATTTAAAAAAATAATTATGCACACTTTATCAATGGGAAAAGAAAAGCCAATTATGTTTACAATTACATCATACACATTGAGGTTTATTTTTTAAACCAGAGCTAAAAACTATGGGAAAGCTAAGAACTAGTATATTTACTATACAGGATCCAAACATGTACTTTTTTTATTACCAGTATAATGAATGTATTAGACAAACCAAAAGACCTCACATTGATGCCTTGGAGTGGCTACCTAAAACAGAGGGTGGACAAAATTAAGAGAATAAAAATGGGTATTTATTAAAGGCCTTCAACAGCTACACCTTGGGCAGTCAAAAACCTCCAAGGGGCTTCACCCAAGATGGACAATGGTCACGAGTTTTTCATACAGTTAAAAGTTTGGTCCATTTAAACATCAGGGGTTAATCCTCCAGTTACAATATCAAGTAATGAAGTCATTTACTCCAAATTTCCTCACTTCAGTGTTGTTTACATCTCTCAGGGCCTGAGACAATGAGGTGTCCTTGAGTTTCAGGCATATAGAGGAATTGATTTGTCTGAATAAAATAGGAAAACAGTAGCTGACAGGCTGTGGACTTTTAGAGTCATACACTAAAGCAGTATAGGATCTGAAAACTACAAAAGCTAAATCCTAAGGCATCAACATGGCAGAGACAGAGGAGAGTTGGAAGTCTCAGTCAGAACTGACCTTCTGCCTCATTCTTTAAACACGGCACTTTTATTTCTTATTTATCTTTTGTTAATGACCTAACTTGTAATTCTCAAAGAATTACAGGTCCTTATATTATCAACATTCTCTTGAGGAAATGAAGTAACCAAGTACCAAAGCAAAGTGCAGAAAGCACAGTCTGAGCTATCCCTGTGCCATAAATCAAACCAGTGAGCGTTAAGCACTCAGGGCTGAAGCAGGAATTAGGATTCCAAGGCGATACAGTTCAGAGCAGGGCTGCAGTGCTGTGCCCCACACTGCACAGCTCACGCTGCCCACCTACCTGATGAAGTAGTCTCTTCCATCTCTGTTTGCCGTCATCTCCCATCCATAAGGTGTCCCCTGGTTCAAGCTCCAGGTTCCTGAAGGGTGAGGCCAGCCTGAAGACTTATTCCTGTGGCTGCAATTTTGGAAAATGTGGAGGGGAAAAGACAGAGGAAAAAAAAAAGTTATTTCTTTCTTGTACTTTGTCTGATTCACTTGACATCCAAGTACTTTCATAGTTGTGAAATACAGAATCAAAACCAAGTCAAGGGAACAGAGGTTAGCAGATCTATGTACATTTATGATATTCTTTCAGTCAGTAGAAAGATACACTGTGATTTCTAGCAGTCTGAGTTCAAACTTTTAGTTGGTGAATTTGTCATTCTCCATCAGTCCCACATACACAGTGCTAATTTTCAGTGGTTTTTAATAAAAAGAACGGGAAGCATTTTCATTCATCACCACTCCTTGCTCAAATACCAGCTCTCAGCACAGTTTTAGGGGAAAAAAAAAATCCATCAAACCAAACCACCCACTACATCACTGCAGATCACACACACAGTGCAACACCTGGCATGAGAAGGAGCACCAACCTTCTCTCTGTTAGGAAAGGATGTTTTGTCTCTTGTGCTGAATGAAGGAAGGCCATGACACTGCTGCATAACATGCTAAATTGACTGAATATGTAAATCTTGCCGCACTTGATCATTATCCATTAAATTCTCCCACCAAATAACCTTTAAAAGGCTGCAGCCTCTCTGAGCCCACACATTGTCATATCCCACTGCTCCAGCACTCTCTACTGGTATTCCTACTCCCAAAGAAGGGCCCAGCAACACTCCCAAGTGACAGTGTTTCCCCACTAATCTGAAATATTTTGTGAAGTACTTTCTACAAAAAAAGAAGAAGATTCAGCTAGCAGGGATCCATGATAGTATCCCACACGAATCCCCATTTGCACACATGCCTTTCCCCTCACTTGCAGGGATTAAGCTAAATATTACTGCTAGATATTCCCACTTTCTCCTGTGGGACTTAAGCGGTTCAGAAGACCACAAGCAAGTCTCTTATTAAAATTGGTCAAGCCATTAATATCTATGTACAATCTGAAAAACAATATCTATGTACATTAATACCTATGTACAATCTGGAAAGAGTAGGAAGAGGAGGCAGGGCAACCAACAAAGCTAAAGGCCAGCTAAGAACATGGAACAGGCAAATAGGAATAAGCACCCAACACTGAACACAGTCTGAAATTTTGACATGAAAACTAGAACCACACAACACAAGAGCATGGTTTGAATTAGTTGTCTTCCCCATTTCTGTATTTTCTCCACCCATGAAATATTTTACAGCTTAGTTTTATGTTCTAGATTTATTTAAGTTCAAATCATAGCAAGGAATTTACTACCTCTAGAGATAGAGACATAAGAACGTCTTTTCTTTAGAGAAACAGAGCACAATGTAACCTGACAAACTCTCCTGAAGGAGCAGAATTGGTCTCTAAGGACAACTCAACAACTGATTGTAAATTGCTAAATTCAATGAAGTTGTGCATAGTTAATCTTTCCCAAAGGAGGAATGTATCATTAAAAACAAACTAGCTGCTTCACCCTCCCTCTTCATTTCAAGGATTAATCACAATAGAGAAAAAAATATGGTGCTTCAAAATATAATTTACATGTAAAGCAGAGCATTACAATGGAATTCTAGGTATCATTTGGTTTATCAATTACATTAAGTACTCTGTCTTCAAGGAGTAGAAAAACATTTCTGTTCGCATATTCAAACACCAATATTTGCCATGAGGCACAGCTTAAGTCTAATATTGAAAATGCTAGAACTCTTTAAAAATTACAGTTCTTCAAGGCTAATCAAACAAATAAATGTCAGATATGCTACACTACCCCAGATAAATACAACTAGTCCACTTCTGATCCGAAGAATTGAGTAGAAAACAGTTGTACAAGGAACAAATCCAAAATACTTTCAACACTTTCTCATGCAGTTTCTTGTTAAGCTGAGCATAAACATTCCTTTTTCTCCATGTGCTTGAGAGACAAAGAAAGAGTCCCTTTTAGACAGGAGCTATTCTACAAAGTGAGAATGTCAGCTTAGCTACATCTACAGACTTCAAATAACACTTCAGAGTATTTGGAATGCTAACCACTGCAGTTAACGGAATACACTAGAACGTAACCTTTTTTATCAAGACTGTATAAATGGATATCCATCCATTTAACAGTTTTCATTTTAATTAGATGTGTTTCACAAATCCTGTGCTATAATTTCACCATCTGTTAAATGGATACAGTGACATTTAAATTCCCAAGTAAAGTACATCAAACTATCAGATAATTTGTAGATACATAGGACAGTGATGATGATCAATATTATAACTCTGTGCATTCAAATTAAGGGCTCATCTTTGTATGGGTTATAGCATTAGTGGATTTTCAGGTAAATCTAATTCCCTTGAAAGCTTTCTTTGAGCCCCTAAAACATTAATGGTGACAGAACCATATCATATATGACAGGTAGTAACTGTCCTACTTAACTAAAAATATGTCTACATCTGATCTACTCCTCCAGATTTTCTTATAATCAGTGGGATACAAATTGGCACTTAAGACACTGGATGCACCTACATTAGATGTGTGCAAATTCACAGCGGCTCCACAGGGAAAAAATACATAATTTTTCCTATAGCTATTGTGCAATTCAATAATAAACACTCACGACATAACAATAAAGCAAGGTCTTTACACTCAGAGGAGACTAGGATCCTCAGCTGCCTGCACAGTCTGAAAAAAGGAGCAAGTGAACTGCATTTTTTTCTGCAACTCCCTTCTCTTCTTGAATATAATCCTGCTTGTCTCCTGCAAGAATTTTGTTCAGTGGCCACTACTGTAGTAGTGCATTTTGGGGTAGCAGTGCATTTTTGGTTTCTTCCTAGTTTCCCCCCCACAGTTAAGGAACTTTTGAGTCATGTCCATGGCTTGATAGCCCCTCCCTGATACCTGAGAGGCTATGGGAAAGCTATCAAATGATGGAACAGGGTCCCAGGTGTTCCACCCAGTATTATGCACCGTACTGTTTTGCTAATGTTACTTTGGTTCTGGGTCACTCCCTTCCCCACGCCACTGGTCCCATGTTTGTATCTCCCATGCCCCTCCACGCTGTACTGAAGCTCAGAACTAAGGAGAAACCTGGTCATTCCGGGGGTCTCCTGTGGAGAATAAACAAGATCTGAACGCCAGAGTCCCTCCTTTCTTTCACTCACCATTGCCACGTGTTTGCCTGAGACTCAGACCCACCATGACTGGGAAGGATACAGGATTGTATCCTTAAATTCGAGGTCGGTATCAAAAGCTAGCTGGAGAAACATCGCACCTCGACACACTACAAAGGGCAAAAGATGTCATAGAGGAGATAAATGACAGAAATGATTGATCAAGTCAGGCATTTCACTTTGGGGTAGAACAAAGCCATCTTGGTAATCTCTGAGTCAAGAAGATGCCTTAGGGGTGAGGGAGATCATCAGGCCCTCAGAGATGCCAGTCCAAATCCTTCCTCCATGCTGGTGACCTTGGATAAATCCCTCAGCTCATTGATCACCATTTGCCAATTCCTTCCTGGACAGGCTAATGAGGAGCACACCAAGACTGCCTAGATTTATGGAAGACTTGCACAGTTACAAAGACCTAAAAGACAAAGAAAATGCACCCTCTACTTCAGCAAGCCTGACGCAGCAGTGGCAGTGTTACTCACTGCCTGCTGCCCATCACCCTCCCAGCTTGCTCACAGCAATGGGACTGGCTGCTGCAGAGCCTTTTGGAGCACAATGCTCAGGTGTCAAACTTCACTGCGAAAGCTAGGCCAGCATCATGCCAGCAGAGGTCTGAAAAGAAGGCAGATTAGCTAAAATATCCCCTCAACCTGCTTTTGACATTCCTGCTGCAGAAGTATAAAACCTGATCTCTCCGAATTGCTTCACATTAAACAATCACTTCGTTAAATCACCAAAGTGGTGAGTACTGAACTGGTCTGTAAAGAATCAGTGTGACTTGAGGAGGGATATTCTGATTGATAATGCAATAGCTCTGCCACAGCAAACATCTTCAGCTCAGCCTTTTTTCTGCCCTATGCTTGAGGAATGACCTGAAACACGAGACCATAAAGTCTCCTGCATTGTATCAGTGATATGCTCTTTATGTGATATGTAGAACATACTCAGCATAAACCATGCCTTGACAAGAAGTGCAAATCTGTAGCATTATCCACTTTGTTAAAGATCAAAACTGGAAGAGTTTGAATTTTTAAAGCATACTATTAAAGCCTAATGTCCAGAGCAGTTCAGATAGTGTTGATGATGAATGCAGAAAGCAAATACACTTCTTTCAAATGCAGAAAAAACAAACATTTAAATAGGCTGAAAAATTCAATTTAGAAAAAAATAGTATCTACAGAGTCAGCCAATAAGTATGTAATATTGCCCAAAATCTGGGGTTTTTAACCAGCAATGGGAGATTCCTCTCAATAGGTCTGTGCTACAGGAACCTTGACAGACTTTTAACTCTGCCACCTCTACAGCAAAAACCTGTAAATTTTGTTATAAATGTAGCACTTCCCTGAACTCGTGGAAATTAAGCTCTCAGGCTGTAATTTTAAAACAGCATAAACTGGCACTGACACAAAAGCAGTATTCCCATTCTACCACAATGTCCTGCTTCACCTCACAGTTGCTCCTGTGCCAATGAAAGTAAACTGGTTCACCTCAAAATTAGCAGCTATTTTTTTTTTTTCCATTCACATTCATCTCTACTTACTTCATGGCCTCACAGATGGTCACACAGCAGCAAAAATGAATGGTAGAACAAAAACTGCATTCCTCAGATAGGTCTTAGGCAAAGACAAGACAGAAAGCACTCAGTTAAATGGAATATCCCAATCGTATTTAGTACATTTAATGTTTTATGGGGCACAACACTCAGTACACAGTTGGGGCATGTCTTCCAAAATGTTGCCATCAAAGCTGCTCCCCTTGAAAACTCCCCCTCCATACAACTACAAAAAAAAACCCAAACCCTTAGCTTTATTCTCCTCTGCCTTATTTTCTTCCAGTGTTGCTTTTAGTTAATATCTGTTAGTTCACAGACTATCAAAAACTGAAATTATCCACAGTTTCTGACAGAAATCTTCATAATTGTTTCAAATCTCTGTACGTGGAACCATATGGACCCCTATGATTTTCCTAAATATGAAATATTAATATTCTATGTATACTTTCTCTTTAGGTATTAGTAACTTTTTAAGCATCTACCTTGGACTTCCTCAGATGGATTAAAATAGCGGAAGGATTATGTTCTAATCTTCTCCCTTAGCAATCCCTTGAACTGCTGCAACTGTTGTGGATGGCTGAAGTTACAGCACATTTATTACAGGGATTTACATTATAATGCCGTGTTCATCATTTGGATAGTCAACATCCTGGAATCATCTTGTTCAACATCTTCATATCTCTCACAGTACTTCCTCATATACAGGAATTATTTTTTCCTGAAAGCACTGTCTGCAGGGGCAGCAGTGACTCACACAAGGCCAACCATGTAACAGGAGCAACTCAGCACTGCAAATGGAGTAACGGCATCGATACGCTGGCTTCCTTTACGTTACCACATGGAGAAAAAACTTCTGAATTTCATGTCTTGCCATGTAGCCCGGCTTCATTTCAACTCTCCATTGGTACAAAAGCCAGTTCTCTGCTTCTCACCTGCCAATACATAAGTCAGTCCCTCTCCCATCCATCATAGAGGAAAGCCACCCTGAACAAAAGGTGCACTGCACTCCCAGAGTTAATGAAGGACACGCAGCTCCACAGCACAGAGGCAATTCTAGCCACAACAATCCCAAGGAGGGACCGAGAGGAACACCAGAGATAAAACATTTTGTATTATTAGTTTTTAAAAGCAAGAACACCACACCTGAAATATCTGCAGGGCATGTCTATCTGCAAATAGAAAACATTATTGTGACACAAGTGGAATTCAGTAACCATCTCTCTATGATATTTAATCTTCCATTGCCTTGGGAATGAAACCCTTCTTTCTCAATCCAGTTCTCAACCTCTCCTGTCCCAGAAGACTCCTGCAATACTTTTACCTCCATCCTACCACTTTTATTTGAAAAAATGAGAAATGAAAGTTTTAAAGAATCTGTAGAGATACTATCAAAATCAATCATCATACCCTGCTATTGAAACTCTCCTGAGGGGCACACAGAGATGATGGACAATAGTTTCTGGATGCAAGATCAAGGACACTGAAAGACTTCTTGTCTTTGTAGAGATGAGTCCTATAAACCCCCAGAGATGTAGTCCTACCAGAAACATGGAAGAAAATTAACTGCTCCAGACATCCTCTGTTGTAGTAAAAAACTTAATTCATACAGGGTCTCTTATTACTAAATCACATAAGTACAGAAGGGAACCCTAATGACTTCAGGTATCCTTCATCTTCCACAACCCACATGCTTTCAAATCTTTTGGTGGGTAAGAAAGCAACAGGGTTTTAATCCTCATCTAAATGTGTGCTATTTTTGAACTTGTGTGTGTCAGTTAAAAGAAATTTGATGAGTATCATCCCACAAATGAGTTTACAGTTTCAAGCTTGTAATTAACCAATCACTAAAGGTAGAATCCTTGTCCAAGACTGTTTTTCTTATTCATTCATAAAAACAAAATGGTAGAAATATATTTTTGCCCTTTGACACTTGTCATTCTCAATAATTTTGCAACACAACCATGCTCTGGTGAAAGATAGAATAATGTTACTGTATTCTTCAGGCATGTCTGAAATTTTCTCCCTGCATAATGCATCATCAGGAAAATGCAAATACGATTCAGAAAATAAAGGCATTCCCCTTTCTTGTACCCTGTGTTAGTTTTTTCTGTTTTCCCAGTAAGGTCTATGAATAAAGCCAGGCTGCCTTGCACCAGTTGTTCAGAAATTGTCTCGAGCTCAAAGTTTTTCTTTTTTAGGCATTAACTACTCCTCAAACTCTGGCTGAAGCAAAAAAAATCCAAACTTTTTTTCTCCTGTCCCCACATTCCACCACAGATACTCTGAATTATTCACAATTTCACCAAGTACCATTCATTCTTACTCCAAACAGACAACGATGCCAAAGGCTTCACTTGACCTTTAAATCCTTTGGGGGACCAGAGAAAACCTCAATAACAAATCAAAAATTCATACTGAACTCCTCCATGGGAATCCACAACTGTAGAGAAGCTACATAGCTAGAAAACCCTGTCAAACTGTTTTTGTCATGAATTTCATTAGCTTCCATCTCCTCAGTGCCTAAAACAGGTTTTTTCTAAATGACAGCCTATGCCTAGATTGAGAACAGAAGACACTGCAATGAATTACGAATTCCTCCTCCAGAAGTCACTGCTCCTGCTGCCAGTCATGAGACAACAAGGGTCCATGCTGTGTAGCTGATCTGAAAGGTAAGGGATCCCTTTTACCAGGGATTCCATGGCTGCCATGGGGAACACTCCCTGACAGCTCTCCTGCCACACAAGCAGGAAATACAGTAGCAGGTCCCCATCACTTCATCAGGGAAAAAAGAGGGCAGTTCTACATGTCCAGAAAAGTCTGTTCATGGACTTTGTGAGCCACTCATGGGCTCCAAACACTTCAGCATCAATTCCAGACTCCTGTCCGTATCACAGGCAGGACAAAAAGATGAAGAACAAAACCACAGGCCTTTCAAAATGTGCACTGTACCCATTACATTCCTCACTACACAAGGAATGGTTCCTCTCAGTCTGAAACTATAACAACATGATGTTACCTCCAAATAAGCTCTGTTCTGAGGGTCTATGTGTAGAACATTTTTTATGAAGTGTCTTCTAAATTTTCATTTTTGCTCTCCTGTCTCTTCTCTAACTGATGCGTGCAAAGACTCAAGTAACCAAACAGCACAGTGAAGAAGTGCCTATGGAACGTGGTTTTTGCCTCCAGTTAGATAGAAACCTCCTCAGAATTGCGTGGCGGCTCCTCAAAGGGCCACTGTTGTCCTCTGTAGACCCATAACTATCAAAGGTACAGGCAGAACACTGGGACAAGGTATGAAACAAAGCTTGGGAGGCAATGCTGGTCTGTTCCAGGCACTAACAACCTCCACATGCCTCGGAAAATGGACAAGGTAAAGGTCTTGTCATTCCTTGAGGTACCTTGCCTGCCCCAGAATGTTTCCTTTCTTGTCTCTGATTCCACAAAAAGTTATAAACCCTTTATCACTGATATAGCCATTTCTTGCACTGCCCTGTTCCGTGTAAGCCAAGTTTTTCCTTTTAGCAAAAAATGTCCATGTATTCTGATTTTCTACAGTCATTGCTGTTCAGTCAATGCACTTTCATTTCTATTGTTTGTTTTGTTCTGGGGTGTTTTTTGGTTGGTTGGTTTCATAGGCTTTTTTAAATATCTGATACAGAGCAAATTTTTTTATTTGCTTGTCTCTTCTCCCTCTATTTTTTACATCCATTGCTATTAAAGACGTGCTCCCATTTCATAGAAAACAAGTCTGTCACCATGCTTTTGCATGTCTTAAACTTGCATTCTGATATTTTAGACTAGCCTTCTGATGTTTTAGAACTCTAAGCTGAGTTCCCATACTTTTTCATGTAAATAAGAAAATGTTTGCATTGTTTTGCTATGAGAGAAGCATTTGAGTGATTGGAATGGTCACCAACCCGAGTGATGGGATGACCTGCTTTTGGCCAATAATTGGCCACTTATGTGCAGTGTATATACATGGTGTCAGATTTTGAAATAAAGGGAATTCTTGCATGCTGACCCCACACCGTCTGCCTCATCCTTTCCAAACTCCAGCCACAAATGCTGCACAAATAGTGCAACACAAGTCTCCATCATATTTTCTTTTAGACTGCCAGGACTTTTCACTTAAAACACACTGACCCCATTAGAGATACAAATCCTGAAGGAATTCCTTTCACCTCCAGAATTTTGTATTGCTAAAGCCAGAAATCACCCAAAGCAGCAAGTAATCATTGGGACTTGGATGCCTGTGAAAGCTCCTTGACATTCTGTTCCATAAGATGCTTTAGCTTCATGCTGATGTGCTCTAGAAAGTGAAAGTCTCTCAAAGCTGATCTGTGAGAGATGTTTTCCTCTGTTTTAATGGGGATTTTGACCTTAGGCTTTCTCAGGCCTACTCAGTATTTCAGGAGGAAAAAAAAAAAA
>VWYP01004471.1:187448-199298 GCA_013400435.1 Pycnonotus jocosus
AAAAAAAAAAAGTTCAACAAAGCAAACTAATGAAAGTGCATGAAACACATTTGTCTGTTTCTCATTTAGTAAATGGAGTATTGATATTTATTTCTAAATCTTCTGAAAAACCTTTTTATTTTTTTTCCTCTCTCAACCCAGTACATGCTGGAAAATCTTACCATATGATATGCAGCATATCCCTAGACCAGGCACCAAATTAATTTTTCAAAAACTGTGATCCCTGACAAAATCACAACTATTATCAGATTCTGGATTTTATCCCACATATGATTTTTACGGTTTTTTCCTTGCTTTGAAGTGTTGTTTCTTCTGTTCTCAATGCATATTTGTCCTCTTACCCATTTTGGAGTAACATGCAGCCATGACTCACCACTATGTTTCAGGTAGCAGTTCAGGAATTTTACCATTTCTGCCTTATGAAAAAAATGTCCCATAAAGCCTCTGATAGAAATGCAGTCTAGCTCATTGACTGTATTGTTATTAATAATGAAAGTTTATGGTAGTAGAGAGTAGAACTGGAAACACAGTGCTGTAAAGCAGCATCATATTTTAAATAAAAGTAACAGTATAGCATATAATTTCTTACCACCTCTTATATAGCTGTCCATTTTAGGCCATAAAAATTTGAGGTGTATATAGTTATTAAAATTTGAGGTGTATATTAGTTTATTAAAAATTCAATTATATACACTGCATTTGGAAAAGCAAAAGGGAATCTCATTTTTATGCATAGTAAATTTTGGATTTTTTTCAATACCTTTATATGAATACAACCTGCCTGCTGTGAGCCAAATGGACAATCACAAACTAGAAAAAGCAGCTCAGGAAAATTTTAAGCACTTCTTGGTAGATTTATTTCTATTTCAGTAAAAGTGTCACCCATGTTTCAGGCCTGTGGTCACCTGGAAGTTCTTCATGATATCCTCTTGCTGGAAGGTGACATTTTAGTCTGTAGGAGAGTGACCTTGCATTAGAAGGATGAAGTAAATTGCCAAAAAGGAAACAAAATTGCTTTTCTCAACCTGGATTAAAGCCTAACTTCCTACTGCTTGGTTTTGGTAGGAGCTCTTTCTACATCTCAAGATGAGCTCCATCAGCAAAAAAGTAGAACAAAAGATCTGGCTGGATTTTAATTAAGAGAAGAGTACTGCAGAGAAAAGAGTGAAAGAGAGAAAGAGTGAAAACACCTTCATATTTACTAGTTCTTCAGATTTCTACTATGACTTATCTCCCGTCTTTCAATTTCTTGGGAAATAAAATGGTCAATAAATTAAATAAAGGTGGCCTATCTTAAACATATTTTGCAAATGAAATTAAATCATTCATTTATTCATTCATCATTCTACCCTCTTCATTTTGGAGGTGAAAGAAAAATATATTTTAAATACATTTCCCTACGCAGAAATCCAGCAATAGGAAGCATCATTGTTCAGTGATTACAAAAGAAGTTCCAAGAGCTAAAGAGTCATCTCCTTACAAAACACATTTGATAACCTTGAAATGAGCTGCAGCCACTGACCCCTGGCTGAGTTTGCTTTCCATAAGCAGCATTTCCCATTCAAAAATCGTAATTATCAAAATAATCAGTCTGCTAGGTTTAAATCTACTTCAAATATTATATATAAGCACATGATTGTAGTTCAAGGTATTTTGTTCTATTTCTAGATTAAAAATACCCCCAAAGCTCAATATTCCACTTGCCTTTAAACCAAAATTCTCAAAACTGGGAATATATCATAAAATAGCCATCCTGCTATTAAAAGGATAACAACACTATGCACCTTTCTGTACTTCACTCCCAGGCAAAAGTTACAAAGAACTTCTGAAAAGGATCAGACTAAATGTGTGCTGAGCAATCGGTTTACATTCTCAAAACACATGCAGAAAAGCCTGTATTTCTACTGCTAGCATGCTCCAAGGCTGGATTTTTTTTCTTCTTTTCTTTGAGTTCCTTTGTATGTAATTTTCCATAGAGAAAATCATGGTTTATAGGGAAACATACTGAGAAATAATGTAAGTAAAGGACATTTTGTGTAGTAGTCAGACATTTTCACCAGTGGTAAGAAACCTGCATCCAGACAGGAGGTTATTTAAAGCACTCTAAACATAAACACATGAAAATCTGAAGAAGTTTCATTCTTAGGAAATTACCAACACTTGGCATGTTCTGTTGCAGAATTATGTCATAAACCAAGGCATGTGTAAAATCTTAACAAATGAGAAAGAATAATTTAGGGGTAGGGTGTTAAAACTTACTCCTTAGCCTTACAACTCCAGCTGGGAGGGACCTCACAAGACCAGCTCCTCCAATTTCCCACTCAAAAAATTTCAGCATAAAAATATTTTAAAAAATAGGTTTTACACCAAAACCTAAGTTGCCCGGAGCTATATACTTTAACTCTATATGCCTATCCCATTAATCATTAAGCAAAAGACTGAAAAAGCAAAAGTTGCTGATTCTATTCTTTCCTCTTCTTTGGTCTATATCCTATTATTTCCCCATCAGTGTTTCCTAACCCAGTGATTTTCAAACATAAAATCTGGAAACAAAAACCTGTAACACAAAATGCATGTTTTTTCTTTAATTTGATTTATGACCTGAAAAACATTCTGAAGGAAGACATCACTTCTACAACCAGAAGAGAAAACATAAGTGTGAAATCTTGCTGTATAAAAAGCTCCTGAAACACCAAGGCTCCAGCTATCTAAATCTCTAATATCTTATGATGTTAAGCCATCTAGTTACACATCTAGGTAAATGGACATATAAATTTCCTCTAATAACAGGCTCTTAGAAATGCAATGACACACACAGAAAAAAACTCCCATAACCTAAGTCTCTCCTCCAATTTTCACCAGTCCTTGGTTATATGCCATGGTAGGAGTTTGGGTACATATGCTTGCATATATCCTGGCAAGCTACAACTCCATTGCTACTGTGACAGCTACTAGAAAGTCCCAAAAAATGTCTCAGTTCTCTGCAAGTGATAGCTAAGAAAAATGGTACAGACAGAGGTACAGCCTGCTGAGCTAACCTACTTACAGCCATTGACAAGCAGCTTCCTTAAAGACCTCAGAGCAGAAAATGAAACTTCTGCAGCCAGAAAACTAGAGGGACTTTGGGACTTAACACAGGTTTAATACTGTCCTCTGACACAGGGCTGTAGTGCTTCTGGCTGTTTTCAGATTGTAACTGCATGTTCCAATCAAGGAGTGCACCTACACACACATTTAGGTGGAGTCCAGCTCTTTGATACCATGCATTCTCTAAATTTGCAGTTCTCAGAGCTTGCTATTAATTCACATTGCTAAGAGGAATGAAAGTGGGTACAGCATCAACACAGAAAAATCTGACTGAGACCATACAGAGACACCAGAGTTTAACAGTCAATGCAATTCTGAAATAAACTTCAGTGTTTTCAGTGCAGAAACTGCGATTGCAAAGCTTGGAGTCACCTAGCCACACATGTGGATTTAATCCATTTAAGGGGTTATAATAATTATTATTATATTAAGTAATATGCATTGTTCCACCCACTATTGTATTGTTTTCCAATAACTTCACAAAACAGTTCATAAATTGGGTCCCCTCAAAGCAACAGGGCATGAAAGGGATGTGTTCAATTGAACTGGCCCCAACATCAGCACCAGCTGTATCATGTCAGGCTTTCATGAGGTAGTTTCAGCACAACAGATATTCTGGAACTAGTGAGCTAAAGGTTTAAAACTTATTCAATGAGTATGTGTGATTCTCACAATAAAATAATATGTCACCCTCCTGAGCTGCAATAAAGAAAAAGAAGACAGAAAAAGAAGAAAAATGGTGATTTGTGTATGCCTCTTCACTTTTAAGAAATAGGATGAATACAAAATGCAGGAAGATTTGGAAAGAGAGAGTAAACAAAATTGCCCTTCTCTTGCAGCCCTGTATGATACAGCAAAAGGGGAAGCCCTGAGAGCAGAAAGATCAGATGACATGGCAGGCTATAAGAAGCCTTGGGTGTTCATGGAAGGTTGCAGGAGTCCATTTTATCCAGGGAAGATAGAAAAACAATATAAGAATGGACACTGATGGTCATGCCCGAAATGGCTTGAGTCCAATTTTCTTGTCATGTCCCTCACAGCAGGAAGCAGCAGAATTCAGGGAAGAAGTAATTAGCATTTAAAACTATTTTTCCCCCAGATGTGATTAATAAATTACTTGATATCTTCTTTTACAAAAGCCATTAGATAACAGATCATTCTTGTAATCCATGCATTTTTGTCTTGCACAAACATATCTTACTTGAGACAGTGACTGCAGACAGAAGCAACTGAGAAAACTCTTACCAAGTTCAGTTTGAGAGTCACACATTAACTTTTACCCTTTTGCACTCCCTCCTCCAGCACTGCAAATCCGTTCAGAAATAGATTTTTTCCTTGACAGGATAAAGTAAACAAATTCTCCTGGCCTAAAGTCTTGGCTGGTGATAAGATTAATGTAAAGGGATCTAACATACACTGAGCTCTCTGCTGCTTTAGCCACAGGGCAGCACTACTGGCACAGTTGCCAGCCTCAAGGTTCCCAGTCATCCAGCCACTTGCAGAGTTTCACACCCCAAGAAACAGTCCAGGAGTATGCCAGAGCCTATTTGGAATGAGTACCAAGTGCTGCTGTTTCACTGACTTTGCTAGCAAGCTTTACCCCAAGCAACAGGTCAGCAGGCTGATTTTATCACACACCACTCCATTATACTTCACAGAGCTATTTTTAATTCCTCGGTGTATTAACTCTCCCACCCATTTTCTGAAGCACAGAGCCAGAGCTTGACAGCTTAGTTTCTGTAAAGACATTTGAAAATCCTACATGTGCTCATAAGGCCCTGGTTATTTATAAAACTGGCAAAAAAAGAGTGCCTGGTAACAGGAGTTATTTACTGTGACATTTTCTGTGATTATAGTGAAGCCCACCTTGAGATGCTTCAATATTGTTAAAAACTTGGCTGCAACGATTTACAATGCTAAATCTAAGTTCAAAACACCCTGGGTTCAGGTTTTATAAGCATGTTATCAAGTTTATGTTAACTTGTCTTAGGCATTATTAAAATAAATTAGTATGCCAACAAACACAACATCAGTGAATTATTTCGTTAATTTTATTTTAAAGGTAATACTTTAACGCATTTTAATTTTCCATTTATCACCAATTCCAACAAAAGAATAAATTTAGATATGCCTAGGTTTTTGACATTAAAGTTGTTATTCTAATTTTTAATGTAAAAGATACTTTGTTCCCAAATGACAATATGCTGGGTTTAAAAATTCACTTTGGAAGACAGTACTTAAACAAGAGGACAATGGCTTCGTAACACTATTACTGAAAATAAACAGAAATTCTAATCCTACTTAAGGTGCCAGAACTCTTTCTACTAACTTCAGTGGGTCAGGTTTTCATCTCTGCAGTGTGATCAGCAGCAAACACTGCTACCTAACTCTGGGGCTGCTGAACTCCACAACACAACTGGCTGTCTTGCCTTCCCCAGCAGGCAGGTTCCTGCAGCTCCTGACAGGTGTGTGCTGAGACACCAGGCACTGGAGTGCAGCACGTGCCCAGAAACGTTCCTGTCCACATCAGCATCTCACCAACTCAAAATTAGCTCCACAGAGCTGACAGCACAAGGAAACAATACAGGGTGGCCTGAACAGTAAATATTTACTGACTGTCAGCTTAGATTGCAACAGCCTTAACTCTGCTGCTGGGTTAAACACAGTTGATTCAGAGTCCTGAAGACATGTATCTGTGAGGATCCACTTTTTTACCCACGCCCCCCAATACTGTTCCCTAGAAGTAAATATTTAGGAGACAGTTCAGAAAATAAACTTGTTTTCTCAAGTCACAAAAAGGCATTTTTTTTCCTTCTACCAGCTCTGTCAGAGCAGGCAGACATGTAGACATATTTGAAATCCAAGTAGGCAGCAATGTTTTTTAAACTGGTCTTTATGATCTACTGTGTCAATACAAACATTTTGATGCCTACAAGTTTACAGGATGCTGTGAGATAATACTCCTGACAAAATATGTAAACAGATTTATTTACCTATTTTTCTACCAAATGCTACATTTACAGAATTAGTTTAAATTCTTTACCCATTTTATGATCATCTGGGGAACAGCATATCTAGCTACAAGTAAAAAGGAGAAAAAGGAGACATGCAAATATATATACACATACATGCAATGTATGCACAAAGTATTAGAAATACACATCATACAAAGTAATTTGCTTTCCCACCAAGCTTCATTTAACCTATGTGCTTGTAGCATTCCCCCCGCCCCCCAATTTTGTTGTTTTAGAGGTAGGACCTCTGTTTTTTATTACAAGTTTCTTTATTTTGTCTTCTAATTAAACTTCCTGGAATCTTGCTATTTTATAACAACTTCCATTCATATATAAAAAGAAGTTTTCTGGACTCAAAGTGGAGAAGAAAAAAATTTATTCATGAAATGTTGAGGCAGAAGAGGAATTGCATAAAACTTCTATACAAGTCCTGCTGTCCTGGTGTTGTCTGGGAAAGAGTTAATTTTATTCTTAGACACCTGTTCCTGAGAGATCTGACAGATATTTAATTGTCCTTCCATATTTATTCTTAATCACATTTTTAAAAAAACTACTGCCCCAAATCACAAACTTTAAAAAACAAAAGTCCTTCTACATTTTGTTTATAAAGGGACAGCAAATGAAACATGCTGCTTCTTTTCCTAAAAGCTGTAAGAGGTTTAGCATAAATTTTACAGAAGACATACAGTTTCAAGGATACAAAAGGAAGGCATCAGAGTGCCCAAATACTACATCACTTACACAGCAACTGAAAAATATAAAGACAGAATAAAATTGAAGGAGAAATAATTCAAATTAATGAGTCTGCACACTCTCTTCTTTTTAGCATTATGTGGCCCAAGACTCCTCTTTTTCCAATACATACACAAAGGTGCTGTGTAATTGAGTATTTTGTTGCCAGAGTCCTTGTGTTATACATCAACCTCTTCTACAACATGGTGGCAAAACACCAGCTACCTTGAAATACAAGTAAAATCCCTGCACCTCTAAAATTGGGAGTTTTTTCTGTATCTTGCCCTTTAAAGTGTTAGATTTTTAAAGAAACTACTTGTGTCTGCTTCTTTGGTAAATCTCCATGGCCACTACTTCATTCCCCTGTAGTATTCTTATACTTGCTCCTTTTAGATCCCACTCAAAGCAACACCTTGATTTCTTTTCAGCTGTCAAGGTGGACAGTTTTAAGCTTTTACTGTCTGGATGAACTAGAGACAACAGGATCCAAAGAACAAACCAGATCAGCTCTTGCAGTATGGGAGAGTGGCAGCTTGGTGTGACCCTCCCTCAGTCTAAAACCTAGAGCTCAAAACTTGACTTTTAGATTAATTTCTCCCTCAGATCCAGACATAATTTTTTTTGTATCTTATGCAAGTCAATCTCACTGGTAATGCCAAAAGATTTCTAAAATATATATTTGGTAATGACTATACAAGCAAATAGCTAAAATATAAGTAACATGAGAATCCTTTGTTAAGGACTTCAAGTAGAAGCAATATAATTTTGTAGTTGGGCTCCATTTATTTGTGTTACTCCTGCACCCCATTGTCACATCAAAAGAAAATGCTGATTCCAAGGGTGAAGGAGCCAAAAAGCACCACCCTTCTGAAAGAGGCAACCTTTGCAATCACATCTCAAAGAAGTAACTCAATCCTCAGAAAACACTTTTTGCTGATGGTTTGGAATGGCTGCAAAGCTGCACCGTTTCTCTGCTGTCATTTCTCTGTGCCCTGGCCAGTGCCTGCCATGGAACACGGCACAGCTGGAGACAGCCTTCCTTTGGTTGCATCCTTCTAAGGCTGCCAACAGCCAGCCTCCAGGGAGAGCAAGCCAGGACAGTCCTTCAAACCTCTCCCCTGCTCCTTCAACAGGATGAGCAAAGGCTCCTCTGCTACAAGCCCTACAAGGTGACAAGAGTCATGCAAGGTATGGGCTGAGCCCTATCTGAAGGTGGAAAGAAGTGGAGTGAGGCACAGTGGGAAGATTCAGCCTTGCTCTGAAGGAGCTTCACTTCAGTGATGAGAACTTCCATCCACACAAAAGCCAAACCTGGGTTTGTGTTCGGCAGCATTGGGTTTAAATTAAATTAAAATATCTCCCACCCAGCTCTGGCCTCTGTGGTACCATCCTCTGTTAAAGGCTTGTGCATTAGGCATTTGGCTACAAGCATGAAAGATTTTCTGTCCTTGACATCTAGCCCTGAGCCCCATTACTAAGTTTTGAGCTGTCTTTATCACAGCAAAAACTGTTCCCTTGCTGCCAGTCCTCAGGGCCTGCCTCTCTAGAGCTGCAGCAAAATGCTGTATTTAGACCTAGCATGGCCTGTTACAGCTTGTGCATGGGGACTGCCCTAAATCAATCACAAAAATGTCACCAGCAAAGAGATCAAACTTTGATATTGCTTTTTACAGCACATTCCCTTTTATCTGTTAAGAAGAGGATGCTGCTCAGTTCCCTTCAGTCTCGTCTCCCAGTTCCTCAGGAGTTTATTAAACCTTGCAATAATTTTCTTTTGTTGTTGCTGCTGTTGCGTTTTCCTCCACCTTCCCCCCACCAAAAACTCTGGGAAGGCAGCCATTAAACTCTTCCAGAGCTTGCTTTTTATAACTGCTCTACTTCCTCTTGTATTTTCTTCTGTGTGTGCATCAGTGTGCACACCACCTGTATCTTCATTAATATTTACTCTCTTTTAAGGAGGAAAGTGCTTCTCAATTTACTGGCATATTTACTTCATGTGCCTTACTGTGTGTGGAGTCATAAAACATAAAGCATTTTCTCTGTCTGAACAATGCAGACTCAGTCTGACACCAAATTTCCCTTGCCACCTCTCTACATCTTTCGTTACTCGCTCAGTGCACAAAACAATTTGCAGTTGCACAGATGCATAACACGATGATCTTTGAATATATTTTTTGGCTCTTGCATCCACCTTTCCCTTCCCTTCTTCACACTGCAGCTTGACTACCATGAGCTCTGAAGAGCCGTGAGCTCAGGGCTCCTTCCCCTGTCACTAGAGCCGGCTTTGGGAGCTGGGCAGCAAAGCATCAAGCTGTGAGCAGAAGCATCGAGCCAGGGAGCAAAGTCTGCACCATCCCTCTCTTGTGTGGAAGTGCAGCCCCTTCCCTCGAGATCCAAAGGGCAATGAGCAGGGAAAAAGCAGATTAGTTCCAAGGCACAACTCTTCCCCTAGCACTGCCCAAGGCACTGGAGCTAAATACTTCCACTAAATACAAGCACATGCCTGGAGGCACAGTCTTGCTCTGTTTATGTGCTTTATGAAGCTTTTTTTTCCTACTGCAATTTTGGCTTATTTCATAATGTTCTCAGTTGGTTTTATCTAAACCAATTTCTCCCCTTTTGCCACGCTAATCATATTTGACTCCATCTCTCCTACTGACTCCTCACATAGCTGTAACCATTCTCATATAGCAGGAACCAGGCATGCATCAGTTTCATAATGCTCTGCTTCCTTGGGGATACAGTATCCCACAGACACCTTTTGTCATCCTTCCCCACCACTCCACCACACTCCTCTCACCTCTTAGATTATGTTTAGCTGGAAAAGGATACTGCTTACTTAGTCTCAGTACTTGTCTAGGAAGCACAAATAGGACACTAGTTTAATCTGTAGTCGAGAAACAAGCAAAACCAGACAAAAATGATTGCAAGGTAGGCAGATAACAAGGATAATTGTCCTCACATTTTATTATGACACATACAGTCGGTAGCTCTTCCTTACCTTGTAAGTAAACCCGTGAGATGCATAAGCAAAGAAAATGCCAGGAATGGAAATACATTGCTTTGGGAACATAACAAGCAGCTTGAGTCTCAAAAAGGTCAGCAGAGTGAAATCCCAATGTTCATTCTATGTACGCCATTGGTTGTGTCATTGGGTCACATTTCACCCCATATAAGAAAGAAATTGAATATTACCAGCTGTTAATATACCTGGCAGAGCACACATTGCTCCTACCACGGCTAACACAGTTAAAAGGTTTTTAACTCATTTACCTGGAAGCGCTGGGAAGAGGAGAGAAACTAAATCCTCTATCAGCACATGAAAAAGCAGGAAAACAGCCTCTGCCAGAAAAATAACCAATTTTTACCTTCACTGAATCCAACACATTAGAAATGTGTCCCTGCTTCCTAGTACCAACTTGGATGACTTAATTAGTTTAAAATCATTGGACCAAAGTTAAATAGAGAGAGAGAAAGAGGTGGGGGAATACACAGGTGTATCATATATTCCTCAATTTATATAGGCAGGGATGTGAAACAAAATCCAATGAAAGTATTCCAAAATCTGGAAAATTCAAGTTCAGTAAGAGTCCCTTTATGAAAATGCATGTTAGTAGCTTGTGTCCTCATGACTGTGAGACACCCAGGTTCATTTTTCATTACATTATTGTAAGAGTCATAATTTCACTTCCAAACACAACAAAATCCTGGGAGCAGGAGTTGATTGACCAGGTGAAGAGCTGTCAGGTGAGAACCTTACCAATGAAGCAATCCCCTGACATGAGGTACCACTGACCATCCCTGGAGCATGGATGCAAGCAAATCCCATGCCATGGGATCAAGAGTCACTGCCTGGGTCAGAGGAGGGCCAAGAAAAAGCCCCAAACCACTGATTTTAAAAGTACCAGTAAAGATTATTTTATAATTTATTTCCATTGGTACTGTTATTCTTTCAGGGTTAATATTTTTAATACCCTGAATTTGTGTACTCTATTAGAAAAAAATTAAGTAACCAGTTTTTAATCTGCTTGGTAATAAAGGATGCATCAAGATCATCAAATCCGACTCCTGGCCCTCTGCAGGACACCCAGATTCACACAATGTGCCTGAGAGTGTTGTCCAAATTCTTTGAACTCAGCCATATTTTTGAGATTTCTATTCAAGTGGTTTTAAAAGGACTCTGAAGAACACACTTTATTTTCATCTAGCAAGAAAAGCTTAATGAAAGCAGAGCGGCACCAAGGGTGACCTCCCTTCATGGTGTTCACATGGTGGTCTCTGGCAAGCCATGAGAGGTGTAGGGATCACAACAGGGAAAGGGCATGGCCTGGACAAGAACTGTCTGGGGGTGGAAGGTAAATAACTGGATGCAAAGGTTTTGATGCTGCATTAAAACAAAGGAATGCACACATACAGATAAAACAAAATCACCCCAAACACTTCCCATGGAGCACAGACCTATTCTTCCCTGACTGCCCACAGAGACGTGTCCACAAATACAGGGGCACTGAAGTAGTGTTGCAATTTTAATTTTCTCTCAGATAATCCACCTTAAGATAAAGATTATTTGTCTCACACTGGATGAGACATTTAAACTTCCAGATATGTCTTTTGATGTTTCATCCTTCTGTCTGCTGAGTAGAAGATCAGAAGTCTACTTTCAACAGTACCTTACCATATCAAATCCAGTAACATCACTGTATTACTTTCCAAAAAGGTACACGATTGAAACTCTTGAGTCAATTCTCTTTTGATTACTTACAAAAGGCAGCTGCTTTAATATAAAAGCACTTTGAAGGATCTTCATTTTTCTGTAAGCAGGTACATATTTTTCTAATTGAGATTTTTAAAACCTCTTCCAAAACTCTTCTTTCATCTGAAAATTATATCTAAAACAAACTTTAAATGCATCAATCCTGCCTGTCACCAGCTTGCAGCCCCATATTTAGCTGCTGCCCTGAGCTGCATGAAGTCATGCAGAGATGCTGCATTAAAAAAAAAAATAAAAAAAAAAGAA
>VWYP01004471.1:199312-265037 GCA_013400435.1 Pycnonotus jocosus
AAAAAAAAAAAAAAAAAAAAAAAAAAAAAGAAAAAAGGCAGTGCAAGCATGAAATACCATCAACAAATTTTTCATTCCTAAGTTAAGGGAAACGGTTGAATGATGCACCAGAAGAGATATTAATCTTGGGCATTCTGTAATCTTCTCTTTCCTCGGAGTAGTAGTAAAGCAAGGAGACATTTTTCCTTGGAAAGGAATGACAAGCTGAAATATTCCTTCAGGCACCACATTCCTCATTTCACTTTTTATCAGACAGCAGGATTTATTTGGTTTAGCTGGGCCTAAACTTGTTATAACGGCATCAATGATAGAAACGAGAGGTAGACAGTGGAAGAGAAATTACAACACCCCCACCTCATTATAACATAATTTGACTTAAAATGCATAGGATTTTAGGGTGGCTGGTGTTGTGACCTTCAGCAGATACATGCTTCTCAGATAAAATAAATAAATTACAATGAAATAATCGCTTATAAGAACTGCAAAAGCTTTAAAGCACCCAATTATTTTGCATCCTACCAGATACCTTCTTATGTTTAAAATGAAAACCAAAAGGAGATAGATTTAAGCAGGGATAACAAAGTACCAGGGCCCATAGCTTCCCTCTCACCCATTTGTTTTTAATTTAAAGTAAAAATGCATTCCTGAAGAAATTTCCTATGTCAGATCTCTATCTACTAAGAAAACAGTGCAGTAAGGGTCAATGGCTGGATGGGATCATTAGATGAATTAAAATGAAAAATGAGGGACACATTTTATCATTATAAAACAGGTAATTAGGAAATCAATTCAAGACATAAAACCAGACCTAGAGGTCATTTAAAAAAATAGCTAAAACAGAAAATACAGGCTCAGTGAAGAAATCGATGAGTGCAATTTTTTTTAACTGGATAAGAAGTCAAATTAAAAGATCGAATAGTTCTCAAACCTTACCAGCTGATTCATGACAGCTTAAACAAAAAGAAGATAAGATGATTTAGAACATAGGTCAGCATGGATCTATGGAAAATAGGCCAGTCTTGGCTTTAGATCTAATCTGAGTTAAAATTTAACAACTGCACACCTGAAAAATTGTGTGGCTCCCAGAATCAGTAGTTGGCTCCAGGGGAAGAATGAAAAAAACAGTGAATAGTAGGAAGAATGATTATTTCCCAATTAGAATATGGACCAGTCAAAATGGAATAAAGGAGAAAAATGGAAGACAAATTAAAGTTCCACTATGCTGCCAAAAAGAACTAGGCTTGACTAATCTTTGCTAAGCAAAACCCTCAGATAGGGAACATACAGAGAGGATAAGATGGTGAAAGAGGAAGAAAACCCTCATTCAGTGAGCTTTCAAATCTCAAACTATTTATTTGCCATACATCTTGATAAGCAATGCTATGACATTTCTGTACAGATTCTTCCTCCTTCTAGGCACAGAGTTAAAGAATGGCTTCAAATATAAACACCACACTCATGGACTACCAAATTTTCTTTCCATAGAATCTGTAACGAAATTATAGAGGCTGCACTGAAGAATACCAGGATTGATTGTTTCCACATTGCCAAACTTCATCCAAGGGCTACCAACAGTCTACTTTTTTTTGAAGGACAGAATAGGCCTTGCCCATGCCCCTCTCATGCCACCAGAAAATGATCATCCAAACATTCATGTCAGACTTCTTCCATACTCTTCAGATCTGCCATGCAAGCCCAATTTTTTTCTAAATTAATTTCAGCCTAGAAATCAGACAAACCCAGAGGATTATACTCTACCTGGTATAAAGCAAACCAGTTGGAAGCCAAGTGACTTTGAGTTTTATTATATAGCATAATGAAGCCCTTAATGTCAATACACAAACACTCCCCATTACACAGAAACACACACAAGCTTGTGGATTTCCAGTCACTTTTTGTAATGTTGTTTTATATTCTGAGCACAATAAATATTTTCAAGAAGGATGGCATTGACAGCACTAGTGCATCCGGATAAAAAGCATAAGTTTACTCTTATAATTTTGCAAAAGCATAATTTGGCAACTCATTAGAAAGCTTTCATAATGTTCTTGCACTAGTTATCCCTTCCTGCTCTAAAATTACTGTTAAAATTCAGATGATCAGATAACAGACCTTATGCCTCAGCCTGCACCTATTCTTCCCTATTTTTCACTAAATTTGAACAAAGCAATATAATGGCCACGAAAATAAATCAAGCACTGTGTCAAGACAATGCAACATTCTTTAGCCGAATCTCAAGCATTTTTACACTTCTTTTTCTATCAAAAATATTCTTTATGCAGGTATGCCCTACATTATCTTTTACCCTGAAATCAGTCAAAAAAAATCCCAAGCAAAATATTTTCATTTCATGCTGAATATTTTAAATTTAAAAAAAAAAGAGAAAAATGGAATACAAAGCCCAAATAAAAGAGCAGTCTCCTGTCTAGAGACTGCCTATTGAATGAACCATTGCACTGATCAAGAGCAGTGCAGACAAACCCACAATGCTTTCATTTTCATCTTTAACTCCAACATCAGAAGAAAAACAACAGCTAGACCCCCAGACATCAAGACATGTGGCATCTCTGAGTTTGAAAGCTGGCACAGGAGCATTGAATGAAATATGAATACTTATTGCTAGGCATTAATTCCTGGCATATTTGGTAAATATCAGGATGAATAACTTGTTCATTATCCAGTTCAGAGCAGCAGAGAGGAGAGAGATCAGGTACATACAGAACAATACCCACAACTTAGGCTGTTACTTCAATTGGGGACTAAATTGTAATACATTAGATTTTGTGGAAAGAGAAAAAATAAAATACTTTCTTCTGTCCACCATCTTGCATTAAAATTTGCATTAAAATCAATTAAATTGCATTAAAATCAAGTTCTTACAAAGAACATTTTTTTACAATATTATACTCAGTTCTCCATTGTCTGTAGGAGAAAAAAAAATTGGAATAATGCGATTACAGTGAGACAAGGGAAAAATATCAGCCCCAAAAAAATTGATCTATATAGTGCAAATTCATCTCTTCATCAATAGCAAAAAGCATTCACAATACAGAAGAAACTTACACAAATTAATAAACTTTTTACTATACATCCATCACTATTTTCATGATAAAATATTAAAAAAACAATATTATCAACTGTTTAATAAGGATTTTGATTACATTTCTATACTGTCAATTAACTCATCATGGCAAGCTACTTCAAGAAGTTCAGGCCTTTCAAACACCTACAATTAAAAGAATATGAATGAAAGTATTTTTCCCTAGGAAGCTTTCATTTCACACACCTGTTTGTTGTCTTGTATGATATTGTTGTCTTGTATCAAAAAGATCTAATTTATTTTAAGACAGCTTAACTTTTTTTCTGGTTCTAAAGTAAGTTCTAGCAAAGGCAACAACTTCCTAATTTCTGGAGTTATGAAACTTTCTTTAATGGATGTTCTAGATGATCTCCAGGTGCATCACCACTGAGGAATGAAATAATGCCAAATTAATGCAATGTGTCATTATACACTCTTTTCTTACTAAAGAAATGCTGTATAAAACCCCCTTGTAACACACAGAAATCTCAGCTTCCTTTTCACTTGAGGCGCAGAACCTGGAACATGTTTGCAATGATACAGGATTTTAAACAGGACAGCAACTAAAGAAAAAAAATAATATAGACAAGACAGCTCTGGGCTGCAAAGATACTGCCCATTTTAAACTAAAAAATAAACCAACAGTAATTATTAAAATTGTATGATGAAAATCCAGTGGTCTTCACTGTTGAATATGACTACAAGAATAATTCAACACACCTTAAAATACCATACTGGGGTTTTTTGTTTTGTTTTGTTTTTGTTGTTGTTTGTTTTTTTAATAAAGAGCAAGAAAGCATCAGAAATTTTTACATTGTAGATTCCCATATTCTTCTGGTAATACACAAGTTTTGTAATAGTAATACAGTATAAATTCCTCAGATGACAACTGGTTATTCTATTATGAAGACATCTTAAAAAAAAAAATTACTGCTTTTCTTTTCTTTTGATGAAACCTGTTCTACAGTGATAGCTTTAGTTTAATGTTACTTGAAGCCTGTGTAAGAAAAGGTAGGCTGGCTCTTCATGTGTTATCTTTTTCTCAGTTGTACTAATGTGGTTGTTTAACACCAGCAATTTCTTTTGGGTGAAGTATGTTGCATTTATAATACAATACATTCGGCCTACTGACTTGGCATTGATCTATTAAAAGTATTCTCTTACATCTGTTTTAACTGTTAAGAAATTCTTTGGGAAACTAGTCTAAAAAAGAAGTAGCCTTAAAACTGCAATCTCATGAAGTTTCCTCTACTCTCAATGGACAGACTGAAGTTTCTTCCAGGAGGAAGCCAGCAGAGAAAGTTGGAACACTTTTTTTTGTTTTGTTTTGTTTTTGTTTTTCCCAGAGGAGCTACCACATCCTCTCCTCTCATTATAGAGGGACTCTACAAAGACCAGACTCCCAGGGTTAAAATTTATCACGGCTATGTGGGTCTTTGCTTTGTTTTGTTTCACATTAGCAACTCATTAACCTTGTAGTTCAAATATGAAAGTTAGTGCTACCTCATACCGAAGCAAACAGGAATCAAAACCATTGCTTAGACTTTTCAAAGACAGACAAAGTGATCTTAAACCTGCCTGCTCAGAGAGCAGAATAAAGTATATTCATGAAGAGAAGCTCACCAGTGAGATGAACTGAGGTTGCAGTTTTGTGGTCTGAAATTAAAGAGTAGCAGATTCTGCAGGTCTCATCTGAAAATACATTCAGTTTTGACTGAATACAAGAATGTAGGAGGGAAGAATACATCAGCATCTGCAATTAGTATTACCTTCTCAGAATGAGCAGAGCAGGCTTTTTCTCTAGGCAAAATAAAGTCATGTCTTGTCAATTTCATAAGAAAACAGTCCTCTATATTATTTTTGATACAGAGGCAGAAATAGGATTACACTGAAAGCTGTAGCAACAAAAGAAAAGAACATCCTCCAGGAATACTTTACTTGCAAAAAAGCAATTATGCAAGATGAGCACATTATCTAAGATCCTTATCTGGTTAAGAAAAAAAACATTTAAAATTCAAAGAAGGTCTTGAGTCATTAGACAGTTTTGAAGGATCATGTGCATTGAGCTTTCAGCTAAATGAATTATATTAGTGTTTTTCATAGATAATGTGAATCCATTTTTAAGCAATTAGTCTGCAAGCATTATCAACTCCCTATATGCTGATAGTTACTTGTGTATTATGCAAGATTAATGTTAAATATCTAGCAGAGGTTATACAAATACCGTTTACGCTTCAAAAGGATGTCATCGGGAGAATGAAAGCCTTAACATTTACACTCGAACTGACATGTTTTGAAAAGGAAAGCCACAGGAGTTGAATGAGACAAGAACCTTTAGACACAGACATTTTTCAAACCTCTGGAAGATTTCAGGCATTGACTCTGGTCCACACTTGAATAGTCTTTCTCGTCAACCACTGCCACCCCAGCACCTCAGGGAATACGTATTATTCACCAAATGCAGACTGCTTTCTTACAGCTCCTTTCTTGAAAAACAGGAGTGAATATGCTCCCAAACCACAAAAGACAGAGTGCTCACAGATGCTGGATGCTTCACAAGTTTCAGCTATGTCACTCAGCCGAAGCAATTCTGTCTTCAAGTGTAGTAGCTCTGCTGGTCTTGAAAAAAAATGTTTCATGAGGTTTAATTAGCCCTGGGAATTAATCTGCAACACAGAGATGGGCCCTCTCCACAGAGGTTGAGGCACAAAACTAACACTGATGTGACTGTGACCACCATGAAGTATAAATACAGCATTATTACAGCAAAAGCTTTGTCAGATGAAAAAAAATCCTAAAACTGTCCTACAGGTACAGCATCTCTATCATCTACAGGGAACACTGGGAGAAGACAAGAAGCAGTAGCCCTGAGAGGCTACAATACTTGAGAATTTTCTACTCAAGTAATGTATGATAGAAATGACAGAACTAATTCAAAGAGAGCGGGCAGCAGTGAGAGGCTATAAAATCCAGACAGCTTTTTGTACAATCACATAAAAATAATAATGGAGAAATAGCAAATGCATTTGTCTAGCACTGAGATATAATGTGCAAATATTCAGAAGAGCAGAGGCTGTTTAAAGCTACAGTGAGAGACTAACATTTATTTTCTTGACATGTGCACCACCTAATTTCTACTTGGAACTATCCATTTAGTCTTTAAATTGGACAATCACAGAGCATCAGTACCACCTTTGCACAGTAAGCAATCAGTAAAACCTCATTGACTCTTAGCATTTTCCTTCTCTTTTGCCACTATAGCCATCTCTGTGAAAACTCCTGTTAAGCAGTACCATAAAGTGACATCTCCAGTAATATTAGACAGATTCTGTGCACAGCAGCCAGTTCTAGACACTTTTCCCCCATGACTAATGACATGCTGAGATCAACACTTTGCTTCTCATTCTTGCACAGACAGAAAAGAATAAATAAGGTGGCCTGCATCTGACTGTTATCCTTACCAGTAGCTTCTACCAGAAATTTGTATTTACTCATGTTGCAACTGAATAAACAAAACCTGTTAATGAACCCACAGCTGAAAGCTGCTACATTCCTCTCACACAGCACAACCAGCTTTTCTCCAGTACACGGAAAAAGTAGCAGGGCACACACTGCAGCTTAAAGGCTGATTGGAGTAACAGTGACCATACACAGAGCACCAGAGGATGGTTACTCATGCTGCACAGCCTTTTTTTTCCCCCATCTGAAATGAAATTGGAGACTTAATCACCTGTCTCAATCAAGCTAATCTTATATATTGATACTCAAATTAAAAGCTCAGTGGGAAATTTCATATTCCCAGGAAAAGATGGCTCCTTACTTTCTACTTGAATAATTTAGCAAAAATTTTAGTTTTGTGAAAATGGCAATAATTTTATTCTTTGCACTTTCTTTATTCATTTACTCAGTGTATTTTCATTTTCTACTGTAGCCAGTCCCAGCAAAATATTCAGTCAATAAACACCTGCTTATCACAGAGGCAACATACGATTAATAATTCGGTGCCTACATCTCAAAGAATCCTCAAAAAAGCCAAACTTGTAAGAGAAGAAAAAAATTAATATGCATGACTAGTAAATCTGTATTTTTGTTCTATTTGTAAAATTAATTTATATGAATACAAGAGAATGAAATCCACACACTAGAATTTTTACTCAATTTCATCTTCTTGTATTTTAGGCATTGATAATAATACATTTTCATCACATTCTGGGGCACTAGTTATTTTCCTGCAAAGGAATGTAAATCATGCAAAGAGATTCTTTGGTAAAAATCCTACTTTTAACATCAATTTTGCAAATGTTTGTGTTTTTAAAGAAGTAATTACAAATGTGGCAATATTTTTCCATTACTTCACATTAATTCAGTTAATCACAGTTTGGCTTAATAACCTCCTTAGCTTTCAGTCATCTTTTATTTCCTAATGACATGTCAGCTTTGACGTTTCCTTAGCTTAGAACTAAGTTGTCTTGAAAAATGAGGTGGCCAAATTATAATTATTTATTTGTAATTTCACTTTGAGGATCCCAAAACAACTGAGCAACCTCAAAATATTCAACCTCACAAAACACTTGCTAATCCAAATTTGTCTACACCTGTTTTATAGGTGGGAAGATTGCAGCATGGAGAAATTAGGTGGCAAGATGCCCCAGCAGTTTTCTGTGCCAGTCAGGAGCAGCATCTTGTGACAACTCCCCACCTCTCCATTTCTAGAAGACAAAACAACCCTTGTACCACAGCAAGGCACCTTCATCTGCATTTTCTCCTGAGGGCCTTACAAAAACTAAGCAAAACCCAAGTAATTCTCTGGCTTCTGTTTACGGCCTAAGACCAATCTGTCAAGGATCAGGAGAGAAAGGAAAAGGAGGATAAAATTTACTTTGGAAGCGTTCCAAGTCTGTGGGCTGTACTCTCAGCACTCCACACAACGTGGAGCTACCAGTGGTGTGGCACCCTGTGGGTGAGAGTAGAGCTACTCAAGGGCTGTCCCAAGCCCATGTCTAGCTCCTGGAATGGCATCCATGGGCCACATCTACACAGTTCAGGGGGTGAGCACTGGAAGACAGAACACCTCCTGCGAGAGGGGTCTGGGGACAGGAGTAGAATAATACAGTTCCAGAGATGGAGACAGAGCTCATGTCCTGTACACAACTTATTCACCTCCCTCACAGCCTCCCTCACAGCATCCCCCACAGTCCATCACCTTTCCCATCCAACAAACCCCCTGACACAGCCACAAAACACACTTCAGCAGCTTATACTCAGTAAGTCTCCATGTCTTCTATGAATAACATATCAGAGCAGCCTCACAACAGACCAAATTTGGGATTTACTGCAAATATCAAAGAAAACATTTATTGATCTAGATGCATCCCAAATACCTCATTAGTATTGAGATACTCTAAAAGGGCAAATTAGATTTCATTCATATGCAGATATGATGGAGTCTGCATCCTTGGAGACACTCAAAACCCAACTGGACACAGCCCTGGGCCACCAACTCTAGGTGGCCCTGCCTGAGAAAAGGATTAGACAAGGCAACCTCCAGAGACCCCTTCCAGCCCCAATCATTCCTGTGATTCTTAAGTTCAATCCTATGAAATATAAATAACAGATAGGTATTTGGTATATATTTAGAGTAGCCATATTTGGTACAAAAGTAGTGTGAGACAAATTTGTGCCTTTGTGTGTATGAAACTACTCTATGCTACAGTTGCAATTCAGGGACTCCCAGAAAGCGCATTGAAGACAAGCAGAAAAGGAATTACTACCAAACAGGACAAGAGGGAAGATGCATCTCTTGAGAGCCCCTCAAAGGGAAGGAAGACTTGATGAGAGAAAGCAAGGTTGCAAACCTCTTACACTATCAGTACAATCAGTTTTTGGATGTAACACACTACTGAGTTTCCCACTCAGGTCCAACAGCTTCCAAGCTTCAAGGAGGCTCCACTCCCCAGAAGCACATGGCTGAGGAAGCTCCTTAGTTTATAACCAATGTTGAGAAGCATCTCAAGAGAACCTCTAATAAGAAAGTCAGGAGACCAGTGACAGTATTTCTCAAGTGCATGAGAGTTTCTATTTTTTTTGTAACAAATGTCTGCATTTTGTCACGTTAGAACCAAAAAACCCTGAAAGAGTGAAAACATTCTGCAAGCAAACATGGTAATAAGCAGAGCACACATCTCCTGCAGAAACAATGCAACCAAGTAAATTGGTGTTAGCAGAAAGCCTTTCTTAAATCAGGAGTTGATGCAGTTTCCAATAAAGTGCAAGAATCGTTTTCAGGCCTGGCATTATCTAACACCATTCAGCATGTATCATCTAATAAGTTTTTCACAGGAGGTACAGTTGAGAGGGGCCACACAGCTTGTAAAAATTCCTGCTGTGATTTTGTAAAAACATAAACATCTAAAACAACAGTGAAGGACAAAGCAAGTGAAAGGAATTACTGTAATGGCTCTGTGAAACAAACAAATCTGTGCCCTTTGCATTAGTCATACACTTCATATACCTCTGAACTGCAGGACTTTAAACTGCCATCAGCAGTGGAAAATTAATGGCACAAGGCCACAAACCAACCTCCGGCACATCCTAGTTCTTGCTCTCTTTCATTTTCAGCTTTAGCTTCTGGCCCTGCATGTGTGTGTATTTCATGGTCCTCAGAAGCCTGCAAGTGGAGCAAACTTCTATCAGACACAGCTCTTCCTGCTGCTTCCCTGGACCTCCTCAACTGGCAGAGACCTAACAGCATCTCCTCAAAGGCAATGGGAGCAGGCACTCCTTCTAAAATAACACCCAGCAGGCAACTACTGGTAAAGTAACTCCTCTGCTACCAACTGTGTAAATTCTCATTGAAATTCATTTGAATGCAAAGACTAACTAAGTAACCCCATCTATACTTTATTTAAGATACTTTTTGAAGCACCTTATCTGACATGACATTAAATACCTAGGTTTTCCTATATCTGTAGGTAACAACATAATGTTCATGGGAAGTTACACTATTTATCTATTTTTAAATTACAAGAACCTAAAGCATTTTCTTTGATTTAACTCTTCATTTGGTCTGTTCACTCTTTTTTCAGGTTTCAATGCTCCCTTGGGAAACATTTTCACAGCTGAAAGTATGCTGTGTCATCTGTTATAACCCATTTCAAAATCTTAGACTCTAGTGAAGGAGCACACATTAATCATTTATACTGTATAAATACATGAAAAATTAATAGCCCAGCTAGGATTCCAAGGCATCCATTTAATGAGCTGGTACTCAAACCCAGGAGCATCATGTCATTACCCCTACCCATGTATAAAATAGTTCTCAGAAAGCTTCATCGAATGAGACCTATTACTACAAATTCAAATTACTACTACATTAGACCTCTGAATTAACCATTCAAAAACCAAATTAAGCACTTACTTTCTGGAAAAGGGGAAAAAATAACCTTTCTTCTTAATTACAAACCTGTTGCAGAACACTGAAAATTCAACCTTAGGTCTTAAAAGAGAAAAAATAATTTTAAAAAGGCATAAGATATTTAGTAAACTAAAGCAGTTCAAAGGCAGTAAACTTGCTCTAAAAATGAACTAATTATTTTTTAGTTAGTTTAAAAATAAAACCCAGTGGCTGTAAAGGAGAGAATGCTTGGCAATTTTCAAAATATTTGGATAAACTTTGAGAATATCAATTAAAGCCATGCTTACTGCTGCAAGAACAATTAACATGAGAAATCCCAACATCACTAGCACAAAAAATTAAGAAATAATAACAAGCAAGCATCAAATTATGTAATTATTTTGTTCCAGTGTTCTGAATTGTGATCTGCCTTAATAGTCAGAAATACAGATAATTGCATTTATACAAGCTAAATAGAGCAGTACAACCATGCCTATTTCCATACAACTGCCATCATGGCATCTGCTTTAGTTTGACTAGAAAGTCTATGCCAATGCCAACTGCACCTGAATGCACTTGGAAGCACCTACAGGAAGACCACAAAGTAGTTCTTTCTCAGTAATTTTCCTTTTTATGAATGATAACTTAAAAGCTTTTATTTTTTTGTAATGTTATACCACATCCCATCAGGAAAGATGGAAAAGCTCAAAATGAGTAACAAAAGCAGCCAGACTGATTGCCTTTGAAAAGGGGAGGGCAGACAGGCAAGAACAAACTGGTGGAGGATGCAGCATCATCAAGCCACTAGACAAGACAACTGCTACAAAATAAAAACCTTTGCCACAAAGCAATAATTTCTAGAGAAGGAATTAATATATTTTCAGAAAAAAACCCCTAAATTGTAAGATTTAGAGTTGGAATATGTCAATAATCAGATGAACCATAATTCTCACTCTTGAACTGTTTTTAAAATTAAGTTCCTTATTACTTAGGGAATAATGAGCCATTTGCATCTATATTGTGTAAGAACACTTGATGATCAGGAATAAGCTCTTCTGTGACCTGCAAATGCTTTACAATTATGGGCTATGTTTCTATATTTCCTTAAGCCAGAATGATAGTTCTAATTTATTCAAAACTTATTTGTATTTTCCTCAGAGCAATTCACAATTCACATAACTACCAAAAGAGAAAAAAAAATTAAAAAGTGAACAGACTGCTGGCAGTCTTTTAACTAAAAAACACAGTGTAAGCTTTTACAGAGTTCAAAGGAAATGTGTCTGCCCATAAGCCAAACAAAACTCTACCTCCTAATAAAACCAAAACTATAGCATGAAAATGGTACCATGACCTTAACCAGATTGGAAAGATCTGATTCCCCCTTTTGAAATGCTTTACATTATGGTAAAGATAAAATTTTTCAGGTTAAATCTCTGTTTAAAGTAGTCTGGTCTTGTGAGAGCACATGCCTATACAAACTTATGTATTTCACTACAAACTGCCTGCACATTCAGCCCCCTGGTTAGCTGTGACCTACCAAACCACAGAGTCTGTCCTGCCCTCTTCATCTTAGAAAGTCATGGATCAGATCCCAACACTGCTCAGTTCAGGAGGGTGGGGAGACAGAGATAGAGCTAAAGGCAATCCTGCCCCTGATGTATTGCAGCTGTGTTAATCACCAAAGAGTGGGAACAGCCTTGCCCTCCCAGCTCTGGGTGTGATAAAGAGTGAGTTGGTTGGTAGAGAGTCACTTGGAGTCTGCTGGCCATGCTGTGAGGAGGAAGGGACAGGAGGTGGGGCAAGGGACAGATCAGGTGAGCCCCTGTAGGAGGGACAGACAGGGTCAGGTGGCCATGCCAGGGACAGGAAGGAGCGTGCTGGAACTGCAGAAGGAGAGAAGGAGCCAGAGCTGTGTGGAGCTGCACACGGGAAGCTACATTAGGAAAGGTATGAAAGGCTTTTAGATAACACAGTACTGATGCCTGAAGCCCTCTGAAGTTTTACCGAAACACTCTGAGCATCATGGCTGTCTCTACAATGACACAGGGGGTATTTAAAACTCAGTGGGGCAAAGATGTTGCCTGCAAAGTGTCAGAATGAAGACACAGACTGATGGCAGCGTAAAAAGTGAAACTCTAATTCAGTCCAATGCTCTCAGTAAACTGTCCTCACCAAAGCAAGGTTAACTCTGGGTCCTAATTATAGATTTCCCAAAACTCATACTTTTCCCACCACTCTGACTCTTTCTATATATAAACCTCCAGCTCTGCAAGATAAAACACAACTGTTTTGAAGAAACAAATTTTAAAAACATCGAAGTACAGGATCCTTCCATCAAATCAAGATAGAAGTATTATAATTCATTCAGTATGTACACTAAGTGGTAAGTTATGCCTCATATCTTAGAGGCATATAATTTTGGCATTAAATTATCAGGTATCACTGATGCAAAAGAATATTTCTTTTTAGAATGTGAACCAAAACAAGTATCAAAACAAAACAGTTATAAAGAAGTGTCTCCTGCAACATAGAAAGTAACATGAAAATTTGATACAAAAGCTGAGGAAGCCTGTCTCATGGCAGTAGAAGAATATGTTATTAACAGTAGTAATAATGACAAAAGATCCATGATAACTTAACAATGAAAGTCCTGAGAATTACAAATTTCACAGACAATGATGGCATCTGTGGTTTGTTTTCTCTTGTCAAAAAATTCTTTGTTCTGGATGATGACAAACTTACCTAAATAACTTGCTAACATCACATCTCTAGATACTGGGAAATATAATAAAAGGGGGGAAATTATGCAGAAAGAGGGCAGGAGCAAGTGAGCACAAAGCTGTACTTAAAATTAACAGTGAAGGAAATCTGAGAAAGAAGTGAAAATGTAGCCTGTGACATAGTTAATATGGAGAAAGAGATGCACTCTGTGTAAAACCAATGAAAAATAGCATACTGAATGCATTCTAATTTTACAGCTGATACCACCTGAGAATCAAATGAGCTGCCTTGGCATTCAACATGAAATTATCCCTTGTAATAATGACTAATGGTTTTACTATATATCATATACTGAGGCTTTTCATTACGTAACTGTTTAAAGTCTATCAAAATAAATCAGTGTAAATATTGAGCAGCCACAGGTCTCAGCATAATTCACTTCTACAAATTCACTCAGTTCAATTAATTCCTCATGTATTTATCTGTAGTGCTTGTTTGAACATACTGCTTGAACCCACTGAATGTTGCAGAGCCTCCTATCTTTGAGGCTTGGATACCTCAGAGATGCTGTAATTTTTTTGAGTAAAAACAAACTTTTTTTTTCTTTTTTTTTTTTTCTTTTAAAGCAGGAAGGGAGGAGTTTCTCAAACACACCAAAGCCCCCAAACCCTGAGCTTTTCTCGCAACATCGTCAGAAGAGGCCCAACATGAAACTGCTGTCATCCTCTGGCTACCCAGACACTGCTTCATTTCAATTTCACTGCCCAGTAATCACATATAGGTCTGACTTCTTTGGCAAATTTGTGACTATAAATGCAGTAACCAGAGTTTTAATCTCTGGCACCAAATGGGTTTGAGCTGAACTACCCTATGGAGAGGCACAATCAAATTCTCACCCTGAAGTTAAAAGCCAGAACCCAGGTACACCCAGGCTGGTAAAAAGTGGTATTTATTAAACAGGCAGGAAAGGATAACAAAAGGCTGTGGAGCAACTGGTCTTTTCAAAGGGCATAAACTGCAGAACTCACCCAGACCAAATGCTCATGCAGTTTAAAACCATGCCCCTGTGAATCTTGCATAAAGAAGATTCTTATCCCACAAAGTAATTCAGGTTTTAAGGGATATATGGACATCTCTAGTTCAACCTGCTGGCCAGGGTAAGGCCAAACCAGGTTTCCCCTCAGGCCTTTATTGTATTTAGCCTTGAACACTTCCAAGGATGGAAACTGCATAGCCTCTGGGCAACCTGCTTCACTGCTAAATTATCCTTATGATAAAGCTTTCTTTCCTCATATCCAGTCTGAACCCCCTCTTTATCAATTGATTACTATGATCTACCATTCTTCAGGTAAATGCCTCTGTAAAAGGCTCAGTTTTACCTTCATCATAATTTGCTGGCAGGCTGCTGGTTGGTCCTCCCGAACTCAGCAGTACATCTATCCTTATAGCTAATGTGTTGACAAAATAATTTAGCCTTGTATAAATCTAGCCTTTATTCAAAATTTACCACTGTACAAAATTTAGGCTTTCTTTCTCTTGTTTTTCATAATAAAATTTTTCAGACTTCTATAATTGAGCAAATTATTATTACTTCTTGTAATGGAACCAGAGTGTTTTTATATTCAGTCATTTCCTCAAGAAATCAGGAAAATTGTGAAATGACAGTATGACCATTTATATTTTTTTAATACCAATGCAGCAACCATAACAAGCATTAAAGAGGGAAACAGGACCAAATCCATCCTTTCCTCACCTATCCAAAGGCAGTGTGTCAGTACCATGGAAATCATACTACAGTCTGTACTGTCAAAACAGAAATTACAGCATTCCTCTCAAGCTGATGGGTAAGTTCATGTTATCTTAGATCCTTTTATAGCTTCCTCCATCTCCTCAACACAAAACAGAGGAATCTAACAGCAGATAACCAAAGAAAAGGAAAGCCAAGTACCAATTCAGTAAAGCCTCTGCGATACCTGCTTGACAGAACACTCTGTGGAGATAAAAGCTGTTAAATTCTATTATAGCTCCAGAAGTTCCAACTGTGCAGTGCAGGATCTTAGACTGATCAGTTATCTGTCCTCCCAGAAAGAGCCTAATTATCCTACCTACTCCATGGCAACTAATGGTTCATGTTTTGAGGAAGACAAGCACAGGAGCCACAGTATAAAAAACTCTCTTGAGTAAATCTTAGGTTACCATGTCACTCCCCTTCTCCCTCTCTTGCAATGTACAGAGTCCCTTTTTGGAAAAAGAAAAAAGAGGGGTTAGGGAGAAAAAGCAGCACAACTATAATTGCTATTAAGAATTTACACAATATTCAGAGAGATGGCCAAGAAAAAGAGACTGGAGCTCAACTAAACCAGTTAAGATGGTGGTTGGCTGCTCAGGCTGAGTGAGCTGTAGCCCACCCAGAGACCAGCACCAAGTGGAGGGAGAACTGCAGGGATCTGTCCTGAGACCTGTAACATTCCTACCAATGACCTGGAGGACCCAATGGTGGGCACTGTGCCTTGGTACCAAAGGCCACTTGCAGCTCCTGGGACGTACAAACAGGGGCGCAGCTCAGGGATCGTGATAGGGGATTGTTTCCCTCTGCACAGCACACATCAGACCACGCTCCAGCAGGTGAAAGGAACTGTTCCCCAGTGATGATAGTGAGGCAGCTGAGTGAGTAACCCCAGGAGGTTGTGCCATCTCCATTCCTGGATTTTTCAATTTCCAACTGGTCCAAGCCCTGAGATGCCTGGTCCAGAGCCAGTGCTGCTTTGGGAGGAGATAGGCCCACATCCCATTGCACCAGGGAGCACCATGAGGAGATGAGAGAAATTAAGAATCTGTGCTGGCCAAACATCACTGCTTGGACAGGGCAACATGAATGGTGTCAGCAGCAGGAAGCTCATGCCTCTCTCCTGGTTTTGGGAGGGCACCCAAAGGTGCTAGGAGAAAACTTCACATGTGTCAGATGGCAAGAGATGCATGTGAGGAGATGAAGTACTGAACAGTGAGCTGAAAGGCTTTAAGTGACAAAATGTATATTTTCTATATACTCTACAGGTTCTGGAAGGAAAAAAAAAAAAAAAAACAACAAACAAAACCAAAATAAAGGTTCATTAACAAGTATTTTAAGCCAGAAAAGGACAAAGCAGTAAGACCCAAAATATAAGTGCATTTTATAGAGAAATACTTGAAATAAAATTTTCACGTATAGAAAAGGAAATGAAGCCAGAATAGACAAATGTCTGAGTTGAGACCCTCAAGTGCACTTTAGAGAACACTGAACAGGTAAGTATGATTTTAATGCCCAAGAGCTACTGGAAATAATCACTTTTTTCTAATAAAGCCAAATTATTAAGGTCTGTCAAATTTATTTCATTAGACATTATGTAATTAACATAATGATAACTCTGTAATTTATATCAGTATAATGAACTCTGCCGTTTGGTGTAGGTAGTCTTACATACATTCATCAAGCTGACATTTTGATTGGTGAAAATGAAATTTTACTTCCTTTGGGAAGTGACAATATTCTAGCCAGATTTTTCTCATTGATTTTCTGTAAATATATAGTAGCAGTTTAGTGCTGCCCATATATAAAATGCCTACTCTTCTTTACACAGTAGAACAATTAATTAGTGTTGTTGACATTTTCTACAGAGAGAAACATGGAAAGAAATACAGAAAACTAAAAATATACTATGTTGAACCAATAAAAAAGAATAGACTCATCTATTTTTAATTGTATTATTTGTATTACATAAGCCTAGAAACAGTTTTCATTTTCACAAGCCTTCCAGACAAAATGTTGAGTTATTTTGGAAAACTCTCATTTATATGATAACAAGGTTTTTTTGTTTACCAAACAATTAAAATGTCAAAACTTTGAAAATTCTGTCTAAAAATTACCATTGGAATCTATAAAAACCTTTAATTCTGCATGTGCAGGCGTGTGCATACAAGAAGAAAATTAAATTTTAGGAGGAAAATAACCAGTTTTTTACCAAAAGGTAGTGATCTCCAGATTGGTTTCACTTAGGAATTCACTATTAAAAATAAAGCCAAATTAATCACTGAACTACTGTCTCACTCCCTTAGCACTGACTGGATTCAACAGAAACAAAACAATAAAAAAACAGTTTCAATTCCTGTTTTATATCACAATGTGTTTCAAGCACAGGTACCTTGCAGGTACAAAACTCTGATATAAATTTTGAATGAGAAAGCAATGGATGAAGTAGCTAAAAAGAGAAGGTCAAGGCAGAAGAAATTCAGCTATTTTGGCCATTTAAATCAAGCTTTTCATACAATCATAGAATAACAGAAAGGTCTGGGGTGAAAGGGAACCTAAAGATCACCTAGTTCCAACCCTGTGCCATGGGGCAGGGACACCTTCCACTAGACCAGATTTTTCAAAGCCCCATTCAACCTGGCCTTCAGCATTTTCAGGGATAGGGAGTCCCCAAGTTCTCTGAGCAACCTGTTCAGTGCCTCCCCATGCCCACTGTAAAGAATTCCTTCATCTACTCTAAATCTACTCACCTTCAGCTCAAAGCCATTCTCCCTTGTCCTGTCACTACACACCCTTGTAAAATGTCCCTCTCTAGCTCTCTTGTAGCTCCCTTCAAGAACTGGAAGGCTGCTGTCGACCTAGTGCCTTCTCTTCCCCAGGCTGAACAACTCCAGCCCTCTCAAACTGTTCTCATAAGAAAGGTGCTCCAGCCCTCTGATCATCTTTGTGGTCCTCCTCCTTGCTCCAACAGATCCACGTCTTTCCTTTGCTGAGCATGCCAGAGCTGGACACAGAGCTCCAGGTGAGGTCTCATGAGTGCTGAGCAGAGCAGCAGAATCACTTCCCTCAACCTGCTGGCTACAGTTTTTAAACAGTTGACTGAAATCTTAAATTATGTACACAAGCTAATACATCGGGGGATGGTGAAATAAAGTCTGACATAGAGGACAGCATTGGAAAAAGGCCTTCTGTGGGCAGCAGCAGCGCAGGAACTCAACATGAACTTCCCCACAAAAGGAGCTCATGAGTATGGCTGCAAGGCCCAGGTGTACCAATAGGGAAGAGTGGCCCACACTTAGAGAGGGAAGAGCTGAGACCAGGGCTGAAATGTTGGGTCTAGCTTGAGTCTCCATATTCCAAGAGATGCAGCAGAGAGCCATAAACTGTATCCAGAGAAAAGAGAGAAGCAGCTGTCTGTGAGACTTGGACACTGTGACTGGATTCACAAACAAACGGCAGCTGCATGTGACTCCAATGCAAAGTAACAGCAGGTCTGGAAAAGGCACTTCAATCTCACAGCGCAAGAGAACAAGAGACAAAAGTTGACACTGCATTCAGACAAATTCACATAAAAGAAGGAGAGAAGGTGTTCACATTCATCTATAATACAAGAGTAAAAGCAGTACAAGAGCCATGGTATTTCTCAAGAATGCAAAGAACAGGCTTCTGAAACAGGCAGGTCTCAGGTACACGCTAGGGGACACAGGCAGGGAACAGCCTATTTAAACAGCCCGCAGCAAGGAGATAAAAGTACAACGTCTAGAGCTCCCTTTGGGCTCCATAAGATGAAATATGGGCTTCAGGGGATGAAGTAAGAGTGCTCAACATGCTTCATTCCAAAATGGGGGTAATTGTGCCTCCTGTACAGAGGCAATCTCATTGCAGTCAGAGTGTTGAGACACCAAGGCTACTCAGGGACAACAGCTTGTCACATCTGGGACTTCTCATGTTCTGCCACACCAGTGCTAGCAAACTCCCTCAGCCAAGCGCACCCAGCAGTGTATTTCTTGGGACACACCACCTGCCCCTCTCCAAAACTGGGGGTTTTTTGCTATTATTTTGAAAACTACTAGTTAGCCGGTCTTCAGTTCATTGTGTTCCACACTGTTAGTGGAATTATTTCAAGCAGTGGTAGTTCAAAGTAAAGGTTTTCAGAAAGAATTTAATAAATGGAGTCAGTTTACTACTTACCAATATAATTACTTTTAAGGTGCAGAAAGGTAAATTACAGGAGAATGGTAATTTTTTTGTATTCCCACTATTAATAATCAAGTTTTACAGAACAGCCTAAACAGCCTCAAAATTTCCCCAGTCAAATTTTAAAAGAATTGACTATTTTACCACTGTGTTACTTAAGTGATTTTAAAACAACCAATCTGTAATCCACACAGTACAATACGGTGTTATCATCTTACTGACAATATGGAACAATTTTCTCAAACAGTCAAGCACCTGAATACCTTGTCCTCAGGCCATTTGTTACTATACAACTTTGAATATTTATTGCAAGCAGCAAGTCCCATCAGGCTGTTATTTCTATCTAAGCTACTGCAGATTAACACGGTGCTCGTGTCACACAGCTGCTGTACTTCTTTTCTTCCACAGTTTAGAGACATCAAGAGAAAAATTATTTTCACTTAAGACATTTTAATTTCCTAAAAGTGATCATATTTCACCATCAGGTAATTCATGCATTAGCTTGCAGCAGTACTGACTACTAAATTATCTTTGCTGAGTTGTTGCAAACTGGAGCAATGGCACAGTATGGCAACATTTCAAAGTTCAGTACTACTGATGGTCCTCACAAGAGTAAATTCAAAGCCAAACACTGCATATTGCCACAGGGATCAGGACATCATGCAGTAACTTCACAGAAGTCTTCCCACCTAGGCTAGGCTTCTGCATCATGTTGAGTTTCCCACTCATGGACTCCAGAGTTTTCCCTGGCTCCTTCCACAGCTGGCTCCACCTTCTTTAGCTCTTTGCAGAAAGAGGCTCCCATGTTCCCCACAATAAAGCATCATAAAATCTGCTTTTTGAGGGGCAAAGATTTCTCCTAAAAACTTCATTTTGCAGCCACATCCCTTTCAACTAATCTCTTCACATACGTGTTTGCATTAAAGCACTTTAGACAGACTGCACAAGTACTTGCAACTGTGACCCTTCCTACTGGAGAGAATTGGATGCATACAGGTGCACTTTAAAAAGCCAAAAGAACAGGTCATTCACACAGTCCAGCCTTCCCTCTTTTCAAATGAGTCATGTCTGAATGTGACTGAGTTACATCTAGATTGGGGATTAACCCACACAGCTGCAGCAGTTTCCCAGGTCTCTCCACTCCATATGTAATCCCCCGACACCATGCTTCCCTTCAATCCCAAACAAAAACCTTCCAACATTATTTTCAAAGTATCAGCCACTTTCTAGTAAAAAGAGCAAATCAAGGGTCCAAACAACCAAATTTAATTTAAAAACCCCTCCAATATGCAAGCAGCACACAACCTGCATGTAAGAAATCCTGATGCTAACAAGACTGTGCCAAAGCAAATAGTCTTTACTTTCTTACAGCTTTTGCAGGACTCTGTCTGCATACAGATCGAAGAAAAGAAGCATCATTTCTATAGCACACAGCATCCTGCTGAACATTAATCATCATTACCCACTTAGATATTGCAATATGCAAGACTGATTACTACTCCACAACTGCTCCCCAGCTCTCTCAAGTGTGCCAGCACTCAATGCTACTCCTCTCCACTTTCTCACAGAGAAGTTAAAGGAAAACAATGAATTTTCATGCCCCAAAAGGAGAGACAATTTAAATGTCAAAAAGCAAGATTAGTGGCACATAATTTTAAAATTACCACTGCTCCCCAGCAATTGAGCCAACAGGTCATTTTGGGATTCTTCATTATATTTCTTGCATTTGTTCTTTAACCTAAATCTATTAAAAAACCCTCAACTAATTGGAAAATAACTATTCATTTATTCTATATAGGTGGTCTTGCATTTTATTAGGTTTCTACTCAAGACTTTCTTCTTCTTCTTAACTTTTTTGTCTTCTTTTTAAGAATATAAAAAGCTGCTTTTCCAATGATACAGGAGAATTTTGTGTTTGATTGTTTCCTATCAGTTTGTAATATCAATAACTTTTAAAAGGAAATTTTGAAAGTAGAAAAACCTTTAAGACAGTTACAAACACAAGATTTTTTAATCTTTTTTTAAATCTTTTTTTTTAAATCTTTTTTTTGCATGTGTACTGAGCATAAGCAAAACCAGCAATCAAGCATGTCTAAATGTATTTACTTTTCCTTGTTACACCATAGGGCAGCACCTTTTAAGCAGGAAGTGCCAAAGTTCATGAGATAGTCTGTATCTTGCAATGTCCAGCATTTCTTCTTCAACTAGTCAGTTTTGAAGAATGACATTAAAAAGTACTAAATGCGAATTGATCACTTAATACTGCAATCTGCTGATGAAAGAAAAAGTGGTTTTACTTGTCATAGTTTAGTAATAACAGGTTGTTTTTTACTGCTGTCATTTAAAACTAATCATCTCAGTATTTATATTTAATACATCTTCAGTAAGATGTGGGAATCTACAGCCCATGGCTGTGCTGCTATGGGTATACAATATACATCTGCACACTAATGTGCTAGTGCATATGTAAGCTAATGATAAATTGCTCAGGAACTTGGTTTAGTGATGGGACTTGATAGTGCTGTGTTTATTGTTGTACTAAATGATTCTATGATTCTATAGTATGATCATGTGAACTTACATACTCTTAGTACTAAGGGGTGCCCTCATTGTGGTCTTCAACATCCTCACGAGGAAGTGGATGGGCAGGTCCTGATCCCTTCACTCATGTGACAAGTGGCAGGACTAGAGGAAATGCCATGAAGCTGAGACAGGGGAGGTTTGGGTTGGATATCAAGAAAAGGTTTTTCACTCAGAGGGTGGTTGGGCACTGGAAAGTGCTCCCCAGGGAAGAGGTCGCAGCACCAAGCCTGACAGAGTTCAAGGAGCATTTGGACAGTGCTCTCAGGCACATGGTGGGGGTTCCCGGGGTCTCCTGTACAGGGCCAGGACTTGATGATCCTGATGGGTCACTTCCAAAATGGCAAAATCTGTGATTCTATAATTAACAGAATAGCTGAAGTATTGTTTGGCCCTCAGGGAATATTTTTCTATGAAATGTAATAACAGAGGATAAACTGCATGGAAAATAAAAACTTGGTCATCTTATATCATTTCCAGTTCCACATGAATATGAATATGAATATATTTGGTTTTTTTACATACCACTTTATTCTATTCTGAATCCATTCATGATAGACTCAGAATAAAAGGAATCTTTTATCTGCATCTGTGAACTTCTCTCTTTTTATTCCCCAGCTCCAGAGAATTTAAAAATTTCTCAGTGGGTGTTTCTTAAAATGTTTCTTGAGTCTGCAGTCAGCAATTCTGCTAAATACTTGACTATGGGTGACAGCAGGAACATTTTTCAGAAGAGACCGAGAAAGAATTCAAACCTTAATCTCATGGGTACTTTTTCACCCCTCTCTCTCCCTATTCAGAGAAAATGCCTTCCTGAAACCCTTTCCCAAGAAGCTGAAGCTTACATTGGAGAGAAGGGACATTCTTCAGCCACTTTGCTGACAGTTATGGCTGTGTCTAAAGTTCTTCCTTCAACAAAAGAAACCAACCTCCTCAGGCATCTCTGGTCATCATTGAGAGCCCTAATAAAAAGGGATGTAAATGCATACTTCTGAATTCTGCAATAAAAGGGAGTGACCAAGGGGCTAGCAGCTGCTTGGTGAAGCAGGAACTGCTCCACTGAGCTGTGTATGTACAAGGTTTTCCACCAGGACACTCGCTGGGCTACAGGCTGAGAACTGCCCTCTAAAGCAGCTCCTGAGCTACCTGCAGCAGCGGGGAGGCAGAGAACTTCTAACACAAGAGGAATGTCGAAGGTGATACATGCCATTAAAAACCAGAAAGACCTAGCCCAAACTGAACTGTTAACTACTCAAACCAATTTCATCCTTCATGAAGGCATGGGAAAAAGAATAAATGCAGCTTTGATAGCACACAGTTTAGGTGCCAGTAGGTTAACTGTGGTATCTTATCTGTTTAAAAAAATTGAAATGACAAAATTTGTAGAACAAAAGTATGGCTAAAATAAAACAACAGATGCCAGTATTTTTTGATCATTCCACTACTCCATTCATCTTTTTTCTACACTGACATATTCTGACTCCTTATTCCTTAATAAAGGTACTTGATTAAATTACTAATTCTTCTGCATAGGTAAATCAAAACATGAGAACAGACTAAAAAGTGATACAGACACTTGAGTATTCAGATTTTAAGACTAATGACACTCATTTACAGCTAGTATGAAAACTTTTTTTAAATTAGTATTAATAAAATTATTTTGCTATATTAATACATGTATACCTTTGGTATATGCTAATAGAAGCAATACAGTCAGCTTATCAGTCAAGTACAGTGAAGATAACAGATTTCTTAATTTTTGTATAGCAGAGGTACAATATACATTCATTCTGACATTGGCAACACTTTACCTATCATACCAACTTGCATACACAAAGTTATCCTCCCAAAAATATTACTAATTCAGAAAAATTCATCTGTTCTACAGGTTTGGGAGGGGGTTTGTTGGGTGGGGTTTTTTTGCGGTTTATTTTAGTTTTTTTGTGTTTTTTTTTTTTTTTTTGAAGGGACTTAACTGATACAAACAGAAAAAACTCCTTAGTAATATAAAGCCTACAAATGCATAACTAAAATTTTAGATGAAGGCACAAAATCACAGGCTGGAAGATTCTCTTTGAATCTTCTATCTCATTCTGTCATCCTAGATTTTTGGAATTTTAAAGAAAAAGGTAAATCCTACACATGCAGCTTTCAACAAAACTCCTAGTTAACCAGTGAACATTAGAAACCTGTATTTTATCTTTGGTCACATTAACCAAAGAAATGTTTCCCCCTTTTCCTACTCCACAATTTTCCTCTTTTTTTGCCCTAGGTTTTTGGCCCACAGATGTCATCTTAGTAGCCAAAAATTTAAAACATCACTAAAATGGAAACATTAAAAAATAAAAACAAAGTTAATTGTATTCCCATTCCCATTTTATTTTCAGGATAGAGGGAACATAAACAAACAACAACAAAAATAGAAATTTCAGAAAAATGTTTTTTTTCCAGCAGTGTTTTGAAAAACTATTCTTCAAGCATAGAGGAAAAAACTATTTCTTACCTTGGTATTTAAAGAGCATGATAATACAGTGCATTTAACCAACCCATCAGGGTTGCAGATTTTTTACTATTTTTTTAATGCAAATCTATAGGCACATGAAGAGAACTATTCCAATCTCCCTACCTGCCTTTACATCTTCCTGCCTGAAATGCACATGCTCAGTTTCAGCAGTTCTTCTCTTTACACCTTCAGAACATGGATATCAGTGAAGTTCATAAATTCATTCATCAGAGGTCCTGTGGTGCTGATGGCACTTTGGGTGCTGAGCCAGCACTGAGCATGAAAGCTCCAGAACAGCTCCACCTGCACCTGCTGAATGTGGATCAGCAATTCTCAGCATCTTGCCAAAGCACACCCTGCGGCCATTTCAGGCACAGAACAAAACAAGTTTTTATTCCCATTGTGTAAACTATAACATGCTATCCAAAGTGTAATAACACAAAATTAAATCAGAAGCAAAGGATCAGGAGAGTGTTATAGAAATGCAGCAGGAAGCTGCACTCATTCTTGCTCTAGTTTCCTCCCCAGCCTTTTCCTAGCTTGTACCTCATACTGGGATGGGAGAAAAGCTTAGACTTTCTTTTTCTCGTATTCAAAATAAAATCTTGCAGAACTCAGTTCTTGATAGGCATGAATGTTTATTTTATGATTATTCTTGGAGAGATGTGGAGAGAGCAATATACTTGATGGCTGTAAAGCATCTACCTTTGAGTATCTCATTTAGTCCCTTTCTAGCAGTAGAATAATTTATCTCATATAAATAGCACATTTAAATAATAGATTTAATAAATACAGGGTGAATGGCTAGCAAGTATGTTCACCTCCTCCTGTAGGTCAGAACTGTGGGCTTCAGGTACTGACCTAAAATTTTCAAAGAAGTGACAAGATCAAGATCACACCCATCTGAAAGTCAGATGCTGTATCTAGATATATCTTGTAACAAAAAGCTCTGGCCTGAATTGCTGCTTCCAGTCCTCTTCATTTAGGGTCTGAAAGGATGATGGGACCAATCCCTGACAGCTCTTGCAGACCTTTGTCGTTCAAGGACTGGCTTCAAGGCAACAAATTGCTTTGGAGGCTCCATCACTCTGCAAAAGGGACTCTGGGATCACTGTCCTTACTGACTCCAGCCTCACACTGAGCGCTCAAAGGGACTGGCCAATGTTCCTACAACTGTCCCAAATGTAGCCCTACTTGTGATAGTTAGGGCATCTTTCAATACAATCAGGACTTGCCTTGAACCCATTAAATGTCTTGCAGAAGCTGCAATAGAGAAACAAAAAGGTAACTGGCTCTTACTGCTACTCTGACAAGATTTTGCATTGCTGTTGGTGATCCTCTCATTAAGTGGGCAAAATAGATATTCTCATTATATGGTTACAACTATTTCCTTTGGGACATGTTTGTTTAGTCAAAATTACATAGGTTCTGAATGTGTATGCTCACTGAGAAGGAAGGGTGTCATACCACACTGACAAATGCAATTCCCTTTCTGTAATCTACTTGGAAAATATTTAACTTCATTTCAACATGCAATTAGATTAGGTTCTTATTGGACTATTAAAATTTTCAGAATAATCATCCATCTAAAGCTATTTTACAGTTTGAATTACTGCTGTTTTCTATTTTTATAAAATGTATTTGGTAAGAACCCAAATAGCTTTTAATTTTTTTATGTAACTGCCGAATCATAATACAGTAGGTCAGAAAGTGCCTGAAGCAAAATATAATCCATGATATATATGCTCTTTTTTTTTCTTTTCTCTTCCAGGCCTGAGTAATAGAAAGGCACAAGCAGTTTCACATGCTGTTCTGCATCGCAGGATTTACTCAGAATTAGCTCACTGAAATAATTAGGTTTTTTTCCACACTCATAAGGATTAATGAAGGAAAGGTAAAATATCTAAATTAGACTGGCCAAGACAAAAAAAGGAAGACTTTTTGTTGTTTTTTGTAGGGTGAAAGAAACCTATTTTCTAAATGATTTAAAACGTACTTTAATATTACTACAGAATTACAAGCTACATCAACATACTAATTTCTGCATACATGCACTCAGTATTATTTCTGTAAAATATATTAAGTGGCATTAGTAACATGTGCTGACTCAGGCAAAGCTGATGTGTGTAACCCAAGGAAGAGACAGGGGAGTATGAACACATTTCTCTGTTGCTGTCTTGTAGAAGTCATCATGCAGCAACCCAGTTCCTCTTGCTTGCTTAAAACCCATTGTTTTCCTCTCTACATTCTTACCCTCCAGATCTCATCAGTGTCATTTTCAAAGACTGTTGCTTCTTACAGCTCTGCTCTTCATTCAGCAAAAATTGGGAAAATAAAGCCACAAGGCACCCAAGTAACTACCCCAGGATAACAATCAACCTCTACCCAGTAAAATAAGTCAGAGTCCAGTTTCAAACACAGGAACACATATGAAAAAGGATATGAACCAAGGAAAATGACAGAATCATAAAATGGTTTCAGTTGGAAAGGATCTTAAAGAACTTTTAGTTTCAAATCCTCGCTGTGGGCAAGAATAAAATCAGAAAGCAATTCTCTATTTGCTGATATTCATTATTCCTTTTGTAGAAGACAGGCAGTTCTACTCCAGTGTTTAGGATAGAAAACCCTGAACTTCACAAATCTAATTGCACACAGTGACCATCTTCTATACAGGTCTCCTATGTCCAATTTTTTAAATGATAAAAAATATTAATCAAAATTAAAAAGTCATTGTAGGAGTCAGAGGAGGTTCAAATACAGTTGCTTCTATGGATTTCACTACAGTTAATTTTCTTTGGCAGGCACTTAGGTACAATGCCAGGCAGATAACAAGCACAAGTGAAAACAAAATGATACTCTGTGCACTCCAGCTGTACAGTGCTGCCAATCCTCTGAACTTTCTGAGACTTGCAAGGAAACATGAGGATCATAAACCACGAGAACTGTAAAAGCTGATGCTATGCATAAAGATCTTACCAAGTAAAGATTTTGTTATTAATAATATGTAGCTTTAATCCATGTTCATAAGACAGTAACATCAAATAACTACCCAAGAAAAGTGCTGAAACTGGTGCATCACTTAAAAAACACAAAATACAACCCTGAACATGAAGCCAAGATGAACTACATCATTCCAGTATATTTAGCTGCAAATCTGGATGTTTGAAATCCTTAACTTCAAACTCAGAGTAATTCCATTATTTTAATTTTTGAATACTGAAACCAGCCACATACATCTGAAGCTAAAGCACTGAACCTAAGTTCATAGAAGTAACACAATTTTGTTACACAACTAAAATGTTTATACTCCAAGAGACAAACATCTTAATGTAGCAGAAGACCACACATTAAGTTTCTTTTTAACACTTACAATCCTCAGTGATTTAGACATTTAGTTTATTACTGAGTCTTATTTATGATTTGCAATAGGCTGGTTAAATTGAAAAGGAAAATCGGAAAACCAACCTACCTTTAAAAAGCATTTATACACGAAAACCTAAGCTTAAAATCAAATTACATCTTTCTTTCCTCAATGTAGATAGTCATCAAGCATACTGTGCCTTGCAACTTCCTTGCAAGTTGTCGTAGCAACCACTGCTATGTGTGGACCAATTTTACTAATAGTTCACCCAACAGTATTCAACAGATAATTGTTAAGATAATCAATGTTGGTTTGGTACTAGAATACATAATATTTTAGTTTTGATTTATATCTAAAATACAAGCAACTGAAAAAAAAATCACCTTTTCAGAAAGGGCTTCTACAGAAGATTGATAACCCTAATTTTCAATCTTGACAATGCTCTCCTTCAGCTTCCCACACAAAAAAAAGCACAACAATTAAAAATAAATCCATTGCAAATCAGAACCACTGTTATCTGACAATTCTGAGCTTTGCAAAGTAAGTTGATTCATAAAGACATTACACCAAAATTAAACAAATCACCACTGAAACAGGTATGAGCTGTCATCCTTCTTGGCTGCAGAAGCAGAGTAATTAAGAATATTAGCAACATGCAGTCTGAGCTGCCATGTCAGCATTACAAATTCTCCCATTAGGCATACAGCTCAAAAAATAAACTGAGATAATTTAAAACATCAAATTTTGCAGCTGTTTGGGACTTCAGACATCATGCACTAATAATACATCTAAACACATACATTTATAGTTTCCAGTTAAATTTCAGGTCAGATCCTGAGCCTATTTTAGGACTATCAATCCTGCTTTCAGAAGGGTAATTATGCTTCATGCAGATGCACCCAAGATAGAAACACTTCCCAGACAGGCACAGCTTTGGTCTCATGGTGCGAGGATGAATGGTACAGCAAAACCAACTGTGAATGAGATATGCCTGTGTTTCACATTTCCCTTCAGCACTCTAGAAGCAAAGATCAAGAGAAAAAACTTTCCCCAAGTCCCCAGGTTCATTATGTAGACACACAGTACATCTGGTCAGTGCATACACACCACACCTTCCAGTCCAATGTCATAAACTACATGTGCAGAGCTCATAAAACCTGCACACCACATGCCTGCACATTCAGCTTCTTGCTACATCACTTGAGCATTCCTTGAGCCTCTACAGCAATGCCATTCCTGTAACAATAACCACAGGAATGGCAGCAGCACATGATTTTTGAACCAACTGCATTATTACTGTCGACCAGGCTAACTAGTTGTGGTATTTTAAAAGGTGTGACTACAGTTTATGCATACCTTAAAATTACTACTTCAGATACCCCCCAGCTATTAAAAAATGGCATCAGAAAATCCAAGCAATATAACTTCCTAGTTAAGAAAATCTTGATTATTACTGATGGGATTTAACACAAAATTTGCATAATCTCTAATAAAAGCTACCGCAGTAAACAGACTTCATGCACTCTGATTAGATAAAACAAGAAGTCTGATAAACTGATAGGAAGTTCTGCAGTTTGTTTAATCTTTTAAAGGGAAAATCTCTATTTATTGGGCTCACATTGTACTGGCATACACCCAATCATTTCTTGTGCACAAAAAGTGCTTTTCGTGAAGGTATGAAGAGTTAGAAAGAAAAATAAGCAGGGCAGTAAAAATTTGATTACAAGCATGCAACCCCACTGAGACAGACTGTGCAGACTGATCCAAAACATGAACAAGGACAAAAAAGACAGCAATACATTTACTTTCAAACTACCTCCTCAATTTCCCAAAGATAAAGTATATAAAAATACTAGTATTGACCATCATTCAGTTGAACCCAAAAAGCTCTCTTTGCAGCAGACCATGAGAATAAGCAGTTGCACAGTGAGAGGCAGTCAACCCTTCAAGAAGTTTTAGGATGCTTCCATTAGGTTTTCTGAATCCAGAGAGTACTTAACAAATGGGGCACTCTTTCAGAACATTAGACTCTTACCTATTCTGCATCAACAGAAAAGATGAACTCAGAATACATGGCAACACTCAGTTTTTCAAACTACCTGTGTTAAAAGTATCTGTATCTATCATGTCTCCAATTAAAAAGTGAATGTAAACTTTTCAAATAAAAGCTCAGATGTAAAAATACTGGGTTGCTTTATTTCAGCTTAAGTGGTAACAGCGACTAGAGATGCACTCTATATGGGGTGCACATTGATACTGGAGTAACTATCCTTTTGTACATAATCTTACAGCATTTAAAGAGACTTAGAGTGAAGAAGTTCTTTTTCCAGTCATCTGTGAAATCTTGGATGCTGACACCATACAAAATACCCCAACAAGCCACCAAATGGTCTATAAAAGCATTCTGCTGAAAGAAATTGAGTTTTTACATCTTTTTGCACCATACTTGAACCAAACTGTCCCCACATCCTCTGTGTCTCTGAGACTGCACAGAATCAAAGAAGTGCCAGCTGGGACATCTTCTGTCCAGGTGGAAACCATTGCTAACAGCAGATGAAGTCAGTCACAGTTTTGTCCAAAGGAGTTACAAATTCCTCTGAGGACAGAGATTAAACTACTTCCATGTGCAGCCTCTTCCAGGGCTGCTTTTTCCCTGCAGATAAAACTTTCTCCCTACTGTTCAAACCCAAGTTACAATTTGTGCCATTACATGTGTCTTTTTGCCATCTGTCACTACTGAACAGAAATCAACTTTAAGATCTTTGTAAATGCCCTTCAAGAAGTTTTAGGATGGTACTGGACTGTTCAGATTCCTCTTTTCTAGACTGTGCAAATTCAACTCTGTCAGCCCCTCTCTCATACCCACAACCTCTCACCATTTGCTAGACCTCCAAATGGTCCTTCTTCAACTTTTCTGTCTGTCTCTTGAAGTGCAGTGCCTTCAAAACTGAATGAAGTATTCCAGTCAGCCTTACAGACACTAAATACAGGAGATAAAAACAGTCCTTGAGGTACTGCTTCTAGCACAGCCAGTGCCTTATTTACCTTATCTGTGATGATGGCACATTTAAGGCTCTTTCTCAATTCAATATAACACATGGGGTTAATTTGCACCAAGTGCTCTATCTGGATTGAGGATCTAGCAATGTGATTTAGTCAATCTGAAAACATGCACAAAGTGCCTCTTGCTTCATGACCCAGGATGTTGATGAAAGCCCTAACAGTGTCAGCCTCTGCAGTACTCCCTAGAGTACCCTGCTTGTTAAGGACCAATCATAAAGCACCATTAACCTTTCAGCAGCTGGTCTTCAACCCATCTAAAATTCCACTCACCTAGACCACACCACTTCAGCTTCCAAATGAAACCTCTGTGGGAGACAGTGACAAAAGCACTACCGAATTCAAGAGATCTACTGCTTGCCCTCACCCCTGCAACAAGTCATTAAGGCAAAGCAGAAATAAGGCAAGCCAAGCACAATTTGCCCTTGCTAAATCCATGCAGACTATTTCTGGTTGTCTTCTTGTTTTTCATGTGTTTGGAAATAAGAGTATACTCCATTATCTTTCGAGGCCATGAGATGAAGCTATGCAGCCTACAATTATCTAGATGCTCCTCCTTGTCTTTCTTAGAGAGAGATAACACATCAGGCTTTTCTCCTTCACTGAGGACCTCCCCCAGCTGCAGGCTTTTTGTAGTGGTCTCACATCTTCCAGCTCTTTCAGTACCCTCAGCAGCTTCCATCTGATCCTACTTTTCTGAATATATCCAGGTCCTTTAAGTGCCACTAACTGGTTGCTCTCCAGATATTGGCTGTTCAAAAAATTGCTGAGAAATACATAGGCAGGGGAACAGGCTTTTCCCTGAAGCCAATGAAGCATTTAGTGCTTCTGTACCAGTATATACTAGGTGGTTTCTTCTATTCAGTGAATTTACATCTTTCCCAAACTTCCCTTTGCTATCAGTCAACTTTCAGAATCTCTCCTTGTTACTTCAGCTGGTTTTGGTTCCCCTTTTTGCATTATGCTTTTCTGAATTTTAGTTCTCAAAGTAGTTCTTTGTCAAGGGGGTCTTATTTAATATGCGCTAATCTTTTTGCACAGTAAGATTACTTTTTCCTGAGCTCTCAGTAAGTTTTCACATCTTACCTGGGAGCACTAAAGAGCCTGCCACTCAGACACCTGTCCTTCTTACCTCTGCCCTAGAGTCCTGCAGGCACTTTCAATCTGCTGAAAGCTTTTCTTGGCCACTTCACTGATGCCTGTCTAGAGGAGTTGCCAAGGAAGCAGTCAGAAAGTCAGGTAAGCTGTGGCAGCCTCTCTGCAACACCATGGGTCCAGGCTCTAGACAAGCAGCAGCCCTCCCAAGATGGCAAACACCATGCCCTGTCCCACAGTGGGTGAAATCACCAACCACTGGCACTTGTCATGGTATCTTCATAGGGTGGATGGGTGTGAGTCAGTGAGGAGAGGTGTCCAGCCTGCCAGCCCCCAGCAGCAGAGATCATCCACGCTCCTGTGCCGATGGAGCCCAGGCAAACAGCCATGGACAGCTCCAGAGCCTTCTGCGTGTGCATCTGCCAGCCTCCCCCCAGCCCAATACTTAAAAACTGGCAGGGGTCACCTACCAAGGTTAATTTGATCTGATAACTGGGGGAGAGAGAGAGAGTGTGAGCACTGCAACCTGCGGCTAATCCAGCCCCGCATGGGCACCGGCTGCTCAGCCACATGGCAGCTGCCTGGGGCCACAGGCAAGTGCCTACTGCCCCTCTGATTCCTGAGGGGTCAGAGATCCCCTGGGGATCTCTGGGGAAGGGATCATAGGTCCTCTTGGCTACAGGCTGTGGTAGACTATTTTAGGACCACTGAGATCACCACCCATCTGGCCAGCTTGAGAGACATTCGACAATGAGTAAAAATGTGTGACAGGCACAGAAACAGGAAGCAAAATTATATAAGCTTCCCCCCCCCGCCGGCTTTGGAAACCAGGCTAAGTCACCCCTACATATGCAAACATCCTCCATATCAGCAAACTAGTTTAACCAAACCTCAGTTTCCAGTCCATGCATTTATTTCATTCCCCAACATGAATATCATCCTGAATTTCTTCTCCATTCCTGCTTGGCACTATTGAGACTACATAGTCAAAACATGCTCTTTTTGCTTCCACATGATGGAGGAAAGATACTGGGCGTCACCACAACACATAATCTGCTCTAACTCCCTTCTTCCAATACATTGCCAAAAACAGAAGCAGAATTTATTTTATGCCTAAATACGAAGATGAAGCAGGTGCTAAAAATCTTAGCCTTCCTGTTGCGACAGTTTTATTTGTTACTGAGTCCCATCAAGAGATATTATAAATGGTTTAACAGCACTAAAAGGCAGATTTGCTTAAAAACAACATTATTGCAGATTTGCTACCATAAAGTTGAAAATGTAGCCTTGCAGAATGCAGCGTATTTTCCCTGCATTAGAAATATTACAAAAATTCATTTATTACTACCCACTACCAAGCCTAAATGACTTGACAGCCCATTGTTTGGAAAATTATCATCTTCTGCATTTGTCAAAGATTTAATCCAAGATATTACTTAAAGTAAAATTATGAACAAAAATGAAAAAGAAAAAAGCTATAGCCAAATCTACTGATTTACATTTTAGCTATAATGTAATAGAAAAAAAATCTAATACAGACATTAGTGGGATCTATGTACCTGATGCAATACAAGCAAAACTGATTTCCCCCCCCCACATCAGCTATGATTCAGATAATGTAAAGAAAACACCAAACAATATCAATAGAAACAAAAATGAAAGCCTGCAGGTTCAAGTCACGTTGTTCCATGCAATCCTTCTCATTAATAAAATTCAAGGACCACTAATTACTTTTTCCTTCAGTACTCATTATCACATGTCATGTTTGCTCAAGCCTTAGCTAACAGCTGAAAGTTCAGGGTCATAATTTCTGACATGTTGGTTATTGCGAGTCAACGACTGAAACTTAGTTTTAATAGATGCCACAAAGCTAACTAATTTCAATCAGACACTTCTTTAAAAGTCACCACTAAAGGCCCTTCTGTTGCTGAAGCCAGAAAATAATCTTATGAGGAATGGAAGGCCATAGTACAACTTTATTTACTGCACTATAGGATGAAGGGGGAGGACATAAACCAGCCTGCCATTTCCTGAGAACTGGACATAGAACATGTCACCCTTGAAAAGTCCAATTGTCAAACTGCAGCTCAACATTCAGTTTTGGAAGAGGTCAAATTGGCTGCCCTAAAGCAATGGTAACTGACTTGAAGCTGCAAGTCCAGTACCAATTCACTCAAGCCATAGTAGACTTGAAATGTGACCATTGAACTTATTTGTCCAGATTGCAGAAGACAGGCATTTAAAGAAAGGGTGGGCAAATCCATCTCTCAGGCCCGCTTTACTGGAGTGGAGTAGCAAGTAAGGTTAGTTTAAAAGATAATTTACTACTACAGATTAATAGGTAGAAAATTACTAAACAATCAGACTTCCTTACTAACATTCCCCCTACCCTCTAGAAAAGAAAGCCTGTGACTGGAACATTTTTGGAAGATGAACAAAAGTAAATTTTGGCTATATTCTTTTCAACTGTATCTCAAAAGAGAAAACAAACAAACAAACAACAACAACAACAACAAACCCCGAAAAACCAAAAACCCGATTAAAAAAAAAAAAATTAAAAAAAATTCACAAAAAAGACCCAAACCAAAAAAACTCAAACAAATAAATCCCTCAAAAAACCAAGCAAAACAAAAAACCACAAACCAAACAAACAAGAAAACCAAACCAGCACACAAATCAACTGATGCAAACTCTACAACTAAACACAAGAAATGTTTAATATTAAGAATATTGCAGTGATCATGCAGAAATGCGGTGCTCCCCCATCAAGAAGAAAATTGTCCTTCTATCTTCCTCAGACTGCTCCCACAGAGGTGTACTTTGGAGGAAAGTAGGCAGCACTGGAGGCTTAGTGACTGCATACCTGGGTCTGTAACATCACAACACATCAATGAAAAATACTGCAAATAATAACTAAAAAAACTCAAAATCTTCACTCTGTAAAGGTGCTTTAAAGTTGCACTGCTGGCAACTGCACTACTAAACTCACACTGGCTGCCATCTAGGTATTTTAGTATCATACTAAGAACAGGTGATCCAAACTCTTCTGTACACAGCAGCATTTCAGGTTTTCCCCAGCCATAGCAATGCAATCACAACCTGCTCCTATGGATCCTGTAAGGACTCCTCCACTCGGTGGCATTTCAGATTCCCACATAAGGGGAAGTACTTGTGTGAATATGAAGGAATAACTAAATACTTTACACAAAGAGTGCTGCCTCAGTATGAGTGTTGGAGACTGGCTTACAGGAAGAGTGCCACTCCCCAAAAAAGCAGTGGAGTATTTTAAGCATCACCATTCTTATTTCACCAACCATTGTCTTTCTTCTATTTGACTGAAGTTCATGGTAGAATGAATCTTATAATCCATAAGTGGTTGCTAGGATTCTTAAGACTGCCTTTTGTCACAAGGTCTTCGGAAGCTTTTTAGCGAGATGAGGAGATGTCAAGCAGGCAGGTAGATTTTTTTTCCCAGATAATAGAAATATTAATTAAATCAATCCTACCAGGAAAAGAGAATAACTACCACTTTACTATGTAAATATCACTATGCTCAAATTCCACTGTTCCCCTGAATAAAGATGAAGATTTTATGGGAAAAGTAAAAACAAAACAAAACAACAACAACAACAACAACAAAAAAAAAAAAAAAAAAAAAAAAAAAAAAAAAAAAAAAAAAAAAAAAAAAACAAAAAAAAAAAAAAAACCACAAAACAACCCCAAAACAGAACTGATTCTAAAGTTTGGATTTCTAAGACTTATCTGTTTTTCAAATTTTTTTTAATTGTTATATTTGTTTCCACTTCTTGAGTTTGCTTTTATCACTTTAATTTCAATAGCATAGAAGTTATTTTATAATCAATTCTTATCTATCAATAAAGATAAGAGCCACAGACTCCAGGTCTGTAAATTCCTCTCCAAGTGCAGCATCATGGTCATGATAGTCTCCAAGAGTTTAAGCTGCTTTCCCTCACTAAGCTTCAAAGCTTTAGACATGAAGAAGCAAGCCTGGTAAAATCTGCCTGGCAAGGAGCAAGAGAAGATGGAGATGCCAACACAGCCCCTCTGAACAGTAAAGGTATATTAAGATACTAAAGGATGAGAATAATACCCAGCTTTAAATAATCCAACCAGCAAGAAACAGTCAGACTTTCAACCCCACTTATGGAACCATTTTGGTTTTGCCCAGTACAGTAGTTTAGATTTTGACCTTCTGAAATATTGAGGGTTTTGATTCCTCTGTGCTGTTTGCTAGGACACAGGCTTAACTGAAGGGAAAAAACAAAATATGCCTTTTCATTTGTTATTCCTCCCAAATTCCTTTATGCCCTGCAGATGCCTGCTCTTTTCCCAGAGCTTTCCTCTTTAGGATTCTTCTACTTGATTCATCAACTTTTGGTGCCTCTCCAGCCCCCAGAGACATGAGAGAAACAGCAAACACTGTGCTCCCTCCTTCCCACACACAAAAACTTAAGGCATCACATGAATCCTGTGGCTTGTCCCTCCCAGCTGTTTTTCTCTCCTGCCAGTGTCACAGCTGTGGCTCCAGCACCTGGTTTGTGTGCATGTCTCACCACAGGCAGCCAGGCTGGCACAGCGAGACGCCATTGCACCAGAAGAAAGGAGCACGCAGAGACTCCAAGGCTCCAGTAACTCCATCTCACCCTCCTCCCTGACAGCCTCCCACTCTCACCCAAAACCTGGCACTCTGCTGACCTGCTTCCCCATCTGAGGAGGCTGCTTTTACAACCAAAACACAACAACACTGCCCACAAATGTGCAGAGAACAAACACCACGTGGGCCTACGTGTGTCTCTAGTAAGCTCCTCCTAGGCTGCTGAGAGCTAGCAAGCAGATGTCTGAATCATGCATTTTGGGTCAGAGCTCAAAAAGTTTGGGCTGTTTGACACAACAGGGCTACAATGTACTGCTTGGAGTCCGTGCAAAAAACAAGGCACAGGTGTGCTCACTGCTGCTCCACACCACAACCCCTCTGGGGCAGAGCCAGCACAGCAAAGGGCAGCTCTTGATCTGAAGGCTATGACAGGCCTGCTTTAGATACAGCACAAAGTCCTCCATGTTAAAAAAAAAAAAAAAGGCACCAACCAAGCAAAACAGCAACAAAACCCAAAACAAATCAAACTCCTCAAAAAAATCTCCCAAAAAAATTCAAACAAAAATCCCCAAACCTATTAATGGTTCCAAAACAATGATATTGAACATGCATCTTCTTAAAGAGGAATCTAATTAGTGAACTGGAGCATAAAGTCAAAATGTAAGCCAATGTTTGCAGCACTGAAGAATGAGAAATACATAATTAGTGGCTATTCTCACAGTCTGCAGCCAAAGATTTGTTATTCTGAAATGGTTTCACTGTCAGTAGTTTCCAACTAAACAGAGTCAGAACTGCAGCAGCAGCCTTCAACCTAAGTAGATCTGACTGCAGATTCAGTGTACACACTCAGAAAGGTGACGCAATCTAGACTTACACGCTGACATCTCTGAACGCTTGGAGCAAGACGTGTCGTACAAATACAGATATGCTGCTCTGGATGTAAAATTTAAGACAGAAATTCATAGGCAAAGTTAAATAAAGCCCCACAAAGCATACACCCATAGAACTGAAAGCCTATTAGGTTAAAAATTTCATCAGATATTTGGGTTTGAACTATATTTATGACAAGAAATAAATGACAAAGTATGTAAATTACTTCAGCCACCTGGCAGGCAGGGAAATTTGCTGCAGGGAACAAACAGGTAGTAAATAAATAAATTAAGAATATGTTACCAGGCTGTGAGAGGAAGGGCTACAAGGAAATGGACTCTTTTCCCTCCAGCAGAGGTCACAGCAGTCAATAGGAATTATTAGCATCATTCTCATAACATGAGAACAAGCCAAGCTGCCAAATAGCTACACTGCAATAGTATTTCAAATCCTGAAGAAAATTTCTCTTCAGAAAAGGAAATTGAGCTCCATCAAGAAACTACACTAGTCATTTCATCTCTCATTATGTATTTTCCTTGTTGGCACATCTAGTCTCCAAAGACCTCTGAGAACCCTGCAGCCTGATGCAGGGCTTTTCAACTGCAGTGAAAGACACCAGCATAACACAATAGCTTTCTAGAAATTGTAGCCCATTTTTTTTCCTTTTGGCAAATTACAATTGTCTAATCATGGAAAATTCATTAATAGAGGAGTTACAAATGGAGTACAGGAATGCCTGAAGGTTTAACATCCATGAGTATCTTTCCCTACTGATCAAATGCCTGAGTTCACAGCTCCCAAAGAGACTGCTGGTTCCTGCTCTCATTTCTGACCAAAAAACATCCCACAAAGTAAAATAAGGCACTTTTTTTCTTTTTTGTCCATATAACAAAGACTTACCCTGATGAATTTTGTCCTTATGATCTATTTTGAAATTGATGGTAACTGAAAAACTGACCTTTGAAGGAAATGCTGTGCATGCAAAATGCTGATTTTCTAAGGAGAAGCCTGTGTGTCTGTTTATAACAGCTTTATTCAATCTATGAAACACTACAATTTACTATGGAGGACACCTATCCCCAGACACCTCTTGTTTAAGTTGTTCATGGGGTTTTGGACAAAGAAAAAATTAAAAAAAAAAAAATCCAACTAAATCCACCAGGTAAACCAGATTATACCAAACCTGGCTTCCCCCTCTTGCTGGAGGAACTACTTGTACCCCTAAGGAGTGTGGAACACACTAAATATCTGCCTGCTTCAGCTGGGAAACACTACATAGCATAACCCCCAAATAAAGAGGTGACCTAAGTGGTCCCTCCACTATCTATTTCATATCTATTGTTTCAACATATTTAGTTGAAGCACCAAGGTTTTTCAGAAGGCAAATTTAGGATATATATTTTGGGAGGAAGTGAGAAGCAACAGTACCAAGTTACTTGCATTGGCATAGGTTGTAAATCTGGCACTGGATAGAATGTGATGGAAGAAAAAGTACATCTGAAACACTGAAATACTACTACTGCTATGAAGGCTGCAGAAAACTAACAGCTCCTTGGAATGGAATGATGAAGAGCATAAATTCTTCTAAGTATATTTTCCCCATACACACACCTTGTAGTGACAGAGATGCAACATCTATCAGCAACATCAAAATTTTATTTTACCTTTTTCTTTGTTTTCTCCCTTTTTGCTTTTTACAGACCATTTGGTTCATCAGTATATTTGGACTTGGAGACTATAATATTTCTTAGTCCTAAGCATCCATGTGATCAGTTGGCTGCTGCTTTCTGGTTTTCAAATTTCTGGTGAGAAATTATTAAATGAGCAGATTACCTGATCTGTCCTCACCACCAGAGGCACCATGGCCACCCAACTGCCTCAGCTGCAAAGTAGCACAACTGTTTGCACCAAAGACCATCTCCATCTGGTTTTTTGTGCAGGAGGCATTCCTTGTAGCATACCTGTTCAGGTCACACCCTGTACATTAGCTTCACCTCTGAGCCCTTCCCCTGTCAGGCCACCAGCTGGCAGAGGCTTGTGAGCAAACTGGGAATTAAAAGAACAGGCCAGATGTCAGAGGGAGCAACTGCTTAGTGACAGCACCACTGTGGTAGCAAGAGCCATTTCACAGAAATCTTAATTTCAACAACACATGGCCATGAGCCCCAGGCATGTTGCATGAAGCAGGGAAAAAATCTCTAGCTATGCTGAAAGATCAAGAGGTACAGGGCTATGTACTATGTGACAGTACACCTACTTTTTCCTTTTAATAGTATTTGAGATTTTTTTATTTTTCTTTTCCTCCTCCAAATCTGAATGCTCACAGTTCTAGCAGCACAGGAAGCAGATCCCAGTGTGCAGCATCTTCCCCAGGGTCCATTCTCCCCTCAGGAACCTGGGATCTCATCTTTGCCTGCACATCTGGCTCTTCATGTCCCTGTGGACTGGGGGGCAACACTTCTCACCTTCCTTGTTCTCTACTTACTCTGCAGGTCCCACTGATGGCTGTAGTTGCCAAATCCCTGTCAAACAGCACTTAAGGGGTTGACATTTGGCTTTTGGCCAGGAGGTTCACTGCTCAAGCAGCTATTCCCATCTCTGGGGGAAAAGCAGGCCCTGGATAGAAACCATTTGCATCTCTGATGCTGACGTACCATCAGACAGGACACACTGTTAAGGCATAGAGCACTTTCAAGAATATGCTCAGTGCTCCATAACTGAAGGAAAAAATGTACATTTAAAACAAAATCATAAAATACAATGAAAAAATAGCTATGTCATAAAAATGTTTCACAAGGTAGGAGTTATCACTAAAGAACAGATTATTTTATATATATATATATATTATATATATATATTAAATAACAGAGATGTTATATTCTTCTGAAATCCAAGGTGATTCTGAAGGGCTTCATTGTTTTAGTACCTCTTTGAAACTGAAAACCAAATCAATTTATACAAAAATATTACCCAATTACACTTGCTGCTGCTGACTGCAACTGTTTGGGAAATGTAAACACATATAAATGTGAAGTGATCTGGTCTCAACAGAAAACTATGGAAACATTTATCTGGACTAAGGGCCACAAAGATGCCCCTCATTTACTGAAAAGGTGACCAATGATCACAAGCAAAGTTAAGTACTAAAAATGGATGTGAAAACAGAGGGAACAAAGTCATCCTGAAGCCATCATCCAGCCCAGTTAAATGTACCACCACCCCTTGCTATACCATTTCTCTTAGCAAGCACCCTCTAAACCAACCACAACTCACCTCAGCCACGGTTGCTCTCCAGAAGCCTGACAGAGATGCCCTTTCTGCAGTCCTACTTCCAGCATCCACATACATCCACCACTCCCCTCCTTTTCCTTCTCTATCTTGTGCTTTTTAAACAGACATTTTAAACTCCTTAAGGATGTTTTTTTTAAATAACCCAGGTTTTCAATGCTGTCAAACACTCTCAGACACATTGGCAATATGGAAAAGGATGTTACAGACAAGACAGACAGCCTCAAAAAAAAGGAATCAATTTTTTATGCTCTTTGTCCCCCACTTGATCTCATATCTGCACATTTCCACTGCACTGTTTCCTCTCTTCTGAAGTCCAAGCAAACCCAGGGAGAGCAGACAGCTCTTAGAAATCCTAAATGCTTCTTACATATTTCACTTGAACGTTGCCCTCTGAGAGCCTGTGGGAGGTATTCAGAAAAGCAATCTTTGGTTTAGTGATGCTTGTCCCCTTTAGCTTGATCTATTACTGACACAGAAAAAGCAACTCTTCCAAGGACTGGGATGCAGAAGCTGGTATCTCTCTTGGGCAGTGAATTCCCTTTTGGAAGAGCCATTTTCTCTTCCCCCGACCATGAAAAGAGCAGAGAGAATGTTCTCTGGAGGATTTTACGTGCATTACCATCACTGAAGACCCTGCTTAGCTACCGCTACAGATGACTCCTCACTTAAATTTCTAACCATATTCTCCTACACCTCCCTACCTAAATACATCACTCAGCTGTTGCTCTCTAAATATAGCATGTTAACAACTATGAAAGGTGTCTCTAAATATATTTAGTTTACCTAAATGATACTTACTCATCAGTGCCACGTGCAAGTCTGCTATTACTGGATTGCTTGCTACTAAGGGAAAGATAAGGAACCTTTTCATAATGCAGTTAAGTTACAGAGGAGATAGGTGTACAAAAATATAATTAAAATTAGTTTGTGACAGAATCTGTCACTGAGCATCTTAAATGGAGACTCTTTACTGAAGCTTAGCAGCTCTTGTAAGGAAGATGCCCATGTTGCAGAGTATTATAGTGTGCCTTTAAAATTATATAATGAAGTCACTAGTCTGTAAAAGAAATTATATCTAAATCTACTATCAAAGTCTATTCCGTCTTTTAAGTCATTTGCACCCATTCCCACGTTGCCGAGTTTCACTACAGAAATGACTCCAAAACAAGTCCAGGTTCATAGAACATGGCAGCAATTATCAGGTATAAGCCCCTGGATAAACTGGATGAATTCCCACTGTATTAATTCCCTGTAGGATAACACATTTTCAAGCTGGATCTGAGAGCTCTCTCACAGTCATGTGTCAGCGCCAGGAAGAAGCACATTAAAGGACTGTAAAGCTAAAAATAAAAGTCCTTTAAATAAGACAGAGCTAATGAATTGCTGCAAGTATCATAAATGAGAAAGACCAGTCAGCCACTGATTTACATCACAGCACCATGAGGACTGAGAGCAGTAAGAACACAGCATACAGACCTGAAAGACAAGTGCTGTTTAGAAGTTTCTTCATTTAACTATATTATACACTTTGAAAATGATGACAAACCCCACTTATAAGCAGGTAGACCTCTATGTTCTGACAGTGCCTTTCTCACATACCACTCAGAACAAAGCTCCTTTACTACCCTTGATATAAAGGCAAAATTTCATTGCTGAAAACAGCATAAGGTGGAAGTTTACTGAGTCCTTTGAAACAAACAATGAAATGCATAATTTATTTTAGTCTTTCTTCTGAAATATCCTAAGAAGTCTGTAGATTCTCTCTCTCTTCTCCTCCAGCAACAACCTTCCATGAGAACTCCTCTCTAACCTGAGTAAAACCAGCTTACACCATGTCTTCTAGCAATAAATTTCACTTTCCAACTCACAATAGCAAGTTCTGTGCCTTCACTTTCCATAACGTCACACTTCCACCCCTATTTTCCACATTTTTCAACAGCAAATTAAAAAAGGTTCATCCAATTTCTTCCTGCTAGAAGAACCAAAAACAACTCACACAGAAATTGCCTTTAACTCTCCCTAAATGAGGCAAGTCTAAAAGAACTCTCTAGCTTGGAGTGAGTTTTTGAAAACTTCACATGGGCTACCAAAATATACTATAAATGCCACAGATAGGCTTAAAAATGTATACTGGAAAGGATATATAAAGGAACTGCTGATCTTTAAGCAGCAAGGAGAATATCACAATCTGGTTGTTATTCTGCTGCCAGAACCCAGCACAACACAGTCCCATCTCTACTCCTACCACTCCTTTACATCATTACAATAAAATGAACACAGTATTTGGCAGAAGTGAACCTCTGGAGAAAAGGGAGCCTGGGCCCAGAAGCTGGCAAAGCAGATATTTAGACCAACTTTGGGCAAGACCACAGTTTGTCTGCCTTTGTTAAACTAGCACATGATTTCATATATCTGTCTCATAAAACCTATCAGAGTAACTAAAATAATACACTTTGCTCAGAAAAGAAAATATTTAGAGTAAATACTGCACTGCTCTCGGGTATGGTCTTGACCCCACACAAGTCACAGTATAGGGGGTGTTATCAATACCTTTATAGCCATTTTATAGCCATATATTTCATGGCTAGGTAAGGAGACAGAGAGATATTCCACTGCTCCCAAACAAAAACTGGAAAAATTGTTAGAGGTACTCATGATATTCAAGCTTTACTGCAACCAATAACTTCAGGAGCTGGAGTTAACAAGGTTGAGATTTTGTTCTGGTTTATAATGTCTCTAAGTAAAAAAGGTTGCAGTCACTGAACGTCGTTGGTCTTGCATCAGTAGTTATAGAAAAATCTGGCAGATTCCAGATGCTGGGCTAATGAAAACACACATCTGGACCTGCCTTGTGAGGGAGAATTACTCACCCTAACTGGGATGGTTTCTTCATTGTCAAGGTCCCCTTTAGCCAAAGAGGAAACACCACAATTTGTGACATGATTTTTGCTTTCCCTTTTCCTTTGTGAACACAGGACATGAGCAGACCTGAGCCTCATCTCCAAAGAGCCCAGCTGCAGCTGTTACTTACACACCCTACTAAGGCATAATCTCACTTGTGCAAGCAGGGCTAAGGGGAGGGGTGTGCTGCAGCTAATGAAAAAGGACAGCACAGGTCAGTCACAGCAGTGACAAGAGCATAAATGTGATTTTAGTCCTTGCCAAGGCTGGATGTTCATGTTTCCAGAAGGCAAGCATGAACACCTGTAAGGGTAGCAAACACCACACTGGCAAGCTTCCTGCACCATGTGGCTCAGCTGCCCAGTGCCATGTGCTCTAAGCTAGTTTGGATAGAGCAACAAGGTTTGGGGAAGATATTGCTGTTTCTGCATGTGATAAATAAAATAATATTCAAGACTCTTGTCTTCAGGTAGTATTTTTCCAGGCACATACTAAAAGAAAATAAAAGTAGCAAGTTAAAAAAAAAAAACAAACAAAACAAAACACAACAAACCAAACAAAAAACAAACAAATAAAAATCACTGAGTGTTACCCTGTAATTTCTCTACAATCATAAAATTTCCAAGAACAAATCACAGTTATTTATTACATTACCCTGAAGTAATGCTAGCCTGGTCTCACCTCACCCCTTGACACCATCCCAATGTTACCCTGATTAGCTGAGAGGCTGCCAGCTATCAAGGCAAGAGAGGTCAGAGGTTAGTTTCTATATTGAAAGAAAGCATACATGCATACATATACACATATGATGATCAACAATTGCGAGTTTGTGTTTACAAGCAAGGGCTGTAGAGCCTGGGCAAACACACATAACACACTAGAAATGGGGTTTTTTACAGTCACTGTGCAGACACTCGTATTTCAGATTAAAAAAGCCAACTATAGAAAAAAAAAACCTATAGAATTTGTGGAAATATCAATGGCTTACGAGTTCTCATCCTGTACCAAGCAGGTCCTAAAACAAATCAAAACAGATGAGAGAGAAATTCTTCTGTTTTCCAGATTCTCAGTTGACTTTTGACAGAATTTCGTTCACAAAAATCAAAACAAATAAACAAAAAACCCCAAACCCCCCCGTAAAAAAACCCAACCAAAGGAAAAAAACAAACAAACAAACAAACAAAAAAAAACCAGACAAAAAATATTTCTCATGTACTTCTCACAGGCAAGCAGGCAGCTCCTTTTCTTTGTTTCAAGCACAAAAACATCAGAATAGAAAACCAAAACACTTTCTGGAAACCAGAAAGCTCACTAAAGGAATTCAATGCTCAGATTTCAATCACCAATTTAAAAAACTGCACATTATAGAAGACAACTGCTCCTNGAATAGAAAACCAAAACACTTTTCTAGAAACCAGAAAGCTCACTAAAGGAATTCAGTGCTCAGATTTCAATCACCAATTTCAAAAACTGCACATTATAGAAGACAACTGCTCCTTCCAAACCACAGATAGGGTGCTCTCCTGCACCTCTGCACCCAAATTCTTGTCCCATATCCCATGCTCTGCACTTTGAGAGTGTAACAGGCATGAGTACAAATTGAAACTTGTTCAAAGCTAAGAATTATTTGTCTTCCAAAGCCCTTTCATGTAGTCTCAGTTAAGAGTAAGTTCTAGGATACACTATTAAAATTGTTATTAAAATTCTCCTGGAAATTGCTGTGGAACTTTTTTTTTCTCCTCTTGCATCCAATAACATTTTAGAATATTTATTCTTAAACAGTAATTAAAACAAACAGTAATATTTCTCTCAAAGTTTAAAATCAAAACCAGCATGAACTAATTTTATGAAACCAAGCTGGAAAGTTATAAAACCAGCTTTAGTGTATTCCTATACATTTTTTGTGTGTTTCAAGCAAGTGGTCTACTCAAACCCTGGTTCAGCCATCTATGTTTTCTGCAAGTTCTCCCTCTCAGTTTTCATGTTTCAGTACAAAATACCTAAGAATAGATGCAAAATATTTGCAGAAAGAAGTTATAACCAGCATAAATATCACTATAGTTCTAAATTTTCAATCAAAAATAATTTAAAAATCATAATGCAAAGGTGTTATTCTACCCAGAGGCAAAGCTACAGATGAGCAAGCTTCACTCCTATATTTCATCAACGTTTTGTTTTGTTTTGTGGCACTGCTGAAATGGGACCCCTGGGACACTCCAGCTGCTGACAGGCATTTTTTATCATTTTCCAAAAAAACATTCATGTGCATGGATGGACAAGAACAAGCCATGTCAGGCTCTGTACACTGAGAAACAACCTAGTTTAAAAAGCTGGAAATAATGTTTTGCCATGTTACACACTTATGGCCTTATTTTCACATTGCGAATGGATCCTGCCCTTCTTCAGAAGATGTAACAGCACATAGAAAAATGTTTTTTTCTTTCTCCCACTCCCATCAAATTCTCACCATCTAAAATGATTTTTTGCTTGTGTTTTCAAGTACCAGTCACCATTATTAATGGCTCAGAGCTAACCAAAGAGATGCATCAGCAAATATTTGCTGTTCCCACTACTGGGAAAGTCCATCCTCCATCACATTCTGCAGAGTCTATCAAAAATTCACATTTCCATCAGCAAGTAGTTTATAAAAGACAAAAAAATTCAATTACACATCTCATGTCATGTCAAAGAAATTGACCTTCAGCCCCTACATCATTGCTGTTGCAAAGGACCCTACTTCCCTACAATTCTAGAGAGCTGTTTTCTCAGATCTCGCAGTGAAGCCCCCAGAGGCTAATTATCTCAACTACCTGTTTGTCAATATAGCTTTTAAAACTCTACACAATGCATCAGGTTCACAGAAGGAGAACTGTAATTGTTGGTGGTCACTGCAGAGCACAGCAGAAGCCTGTTGAAGCTTTAATACATTCAGCCTTTATTCTAGGAAAAGTTCATGCTCCTGAATTTGAGACCTGGAACCCCACTCTATGAAGTCTGGAAACTATCCAGCAGTGGGATAGAAATAAGGCTGATGAATTTCATTTTTTCTTTTTTTTTTTTCTTCTTTCCTTTCACTTTCCTCAGCACTTTGTTAAATGAACTCTATTCCAGTTCGTGAAATTACTGTGCTCAATCTTTATAAAGAAATGTTCTGCATTATAGATTTGTTATGGTTCAGCACTTTGGCTCAGATCAGAAATGAAATACAAGCACAGCAAACAACTGCACTTTAACTCTGCCAGACGCTTATGAGCTATACCTCATCAATACAAAACACAAACAAACAAACAAGAAAAACACACACACACACAAAAAAAAAAACCAAAAAACCCAAAAAAACCCCACCAAACCTAACTATTTGACTCTATATAAGACTTTTGTTCACATATTAAGTATTTCAAACCTGAGGGACAAAAATAATTCCCAGACTCAACAACAACACACATCTGCATTTGTGTATATGCACATAAATACATAAAAGTAATCCTGAGATACTTATTAATGTCTGAAAAACCTGGGTTTTGCTCCCAAGAACCCACACGAAAGTTAGAACCTTTTTTCTTCATCTGAAGTGGAAATGCACCAGAAGTCAGACAAAACACAACAAACAAAAACACACAATTTCAGTCACAAATGCATATTGGCTTCCTCTAGTAATGCCATCAGCCTTTGCAAAGAAACTATTCTTTGGATTCCTTATTTTCTTTCTCATTTAGCATTTTCTGTCTCTGCATCTCTCTGCTTTAATATATTAGGAAATTTCCTAACTCCTTTTCTCTGAATCCATTACCCTCCTCATGTGCACTTCTATTTCACACGAAGTCCATGGAAAATAGGAGCACAACAGCTGGCTGTTGTTTCTCCATCAAAGCCAACACCGTGGCTTTAGTCCCTCCCTTGAAGGAGGCAATAAACACCAAACTCACCTTGTACATAGCAGCTGCCCAGATGAAAGAAAATCTTATGACAAGGGAAATTCAGAAATCACCTGGAAATCCGTGATCTTGTACAAACTATTAATAGTTTTGCAGACTTCCTCTGCAAACCTCAAATACATGGTTTGAATAGATTTTCAGGAAAAAAAGAAAACCCCTTGAAGATTTCACAAATTCAACTTTGCAGAGCAGTGATTTCTTTGGTGTAATAGCTACCTACTTAGAACAGGAATGGCTACAAGACTAAGAAATGCCAATTTCCACTTCATCATTTTCATATATTGCCTATTACTGCTTTCTAGTATCCCAGTAAGGGAGTTTCAGTCCAAAACATTGATATATGTACTCTACATGGCCCAGGAGAATATCAGTAATGATATACACAGTAGTATAATTCAAAATAGAATTATGTACAGCATTTGTTTTCTTAGCACAGCATCCACTCAGAATTAATTTCTCAGTTACAATGATGGAGGGGAAAAAAACTAAAACAAACAAGCCCACCACTGTCATCCTTAGACTATAATTATATATATATATTTTTATATATATATATACACACACACACAATTTTCCCCCAATTATTAAATTGTGGGCAAGGTAACAATTTCCGCACACTACAATCAAACTATGAAACCACTGAAAGAGATTCCACCAGGAAACATCATATGAAAAAGTTCTAAAAAAATATGAGACGTCTGATAACTAAGATACATAAAATTTTCACTCCTTAGTCTCATATAATACATTTTAAATATAGCTTATCTAGAGTGTATCAGGTACAAAACATTTTGCAAAACTTAAAAGATTGTCAACCCACAACACCTTAGAGCAGTTTTGTTTGACAAAGCACTTTCACATCAACCGAGTGCTCCAAAGATTATATTATTATGTTATTATATTAACCTGCATGATCATATTATAGAGTCACAGAATAATAAATCCAGTACTGTCAAGTCCACCACTAAACAACATTCCTAAGCACCACATCTACAGGTCTTTGAAATACCTCCAGAGATGGTAACTACAGGCATTTTTCATTATATAGTTTCACTAAAACAGAGAAATCAAACTTCTCTGGCACCATGAACACACACAGAATTTTCATGAAATGGTGTTTGTCCTACAATAAACTTTTTTTTTTTCTCTTCTTTTATTTAAGTATTTGATATCAGGTGCTAAAATTATTTCTTTCTATTTAGGGTATATTTCTCTTTTTTGTTTCTGAAATGATACAGCCAGCTCCTGAAATTCAGATACAGTTTTCTCAGCTGAGAACTAAAGAATCCTACAGACTCCAGCTAAGATGGTCAACAAGCACAAATTTATCGAGACCTTCTTTAGAAACCAAAGATTTATTTTTCTACAAAGAGATTTTTAAAAGTATATGCATAAACACACATGAGAATTGCACTGATTTATTTATGACCTTCCAATTAACTTTATGCCTTTTCCTCCAAGCCCCAAACTAATCCTTAATATGGAAGTGACATTTACATTTTCTGCATCTTAAACTTTGAGTAGGCAAAAGGCCAGCAAAAAACCTCACAAAAAAACCCCAAAAACAAAAAAACCCACGACTGCAAAAGAATTTTCTAAGACTAAGAAAAATTTGACACCACCACCTGATCTACAGCAAAGACTTTATTGTCCTGTTGTTACTTTCTGCAATGCTTATAGCCTCATCATCCCTTTTCATATCCATAAAGCATTAACTTCAATGAACTGTTTTCATTGGCAAATGACTATTCAGTTTCTTAGAAACTCTATGCAAAATATACTGAGTCATAATTACGCTTTAATTTCACTCACAGCATTTTCCCCAACAGCTGCAGCATCCCCTTCAATGAAATCTGACTGATGTTTATTGCATATACTCAACCAAATACAAAATCCAGTACTTTAGTACAACTGCATACATTCAAGGACCTTATATTTTCTTCACAGATTAATAGCAATACTCTGAATCCAAAGGATTTACATCTCAAAAGCATTCTTCAGGATCTGAAAGGAGGAATTTTTCACCAAACACAGAAGTCCTTGCACAGAAGTAGCTGTCTTCAGACATTAAGCTACCTCTGTTTCCCTAAAGAATCCTGGAGAATGACTGCATCTATGAGAATAGCTGTGCAAAAAGGTAGCTCACGTTCACTTCCAAGCTACCCCGTCACCAGAAAGGGCTGAGCTCGGTCCTACCAAGAGCATGAGCACAACTTAAAGGCTTTTCCCTCTCTGTAGCTCTCAGATGGATGTGAAAATGGCCAAAACCTTCTTGAATTACTACAGCTTGAACTTAAAAAGTAGCTTCAAATACAAAATCTATTAATAATTTCATTTTGTAAGAGCTACCTTCTTGAACTAATTTTAACTAGGGAAAAAAGTGTATGTTAGGAATACTCTGTAAGTTACCATTTCCTTTTATTTTCCAGAGATATTTGTATTTTTCCTGAACTAGAGCTTCTGAAAACCTCTGAGTGCCTAGGTATCATCAACACCCCAGTAAAAGATTATTTTCCCCATCTGCAAAATGAGTAAGCAACCAACTAAATTCAACAGAAGAGTACTTTTTACCTCAAAGTCTGCCTTTGCATTATTCAGTGGATGTCCACCAGAAGCAAACATGATACTTTTATTTACAATACACACAAAACAAACACCAAAACTTCCAGAGAAAGCACAATACCACAAAATGGACAATTTCACAGGCATCAGTAGGGAAGTTACACTTTCCCCAAAAAATGTTAACTCTGATTTTCTTTCCACCTCTTCTAATGTAACAGTTCACATCTTCCCTGGGACAGCTCAGACATATCCTCCAATAAATGGGTAAGTCTTCTACTGCCATCCTGACACAACACAGGGATAACCACACAACCCCTTTGACATTTCTCTACCATTGAGTGAAAGGCTGCACTCACCCACAGGTGTGATGTAGACTATAACACACCTAGAGAGATTCTTTGTGTTCTCAGAGAAATATGAATACTATAAATATTGATTGAGAACTAGATGTCCTAGAAAAAAATGTTTAAAATGTTTAGAAGTGAAAGATGGACATGCGGAGCTGCCAAATGACTGGTTAGTTTTGTAGAACTAGAACCCTCTGAGCTAATCAGCAGAATCAACTATATAATGGTATTGAAAGTATCCTGTTTACACACAGGGAGATGGGCTGTCATTACCTTCATCTTTCTTATAGGTAGTCAGAAAAAAGGATTATCTCTAACTTACTGCCCAGAGCAGTTATGGACTCACCATTGCTGGAGGTATTCAAGGCCAGGCAGGATGAAGCTATGAGGAAGCTGCTTTACTGGAAGTTTCTCTGCCCATGGCAGGGGGAGTTAGAAATAAATGGGTCTTCCAACCCAAACCATTATACGATTCTATAAAACTTGATGTTAAGACTTAGTTGCAAAATATTGCTCTAAGGTTCATGAAAATCTCAAATTTCATTCTGGATTCTGGACAAGAAACTAAGGCAGTTCTGCAAGCAAAAATGAAACATCTGTCCATGCAAAGCCAAGAACAACAATTTTAGAAAAGGAGCAAGGCTTTAGTGGTGACATGACAATGTATCACTTAGAAGTAAACAAAAACATTAATCATCAGATTTCAGAAAAGCAAGAAACTATGTTCTGGTACTGAAAGTTAATTAACATTTAAGATAACATTGGGATTTGAGTTCCAGTTTTCAAAAAAAGATTTCAAAATGAGTTGATATAAAAACAAAATAATTTTTTAAAAATTCCAACTCATAACTCCCAAACACTGACATAACAGCATAAAATTCAGTTCAATCAAAAGCTGCCATGTGTATGGGATAGAAAGAGGCTGTTGTAGTGGATGCCAGACACCCACCAAAGCTGCTCTATCATTCCTCTCCACAGCTGGACAGGAGAGAGAAAACATAACAAAGGGTTCATGGGTTGAGAGAGACATCACTCACCAAATACCATCACAGGCAAAACAGACTCAAATCTTTCCCCCAGCCTTCCCTCCTTCCCAGCTCTACCTTTGCCTCCCGCAGTAGTGCAGGGAGAAATGGAATGGGGGTTATGTAACTTGTTCACCACAAGTTGCTCCTGATGCTGCTCAGGGAAAAGAGTTCTTCCCCTTCTCCAGTGTGAGGCTCCTCCCACAGGAGACAGTTCCCCATGAGCTGCTCCAACACAGGTAACACTGTGCAGTCCTCCAGACACAACCTGCTCCAGCATGGATCCCCCATGGACTCAAAAGTCCTGCTAGGAAACTGGCTCCAGTGTGAGCTCCTCTCTCCACGGGTCTCCTAGGGGGGCCCTCTTAGGCATCCACCTGCTCCAGCCTGGGTCCCCTCCACAGGCTGCAGGTGGATCTCAGCATCTCCATGGTCCTCCATGGGCTGCAGGGGCACAGCTGCTTCACCATGGTCTTCACTATGGGCTGCAGGAGAATTTCAGCTTCGGTGCCTGGAGAAGCTTCTGCCCTTCCTTCACTGGCCATAGTTGTTCCTCTCCCATATTCTCACTCTGCTCTTCTCTGGCCGCAATTACATCTATGCAATAACTTTTTTTTTCCTTTTTAAATATATTAACACAGAGGTATTACTATCATTCCTGACTGGCTCAGCCTTGGCCAGCAATGTGTCCATCATGGAGCCACCAGGAATTGGGTCTGCCAGACATGGGGAAGCTTCTGGCAGCTTCTCACAATCCTGCTACCAAGAACTGGCCACCCAAACCGAATACAGCTGTCCCACCCAGGAAGCACTGGCATGTCTTTCAGTGCTTTAACCAGTATTGAAAGTGGTGCAAGTCTCAGCATGCATCACTTTTTTCCCTTCTCAAACACTGGCACATGACAGAGCTGTCATTTCACAATGTAGCAAGCAACAAATACAGTCAAATCAGAGCATCTGACAACCATGGGGGCAACAAAGCAATGCCATGGACCACAATAATTCTCTAGGCTTCGTGTCGTGCCTTTTTCCATCATAGACCCTTTCACTCAAAACTGATCACATCTGGGGTTTCCCAAATTAGCTGCTGTGAAAGAGACAGTAGGGGTCAATATTCAAACAAATCTTTGTGGAACTGAGTAAGTAAGCTATGTTCTCCTCACATAATTTCATTCAAACATACAATCAAACCATGTTATCTGGAAACCTCAACAGATATATGAGAAACTCACAGGAAGCATTTGCCTAGCTCTGGAGCGCACCTTACAGTCTTAGGATTTCAGATTTACTCTGATTTCAAGTGTCACTGCAGTATACACACAGATAGCTCAATGCAAGATTATTTTCCCTAGTACAAAAAACAACAACCAAACAAAAAAAACCCACCAAACAGACAAACAAAAAGAAAACCACATTCCAGTACTGAAGTGCTATAGAGACTTCAAAAACTTACTGACCAATGCCTTGTTTACTCCCAATAATGACAGCAGAGCCACGTGCTTTCTGCCAATCACGTGAGACTGTGAATGCAATCCAATTGTCCAAGGAAGCACCAACAGAACATGTCACCACTTGCAGCTTCTCTACACTAAATCATCCAAACAGAGCCAGTCAACCACAAGATTAGCTGCATGTGAGTTCCAGCTATTCCTTTAGGAACCTTCAATCCAGAATGAATGTCCATGGAAGAGTGTATAAGCAATCTGAAGGCAGTGCCATTAACACAAACACTATGCATGTCTCTTTTGCACGGACAATTCAACACCAGCTCTAGACACATATAGCATATATTTGTATACATAAATGAGGTGCATACACACACACATTTTTAAAGTAAAACACTGCTATTTTGAGTCTTTTCCCAGAGCAGCTCTCCTGAGGAAATATTGCAGACTACTTTCACTGCGTAAGCAAGGCATCACAACCAGGAAGACAAACTTTCATTGCAGCAGTTAATTTACAAGACTTTTTATCCTATCTCTGAGAAAGACAGAGCAAAAGTAAATAAATTAAGGAGTAAAAATAAAAATCACCATAAAAGTCCTGGAAAGAGTACCTTCAAAATCAAAAAAATTACAAACAGAGAGTGTGTGCATGCAGAGAAGCAGAAGCAAATACCACCTCAAATGCATTTGTAACACAAGACTTCCCCTAATGTTTCAGACACCACTAAAGAGGGAGCCTGCTGAAATAGTGAAGGAATTCATTTCTGACATTCAGCTATATAGAGATGGTGATAGTGTGTGCGTGTGTATTGCAAGGTTGGAAAGTTAAACCAGTGTAAAATTAGAACACCTCAAAAATTCCTTGGTTCTTCTAAATCTCTTCACTGTGAGAACAACGCAAGACCAGATCTGGTGTGCATGTACAGCCTTACCTTTTGTTTCTAAAATTAACAGGTGATGCTTTTAAAAAAGCCTAAGACATTGCAAGACAACCCTGTGCTTCACCCAAAAGAGTGACTCTGACTCTCCCCCATGCAGCCCCTCAGTGTAGTAAGGAGAAAATTATCAAGTTCAGGGAGCTCTGTTATTTTTGAAATAGAAAAAAAAAATTCATATTGAAATCTAATTATTCTTAATAAATGTTGTGGTTCATAAATGTTGGATCTAGGGAAGTTTCTCATTTGCTCTAAGCAAAGTTAAAGCTGTAGTGCTGTCAGAGAGAAAGGGAAACGATACAGAAAAGGCACACCCTACCCCTTTTTATCTTCCAGAAAAATACAATCTAATCATCCTCAGACATAAAAAGACTTACTTAGTCACCTATGAAGATCTAAACTTCATTGTAAAAACTGCATTAGTTTAATAGAATTCTGACCTGTGCTATGCAGCCATCCGAAATCTTGCCAATGATCTTTTCAACACCACCTTCAATAAACACGGTCAGTAAATAAATATCCAATAAACAGCAGTTTAAACAGCAGTCAGCTTAGCCTTTCCCCTGTCTTTAAAAAATGCCAGACTCTTCAGTGTTTGCTCAAGACTCTTCTTTTACCAGCGTTCAATTTGAATGAGCCGGTGCAAACGCACTGTTCATGCCCTCATGAGAGGAGGACGCATTTATGTGAAACATGAGGAGAATGCCTAATGCTGAAACATTCTCTCTGCATCCTCAATGAGATTTTATTACAGGGCTCTCTTTCTTCTACCCTGGCGTGTGTCAGCATGCCTGCAAGCATTCTACTTCTTTTATGCCCAGACACTATCTGTACACTTGTATTTATGTTTGGTATACACATAAACCCTCTATCACATGTGCTTTGTTACCCCACGAGCGCTACACAAAAAACTATCAAACCTATCCAAGTGATAATAGGAAGCAATGACATAAAAAATATATTCTGCTAATAATCCATACAGCTAACTTTCTGGCTATTAGGAACCAGATTAAAACTCTTTTGGCTTCCAAAAAACATTAAGGGCTTGAATTTTCAAATGTGCCTAAAGGTAAGTCTGCTTTATAAATTAGCTCTGTGGTCCTCAGAGAAAAACCTGGCAGTTCAGTTAAAGTACAAACAAGTTTTTAATTAAAAATAGGGGTTTTTTCTGTTGTATCAGAGATCCATAAGGAAAAAATGTATAATGTCTCAACTTGTCAACAAAATATTATGAGTTAAAATCTGTATTTAAAAAAAACACCAAACAAAAAAGGGGGGGGAAAACCCCAAAAAATCTCTACAAGACCACAACAAACTTCCTAGACCCTGCAACTCTTTAAAGAACATTACTACTGTAACTGCAATTTTTAATTAAAGAAATAAGATCTATGAGAAGAATGGCTTTTACCAAGATCTGTGAATATCTTGGGCTGTGACAACTAGATTTAACCAGCTTTGATAAATAATAGACGAGCCTGGCAAACATTCAGTTTTTCTAGTCCTCCACCTACATCGTTCTACAGTTCCTGACGATACATTATTTATATTTCAGGAGCATTCTCCACCAGGTAAACTCCTGCACCAGTAGAAAAGAAGTCTCTGTTGCAAAGATCATTCATTCTAAGACAGAAAGGAAGTAAAAAGTGATTATTTTAAAAATTCAGTTTCCTAGTCAAAATAAAAATGCATGTTACAAGTAATGGAAGAGAGAAGCTGCCATTCTAAGTGAAAATTTCTTTGAAATATTAAGTTCGAGAAAAGTGCTATCTATGGCAATACCTTTCACTATTGTCTTTGATAAAATAATAAAAGCTCAATAAAATGAAGTCTTACAAATATATCTCATTTTGATGGGTCCTGTATCTTCCTTGCTCTTCCCATTTCTTTGTTTTTCTTTATTCTTTTTACTATATATTTAACATGCACTCCTATTGACACTGTATTTCTCATTGTGTCACTATGCCTTTACTAAAATGCTGTCTTTTTTCTATCTCTTACACAGTAGGATTGATCCCTAGAATTTTCTGGTGTGTTTGGTTAGGGGTGGGGGGAAAGGGGATTTCCACCACATATCCCACTCACTGCCCTGGACCAACCACCCCATTGCTCAGCCCCACAAAGGGCAGGAGTTTCAGAAAGATCTTACACTGCTGGAAATTATATTTTTGTAACAGCTGCAATACAACAGGGCATGTTGTGGGGAGCTACCACGAAAGTCATCAGGGTCTTTATGGGCTCACACGCCCAACTGACAGCACCCCTCAGTGTGATATAATTATTCTGTTTAAATTCTTGAAGATCCTTAAAGTTTATCAAGCAAGACTGTTGGTAATTTCGAAAGACTTGGAAGACACACAGCTCCAACCACATTTGTTTTAGAAAGAATTCAGCAGTGGAGTAAGATGATAAAAAGAAAATATTATGGAATTTTTTTAGCCTTTCTATTCTATCTCCTATTGTTGAATCCATGCCATTATCTACTTATCCTTTTCGTGGTTAAAAGAAGATGACATAATGGAAAAACAGCAATCTACCTTTTTTGGAATAAAGACAAGCGTCTTCATATCTTTGTGGTTAATGCTTGATGAATGTGCAGAGGAAGACAAAGACATTGGAACTGCATTACAGAAAAATTATAAATTTGAGAACACAATTTTGAAAACTTAAGCTATGGCAAATTAATGCTCTCCAGAGAATTATATTAACTGTAAGTTACAGACATAAATATTACATTTCTAAATTGAGAGTCAGAGTAATAACCTATCAGCTATTCTTGCATGAACCAAGATTTAATTTTTCTACCTTCTGGCTTTATCCTGAGTTTTTAAGCAGCACATGCTGATGTTAGCAAAGGCTGATATTAGGTAAATTAGTTATACCTAAGATAGTCACACGCGTAAGTGTTTGCTGGACCAGTCCAGCACTTTCTTTGGTATCTTTTTTCCTCCCCTGTAATCCTGATTGCAGTTACAAACTTCCAATGAAGAATGAAAATATTTTCCTTCTGTATAGGCAGAGTTGCTGATTCCCTGAGCACTGTACCCTCATACTCAAGGAAATGCTCACTTGGTGGGGAAACAGAGCATTGAAGGCCTTCTAGGCAGCACAGAAATTCCGATTTTTTGCTCATTCAACATTTAATTACTTAATAGTGATTTCCAGTATCAGCCACTTCCACATTTTTTTCCTATTCAAAACAGAATGTTGCGAGGTAATTATTACCTCTTCAAATATGGGGGGAGTTGTAGGGGTTTTGTTATGGAGGTTGGGTGAAAGCTTAAGGCATCCATTTATCAAAAATTCTGTTCCTCCAAATCAAACAGGAGAAAGAAAACAAAACCAACCCATCTTCCACAAAAAACAAACAAACAAAAAACAAAAAACAAAACGACAACAACAACAAAAAATAAAAAAAAACCAAACAAACAAACAAAAAAAACCATAACGAAACAACAACAAAAAAACACCACCACCACCAAAAAACACCTAGGAAAAAACAAACAAACAGAAAACCTAAAAACAACTCAGAGAATAAAAATATCCCCTTCTTTCCTATCTGAAATAGAAGGCAGGCAGACTGAAGAACTTACACTCCTGAACTTACATTCTTCATACTGAAGAACTTGGATGGCAATTAGATATGTTGAAACCTACTGACTGCAATATAACTTAATTAACATTATAGACAGAACATGTGTAAGAGGGAAAAAATCTAAGAGCTGAAAGAATGTCAACTCCCTGGTAGTTCAATATTTGATTTGTTCATTTTTTTTTCTCAGCTAAGAACTGACCCTCTTTATAGTATCCCTGACTGAATAATTCCAGGAGAAGTAATAGGTGCTTGGTATTCAGCTCAATACTTTTCTCTTTTGCCTACTGAGGAAATTTGTCATTTCAACTGCTTTACCTTTAGTCACAACCAACACAGATGTGCAATAGGGAGGCAGTGTTCAGAGACAGGGAACTGGAAGCACCATCCATGTGCACAATCCAAGAGTTGTTCTCTTATACCGAGCTCCATTTACCCCATTTCAACTGAGTTACTTTCTGCTCTTAGCTCTCAATTGTAAGTAAAGCAGGGACTAAACCACATCAGGACTCTCATCAGGTTTTCTCAATCAGAAATTCAAATGATCATGCTGACTGCCGAGAGTCACCATCCAGTTAACAAGAAAACAAACTCAAAGAATAAATGCACTGATGACTCATAAGAAAGCTGGACAACACATATAGCTAGCGGGGGAGGGGAGGAAAGAATAATACCCCAAATGCTGCAGAGTAATACCCAAAAAATATCAATTTTACACAGAGATTTGTAATTAGAAGATCACCAAATCACTGCTTAACTGAGTGAGTGCTCTGCCATATGTAAACAGTTCTTCAAAGAGGTGATCTTGGAAAAATACTTTATACAAAGTATAAAGTAGCAGAGAAAACTAAACTCACAACTTTGTTAATCTAAATTAATCTGGTTAATTCTAATACAGCCAAGAGAAGTTCTCTGTCTGGGGGTGTGCAGCTTTTTAGCTCTGATTTAGGATGGGATGATTGCTTGAAAACATGAAGAAGAGACTGGGTGACAGCACAAAAAATGCAAAATGAAGAATTGTGAGGGGACATTTACAGTTCTGTTTGTGAGTTTAAGTACCAGAAATTTACAAAGCTAACTCAGTCACTAGATTACCACTGGATTTCAACAGGGGCATCTTACTCTGAAACACCACAGATTTTAATTTCAACACATTCTTTCCTATCAATATTAAGAACTATTCAGAAAGTCACTTTACCACTGTCTCTCTATCCAAATCACACAAGTCTTTGGAAGCATTGTCATTCTACAAGACAATAACTCTGTTACTTCACTTTACCCAAGGTAAGAGTCCAATAGAGATGAGAACCTGGGTGTTAAGCAGTTATAAATCAACTGAAGAGCAAGAGATATGACAGCCTTGTTTACTAGAATCCTGATTCATAAAGCACCCAGCAGTGGAGCTACAAAGACTCACATACACCAGGATTTTCCACTTTGACACTGAGTATCCTGAAACTTGACTCTTCTTCCTCTGGCCAGTTGTGTTGGTGGGGGAAAGGGTTGTGTTCTGGGTGGATTTTACTTTTCTTCTTTTGGTGATTTTTTTGTTTGATTGATTTGGGTTGGTTGCTTGCTTGCTTGGCTGGTTTGGTTTGATTTGTTTTTTTTAAATTGCATACATGATTTACATTGCAAAATTAATTTTGTGGGGGTTTTTTATTTCTAACTTAAGTTTTTCTGGTCTCCCATCTCTTCAGGGAAAAAAAAAAAAAAAAGCCTAAAATTTTCATATTTTGAAGTCTGAGAAAACAAAACAGCCAAAATTTCACAAATAAAAGTTTTGGGGAAGTCCCACTTAGGAGGATTGTTGGGGGTGTGAAGACACCAAAAGGGCTTTATGCATAGGTATTTTTTTAACATCCATCTAATGTTAGAGGTTCATTACCACCCTAGACCACCAGCTTACCTGCACATTAGTAGTAATGTAGAATGGGAGAGATGATTTCCAAGTCCATCATCCTTACCTTGCCAGACCACTGTCCCTCACCTATCTTTGAAAAGGAAGGGCCAGTAAGGCACAACTGAGCCTATGGCTTACACAAAGCACTCCAGGTAAATCCATCTGCCAATATACTCACTGGAAATTTAATCAATACTGGGGTTTGCATGTTTGCACAGCCGTTATAGACAGACACTCTTATCACTGCTATTTTATCTGTATTTTTTAATAAACTGTGTGACTGTTAAATCATTGCCTTCTTCCTCCTCTTTCTATCTGTTCCTCTGATTTTCACTTATTTACATCATTTCTCTTCACCTTTAATTTCCTTCATTACTTAACAACTTTCTCCAGCACTTCCACTAGGCTTTCCAATCTCTCCTTTTGCTATGTGATTTCTTCTTTTCCATCTTTGTGGTTTCCTTATACTTCACTCTTTGCCAACTTGACCTTTTTCTTGTTCCCTACTGTTTGTACAAATCAGATTTGTAGACTATCTCAATTTGAAAGGCACCCATAATGATTGAGTCCAACTCCCCCGTTCCTTGCAGGACTCCTTAAAACTTTGGACAATGCTCTTAGGCACATGGTATGATTCCTGTGGTGTCCTGTGCAGGGCTAGGAGTTGGACTTGATGATCCTGATGGGTCCCCTCCAACTCAGCATATTGTGATTTTTTAATTCTAGGCTCACAGTGAATATTTTGATCACCAAGACATTAATAGATGAAACACGGTAACATAAAACTTCTTCTTGTGGAAAATTAAATTTCCTCTTATTAAGGAAGAGCCTAAGGATTTGTCCCATGACTGCCATGGCACTGTGCACTATCTCAATGCTGAGCACTCCAACCTCTTATTAGCAATCCTTCTTCCTATAACTGACATGCAAGTATCCCCTCTTGTGAATCAACCCACTCCAGCCCCATCCCATCCCCAGCAGGGTTACAGTGCAGCAGCTCCCCAAGAGGAGGTCAATGGATGGTACTGTTTGAGGTACAGAAGTCTGGTCTCCATCACCTTTAGCAGGGTATTAATGATGTTATTCTTGGACCCAAAAATGCAGGACTGATATGAACATTACTGGCTTTTTTGAGAGCCCATTTCATTGATTAACTGTACTCACAGCTGTGAAGCTCTTTTTAATATTCAGCTTAATTATGTCTTTGCTGATGCCTAAAGATCATTACTTCTTCAAATGCTTATCGTGGTCAGCCATCTAAATGTGTTTATTTTGCAGAACATGAATAAGTGATGCATCTAATCACAATGCAAGTGTTACGCAGCTTCACAACATTTTTGTTGTCTGGCATAATGAGGAAGCTCAGAATAGGCACTTGGCTGTTGGCACTGTCACCCTGTTATAGAATTTCCATTCTTTTAATAGCTCCAGGCTGGCAGCTAAAGCAATCATGAACGGCCAGAAAGCATCCATCCACCAAAGCCACAGACCTGCATTCAAGCTTGGACAATTCAAAGTACACTCCAGCTCTTCTGCTAAAAAGATTTGGGGTTTAAAGACTAAGATTTGTAGAGAAACTGAACATCTGAAAACTAAAATCGGAAAAAATGGAGACTCCTACACTTGGCCTGTCATTAGCAACAGGCCAATGAGAAAGGTACTGATGGCAGAACAGCACACAGTTACCTTCCACACAGCATGTAAAACCATCCCTGCTGCTAAGGAAAGAGGTTTGTTCTCATATTTGCAAGTGCCACAACTAAGCATGAACTCCTTTTCTTTTCTGATGCCAAAATGCTATAAATTTAAATTAGCAAAAATATCTTCACTCCGAAGAGGAAAAGAAAAGCTCTTTCTCAGAAGGGGTATATTCTCAAATACTCCATGGTTCATACTAATCCAACACTGGGCAACTAGGTTTGCTCCCTTCTAAGCACAAAACCTAATGAAGTATTTCCCCTATATCCCCTGAGAAGACAGCATGCTCTCTGAGCTGAGAGGAGCTTTCTCCACTTAGGATGAAATCCCTCAATGGCCACCCTTTAATTTGCTACTTATCATTCAATAACCTAAGAAAAGTGTGTACATAGTCTCTGCAAGCGGCTGAAGGAAAATCAGCTTCTTTTCTTGCCTCCTGGTGAGTCACAGCACTGCTACACATGTTAAAATTTAAAAAATCTATATTTTCTCCACATTTTTCTCGAGGCTATGGATCCTTTGGAAGTCTCTGAGCAATACCAGTTCTCCTGCCCCTACTGCTACAGTAATGTACAGTAACACAGAATTTGCCTAGTCTTCCTTAAAACAGGTGAAACTGCCAACTCACAGAAAATCAACAGCCTTTGGTACCTACAGTGAGCTCAGGCAAAACAAAGTGGGAACTCAAAGTGCCACTGAAATGTATGGACTGTGGGGGGAATGTATCAAAATCTAGGGAACAGGAGATAAATACAAACATTTATGTTACTGTGAGGGCACATAATTAAAAATGCAATTAAGGAGGAAGTCACTTAAGAAGAAAAAAATTCAGAAGAACATATTTGAGTACAAAATGCAATTAATTCAGACAGGAAATAAGAATTGAAAAGTAATTATTATGTTTTGCAAAGGCAGAATAAATGTAACTGAATCACACTCTTCAGTGCCTTGTGGCTTGATGCTTTTTGTTGCTTTGGTTTTTGTTTTTCTTTCTGTTACTGGGGAGGTTTTATAAGTTTAACTAGTGGATCCTCAAACACCCCCTGCCCCCCTACTCTCCCAAATCAATAAAAATAGTAATTAAAAAAGTTCGACTTCAGCATCCCAATGTGCCTTAGGGTAACACAACATCCAACGTCATGGAAATAGCAGGAAGAAAGCCAGCTATCAAATAATTGACTACTGCTCAAAGCATTTTAGGCTTAGGACTTGGAACCTCGTTTCCTACAGGACAGAGACTTTCAGTAAAAGCCATTGTGCCATAAAAATAATCACACCAATTGATTTTAAAGACTGGTTAAAAGCTATTGCCTGTGACACACCAGGTAAGGCAAACGATCTGTGTTCAGGGACTAAACAAACTGAATTTGCACTTGAAATATTTTGACCTCCATCCCACAAGCAGAGCTCCAACATTGAATACTGAAGGTCTATTTCTCCAGCCTCTATTTGAGACTGCACATCAGCTCCTGCATATGCCCCCCTCTTTTACAACCAGAAAGAGAAAAGGCCTTCATTAACAGTCCCCAAGGTGTCTGCTAAGAGGGCAGGAGAAAAAGACACATCTTTTCCAACAGAAGCTCATTTGGTAGCCCTCAAGAAGCAGATGGGGTAATAGTGAATAGTAGTGCTATCTTAAGTAGCATGCAGATGTCAGAACATGACAAATATATGCTAAGAAAAAAAATTAAAAAAAAAAGCTTAAAATGTCAAGGGCATTCATGCAAACCAGATTATACAGGGCATGGGGCAAACCACCAGCAGCAACACATGAGCCTAAAATGCAGCAGCAGCATCTGCTCACGAAGAGGAGCAGCAATGATGTTAACCAACTCCATATCCACCTCAGGATTACCCCTTCAGATCTCTGCAACACTTCCAGCATAAATCTCATCCCAACACAGTCCCACTTCCAGGGACCACGGGTTTCCTTTTTTACTACAGCACACTAAACCAGAACGTGCCATACTTTTTGGTTTGGTTTTAAATTGTGTCAAAAGATACTAAACATGCAGACTATCTTTTAAAGAGAGCTGTTTCAGCACCAACAGTTCAGTAAAAAACAGCTGGACCTACAAGCACTTAAGAATCTTGGAAATAATTTTATGCTACTTTACATTAGATGCCATAGTAAGCCAATTTTCTTCAAATAATGTCTTTGGAGATAGTTCCCTCTACTTCCAAAAGCCCTAATAATCTTTCAAAAGAGAATAATGACCTGGATCTGACCAGACATAGTATAAAGTATTTCTGCAGTTCACCACATTTTTAATTCCCTTTGATGTCTGAGACACTGTGGGTTCACTTTCATGATCATTTACACAATTAGTTTTACAGAGAACACACATGCTAAACTTCTGCAGAAACTGAATATAAAAATTAATTAACAATATGTTTTCCCACCAAAAATTTTAATATAAAATAGTTTTCAGCTGAATCAGGGAAGTTAACAGATAATGTACTTATCTTGTCCATAACAGAGCAAAGGATGCTCTATTGCATGTTGGGTAGCAAAGTTGAAGCAGTAAGGCCTAAAATCCAGAGTAATTATGAAGAACAGAGAATTTGGAGAGGGCTAGTGCTCAGTCAGTCACATTGTGAACAGAGAAAGACAAAATTCATTAAATAAATTATTCATTAGTATTTAACAACTTGGCACTGGATACAATATTTGTCTTCTGGCAAAAGAACAGTGCTATGAAACCATCCACTTGTAACTGCACTGCTGAAAAAGTTAATGTCATTTATTGACAGGTTAATTTATAATATCACCTTAATTAAAATAAGATTATCTTATCACTTTATGCCTGAAAATGAAACTGCAGCTGATTAGGAACACTGTACCTACAGGCTAATGACTGATTACAAGCAGTTCAGGGTCCAATTAATACCAGCATCTGGTTTGGAGATTTTTTTCCCCTGTGAAAGCATTAGCCCTATATTAATTACAGTTTTACTTGGTAGTAACAGAAAGTTTCAATCTTGATGTTATCACTCAAGAAAAAAAAAAAATCTCCAAACCAGATGCTGGTATNCCACCAAAAACAGATTATAAAATGGCCAGGACATGGAATTCATGTAACCAGGTCAAACTTTGTATAAACTTGCCAGTGTATGAAACTTTATTCCTAGCCTGATTTCAAGAGTTATCCCAACAGAATACTAACTGGAGAAATGGGTAAGAGTCCCTTATGTCCAAGACACTGGAAGAGTGACCCATCTACTTCTATCTGGAGCATCCTGTCTGAAGCTGGCTTCATGATGGACCAAACTTGGTTTGGACAAAAAGGCAACTTCCTGGTGCCTTTTTCAAGAAGGTGGCTTTTAATCAGATTTTGTCTTGAAAAAAGCAATTGAATAATTCACTGATTTTCAAGATTTGGTGCAGCTGGAGGATTTAGGACAGGGCAACTTGGGGTAGGTGGAGGAAGCATCCCTTGCCTCATTACAATCTCAGAACATGTGAGATGAATGCACCCACATTTACCTCCTGGCTGCTGATTAACACTGGATTTAGAGTAATCAATCATGAATTCTGAAATAAGGTGGGGGTTTTTCCCATAAAATATTAATCACTAACTTTACTAGTGCTACAATACCATAACTATACAATATTAAAAAAAAAAAACAAAAACAAACAAACAAACAAAACAAAAAACCAAACAAAAACAAAACAAAACAAACAAACAAAAAAAACCCAGAGGAAGCATAAAGTCCAGACCTGGCTTGGTGTTTTAACACCATGAACATGGGTGACTTAAGACTATCTTATCCACATATTGTACACAAGCTCTGTTATTCCTTAGGAAAGGGATAGGGCCATTTCCTTAAGGCATTTTTACAATTACACCAGGCAAGAGATGTTAATTTGGTGTACCAAATGGTCACTTGAGAATGCAACAAGTACTCATTTCTGAGAGTTGATTCAGTAGTTGGGTTAAGCTCTGTAGTTGGCAATATTTTGTTCACTGGTCCTGAGCTCAATATGCACAGAATAAATTAATAAAGAAAATAGGAAAACAAGAAACAAATCAAGAAAAAATACAAAAAAACTGCCTTTGCTTCATAGTTGTGTGATACTATCCTATATCTTTTCCCTTAATTTTGATGGCATTACCAGCACAAATTTGAATCCAAATACTGGAAAGCTTCACAAAAATTCTTCAACGACTGTACATACTTACTCTCCTACATGAAAATTCATAGGGGAAAAAAAAAGCCAATAAAATCATACTTTTGCTTCTCATGAATGCTCAATTTTAATTAAATGTCATTACTCCACCTAGATCCCACTTCATCTTTCTTTCAGAAGCCAGGCAGAAAATCTATGATTCTGCCTCATTTTAAGAGAGTTTTAACCATGTTTCTAGGTTCCCATACACCTTTTACTCACAAGATTTCTTACATTTCCCTATAAACTGAAGCAATTTTATCCCACTCATGTAACAACTCCTTGCAACTATTGCCAAGTCAATAAATTAACAGATTCTTGGGTTTATCATGCAAGGTAATTTTTTTTTTATTGTTTTATGTGAAATCCACAGACAGCAGTCCCCCTCTCATACGTGAAGCTCAAGCTCGGCTTTTGATCTCTATTATTGTGCCATTGCCTACCAAACAGTTTTAATACAAAGAAACAGTATAAAAAGCTTCTTTCTAACACTTGGGTCCCAAAGATGATGAAAACTGATTCCTTTCCTCTGCTGTAACAGGTCTGCACTGCAGATTTAAAGGTTCAGGATTCACATTTTGCCAACAGCACACCTAGAAGAAACTCAAGAGTTCCAAACTACTTTTCAGAATGGAAAAAAAAAAAAAAAAAAAAAAAAAAAAA
>VWYP01004471.1:274224-514518 GCA_013400435.1 Pycnonotus jocosus
AAATAAAATAAAACAACAACAACAACCAAAAAACCCCCAACCAAACAAAAAAAAAACAACCCAGCAATACACAAAACCACCCGACCAATATTTTGTGATCAGGTAAAATGAGCATTGAGAATTTCTTTCCCAGTAACCAGGTTGAAATGTCCTTTCCTAATCTGGGCTTCAGTTTTAACATTTTGTTCTCTCAGCTGGATTCATCTGTCAAATCCTTATGCTTCTGGGCACAGCTGAAGGGCACTATCCTGTATGATAGTGGAGATCATGTCCTCTCAGACTGTGCTTTACAATATCCAGTATTTCACCAATATTTATACACGCCTTTGCTCCGGCACAAAGATCATAAGCAACCTAAACTTCAGCCTAAATCTAAGCCCATAAAGCACCATCTTAACAGGAACTATCCTTGCACTGACCACCTTTATCATTGCCATGGATATTCTACTGCAACTAATTTTTGGTTGATTTTTTTTTAAATTAAATAGGTCGGGTTTTTGGAGAGGCTCTAGCAAACAGGAAGAGCTATCTCTTACTCTTCCTTTGTTCAGAGAAACAATATGTCTTGCCTCAATCCCTTGTAAAAAGTGGCCAACTCCATCAGGCTCAAATGGAAATCCCAAGTTCCTCAGAAGTACACTGCTTGTTTTAGAGAAGACCTTTGACATCTGCACTACATTTTTCTGTAAATAATTATTACTTAAGTTTTTTGCTACAAATACACATAATATATGTTAACATGGGTTTTGGAAATTTAAAAAAAAAAAAAAAAGAGGCAAAATGCATGTAAATACAAAGTAATTTTTGAGATGTTTTCCTCCAGAAGATGAGTTTTCCACCCCAGCATGTTCCACTGCTCTCCGAAATACAAAGAAAAAGGAACAGGAACAAAGGTACTGGAACATTTTTATGTTACATGGTATTTGTACTGGTTTTCTCACTTCAGCAGCATTATGTGACAGACTAAACCAATTATTTGTCACCAAGAACCAGAGTTAAGATCATTTGTGAAACTGTCTCTTAAAGGAGGAGGGGAAAGGCTAAAGCAGCTTTCAAAGCTTTATATTATTATTTAATGGTTGGATAACAAAACCTGCTATGAATCATAGCCCACCTTTAAGATAACCTGGAAAAAGCTTGGTTGCCCTTCAAGAAATTCCTACAGCCCCGTATTCATTTCCGACCTTCTTTTGTTACCAAATTATCCTTCTGTTTCTTCTCATCTAAAGCCACCTCCTTGCTTTTGGGAGCTCTGCACCCCTGAAGCTCCTTTCACTATTTCCCACTCTTCTTTTCTCATCCTCTGCCTCTTTTAGCTCTGCTCACCACAGCCAAGAAGGAACACAGACCTCACACCAGGGGCACCACATACCCCCCACATGTGTAGGTAGCACAGTGCAGCCCTCAGGAGTTGTTTTTGAGCAGAGAATTAGGCACACCTTCTGTCAGCTTTTGATTAAGAAATACAGTAGAAGGGACCTTCATTAATTCAGATCCTACATGTAAGACCAACATTGAATTATTAAATTATGGTGAACAAGTTCCAGAACAAACAGCATAAATGGATTCTTAACTGCCAAGTGTATTTTGCTCATTTATGCTGACAGCTGTAACATAACTATAATTATTTACTACACCCAGTAAATTATAACTTTTTTAAAAAACCCTTCATCATAGCATCAATCACTGAACTTCTGCTGAGTAATGCTGAAACCTGTTTTTCCATTGTTTTTCTTCATTTTCTCACTTATAAGTGAGAAAATTAGCAGAGATGTTCTTGCATATATATATATATATATATATATATATATAGCAATGGCATAGTGAAAAAAATTGTACCAATTTCTCAGAAGAACTTTTTCTTCTAAAAATACAAGACTTCTCATAGTATGCTTTTTCCATAAGATGGCATGGTTTAGAGAAGAAGATGAGATATACTTGGATGCTAAGATTGTTGTCAGTCTGAGTATAACATTTATGGCTATTTCTACCTTGGCACTTTCCAGTGAAGTCTCAGATGAGAAAAGAGCACAGAGTTGTATTTAGCAATAAGCAACCTTTCACTAGTATTTCAAGGTATTTGGCATTTTTATTTGATGGCAATATTTCACTATCACTCAGAAAAAAAATGTAAAATAACTTGAATTGTTTCTGCAGTTTCAATATAACAGTAAATAAAGATATAAACCCACATGTGGCTTGGACCAGGACAGCACATTTGGAAGAAGGGTTCCAAGCTGGTGGGAAACCACTAACCTAATCTATTTAGAGATGGAGAAAGGTCATTTTCTTCTTTGTAATCCAGGCTGAAATGAGCCAATGGAATCAGTAACACTCAACCATGCACCTTATGAAGAGTAACAGTTGTATGCTTGTGTGTATTTGGGGATAAATGGCTAGCTAAGGAATGGCACCTTGTAGATCAAACCCATTTTAAAGAACTGTTCTTCTCAGGCAATGATGACCAAAATATCTGTAGAATTGAAGAAAGATATACCGATCACTTTTCAGGCATTTCAAAAGACAATGTCCATGAGCTTAGTGGGGATTTTTTTTGACCTTTTGAGAAGCCAAAATTGATTCTGCTGGAGGGGACAGACTCACAGTTGAAATACTGTGTTTCTTCTTCAAATGGTCCTAGAAAATAGGCCTATGCAAGTGAAAACTACACTGTTCTACTATATTTCTCTATTACCCTCGAGCCCAGTCCACAATCATGTAATTTTTATGGAGCACCTGTATAAAACACAGTGCTCTAGCAGAGCAAACCGATATTACATCAGGTTATATAAAACTATTGCAACTGTCTTCAGCAGTAGAATGCACAGGCGAGAGAGAAGGCCTTTCAAAAGCAATGCTGCAGTTTGGATGGAAGAGAAGGACCAAACTAAGTCACTAATAGTGAAGTTACAAGAGACCCAGACTAGTGTAACAGTGCTTAAAAGCATTGCTTTTAACACTACTTAAAAGCAAAAATATAGGAAACAGGTGTTTCCTATTCCCTGGAAATTTTGGCATATTAAAAAAAAATAAAAATTAAAAAATAAAAAAATAAAAAAAAATTTAGAAGCCCTTTTCCCCCTCCTAAGCTGCCATACAGAGAGCTAGAAGGTGCCAGGCAGCAATGGTGAAATGAGACGGAACTGGAAAAAGTTCCATCTATTTCCTCAAGACAGGATCAGCCGTGTCTATATCATTCTGACAATTGTCTAGCATGTTCTTAAGGAGGAAATGTCACCTGGAAATGTAACAGAGTACATGTACTCCATCACTCAGCTTGCTCACAGAAATGCAGGGCAACACCAGACCTATCAGAGCTCTGCAAACCCTAAAAATTTACAAGTAACTGGGTGACAACTAGAGGGAAGTTTTCTAGCTGCACTCTACTTTGCATCACCTAACCCAGGTTTCCCTGCCATCTTTATTTTGTGACAGCAAGAGTCATACTGGGATTTAAGTAAGGAAAATATCTATTGCATCAATTTTTTTTCTGAAACACAGTGATAGACTGACTTGTTTTAGTGTGATTTGTTCTTGATCAAACTGTTTTCTTCCACGAATCTTCAAATAGTGTAACTATTTTCTACCAATGTTTTTGTCAAAGGAAGTTAAGTTTTCAGCATGAATTCCCCTGAAAGGGTGAAAACATAAACCAAAACAAAACAAAAAAGAAGAGGAAGGGGAGAAGCAGAGTGATATTCATTCCTTTGCACACTTTCCTTGGCCTTTACTCATCTTCTGGGACTTAGTAAAAGGAGAAACTCCAAAAAGCTGGAGACTTAGTAAAGGGAGAAATTCCTCCAAATAAATCCTTTTCCTACACAGACAGCCACCACACATGCACCGTCACCTCTCTCTCAGCTGTCAACCACTGCATACAATTTGCTATTTGAAGTTACCTACAGCTGTTAAGACAAGAATGGCCAGCAGTGACCTGGAAAATACTACTTGAGTTGATATTCTCCACAGATGAGCTGACTGACTTTGTGTCACCTTCTGTAAACTACCTTTTTACTTCCTTTTATGATCTGTGCCATTATATACTTCAGTACTTTCCTTTGTCATACATCCCAAAATGGTCCATTACTGGGGCATTTCATATGCAGTGCACCTTTTCTCACATCCATTCTATTTCCTCTTTTTCTGTATACAAAAGCTGTGCTTGTACCACTTTCTGATGGGTTTTTAATTTTAGGCATTTTAAGATGCTTTAAAAGGACGCCACGATACTGCCAGAAGCAGTAATGACTTCTTCACTTCCACAGAGTATTCTATTTTACTTAACACCCACTGGAGGTTTTGGGAGAAGAGGACCCAGGCATCATGGTACTAATGTAATGCATTTGTCTTTATGAAGGTCAGCAATTCTTTCCATTACTGAAAAATACTGCAGACAGTACGTAATCATAAGCTTTGTTACACAGCATTTCCCAATAGCCGTAATATCCTTTTGTCTGCTCCAAGATGAATAAGAAAAACCAATATCCCCATCTCCTACAGATAAATTAAAAAAAAAAAAAAAAGGTTTTAGTCAGCATATACTATTGCTCACCTTTGTGTTCTGAAGTCCACTGAAAGATTTTACCATTTGCAGTGCTTTTACACCTTAATGTTTGAAGACAAAAAATTAATTGATGTTCAGAAGATTCCTGAAAAGACCCAGAAGCAGCACCTTTCCTTCTTTTTCCAATAAAAATACACCAAGTGTAGCATTTTTATTTGCTTGCTGGCAAAAGTATTAAACTTTGAGCTTTAAATTCTTGCTTTGGGGGATTTCTCCAGGCTTACTGCAGCAAAAATTTAAGACTCATTTTTCCCACTCTATTCTTCTTTAATTTTCTGTAATCACTGCTCCAGCTTTGGGTCATTCAAAACAGCAATGTGTTTCTGAGCAAGAGACCACATCATTTTCTTATTATGGCTAAAAAGTAATTTAGAGATATCCAACACATTAGAGAATATTGATTAAGAGCAATTTAATGAATAATTGCTTGAGAGAAGAAAACCTTGTATTTCTGAAATATAGCAGAAAGTAGTCCTTCATTTCCACTGCTGAGGACTACAGAAAGAGCTTCAGTAGGAAATAAAGTGATGTTTAAAACTCATATGTATTCAGGAAGCATCTATAATAAATATTTTAGAATTACCTGAAATAACAAAAGATTCAACTACTCTGACATGTTTTTCACAGAAGTCAGTAGACAGACACACACTGTAATGCCTGCAGATTTTTTCCCCTAGAGGTTATATTCTACTGTCATCATTACCAGATGTTTCTTCTTCGCAGATTCTGGGATCAAAAAACCCCTGTGCATTTCCAGATACAAAGCAAATTTTCTTTCTGAAGCATCTTTCTCTCTGCCTGGCTCTCATACTGAAGTGCATCACTATAACTCTCTAACTCCTGAGACTTAGGGTTGTAAGAAAAATACCACTACACCCAGATAAATCTGGTAAACACCATAATGGCACTCTCCTCAAGCCAGTGTTGGCCACCAGAGCCAACTGCAATGAAAAAAACAAAACAATCCTAAAACACTGAAACTTTTCTTAAATGTTAAATTTTAATCCAGTAGCTTCAGAAAAAAAAAATAAATTAAAAGCACTGTATCCAGGCAAATGTATAAGCAATAGAGACTCTAATTTCAGTAACAGGCGCATATAAGAAAAATAGAATGGAATTTGATAAAAATGGGGGGTTTTTTTTAAATTACTCAGACAGTGCCTTTTCTTCTCCAAAAACAGTTCATTTGTCTTCTTAGAAGAATTTCAGTCTGCTTTCTGAGTTAAGAAGTCACTGCACTCTAGAACAGATCAGTACTAATTAGGAAGACTGGCAACAGTCATATATAAGATAATGAATAATCCATCCTATGACAAGACAGAAACTGTAATTACCTGGACCTGAGACTAAAGACTTCTCAGGATTAATGCATGCAGCATTTGACTTTTCCCTACCACTCTCAAAAATGCTGCAAAATGATTACAGTAATCCTGTATGTATCAGACAGAGGAAAAAAAAATTGAATTGTTAAAGAGGGAATGGAGTGACAGCATCATATGATATTTCCAACACTTTCAAGCTATTTAAAGTCAATCTCACCATCAGTTCAGGTAAAATGAGAGGTTATATTTTACCATGAATTTTCATTCAGTGGCACTTCCAGACACAGTTTAATACGATGCTTCAAAACTGTGCTAATATAGGTTAAAGAGATAATGAGCCATTGTGTCCACCTCAAATTACAACTGAGATGTAGCTCAGTCTAAGAATACTGAAGAAAAGAAAAAGTTTAGATTGAGAATTTGTACTTAATGAAATAAGAGCACTATACCTTCTTTCTGGAACTGCAGTTGAAGACATTGAGTTCTGTCATACAAAGGACTTCCTGTGTAGGACCAACAGTTTCCCAGCTCAAGTTGATTTCTGCATAACCTGTGATTGCTTGTGAAATCTTGCACAAACCCGCACACATCGTGCGAGGACAGTGTTTTCAAAAGGCTATATGGCTTCCAGGACAGATTTCAGCAAAAAATGTTTTTTTATCATTTACAATTGAAGTAGCTTCCCACTGCTGGGCTCACAACAAAAATAAGAGTAATCATCACTTTGAGTTTGGAGAAGGGGACTACAGTTTGTGTTCTACTTTCTAAACTAAGCAATGATTCAAGAAATTTAATAGCATTAAAGGATAGATCTATCCCATACTGCTAAGTAGGCAGTCTATTCAAGGCAGTTGTTGCTTTAAAGCTGAATTTTTGCAAAGAGTTCAAGTCAACAGTACACTAGAGCCTTCTCATTTCTCCCTCCTGAAAGAAGTAACAAGCTGAAAAAAGGCCAGAATTCTGGGCTGCTCAAAAATAGCAACCTAATAAAGGAATTCCAAATGTTAAAACTCACATGAATCACAGTAAGAAAAACCCATGAAGTGTCCTGTTATTAACAAAGGCACCAAACATCAGGCATTACACAAAAGTGAACACTATGTATGCCAAGAATAACAGAAAGTCGTCTGCTAATGGTAAAAATGAGGAGGAAAAAGAAGGCTTGGCAATACAGATATTTTATGACTTGTTTTTATCAACTGACCTGCCAATCAAAACCCAATATATTAACACAGTCAGACTATAGAAACACATTTTCTTTGCTAAAGTAGGCTGACATTGTGTGTTGCACAACACATTTTCTGTTGAAGTAGCACTTGTTCAGACAGCTCCCAGTCAAGCATCAGCCTGGTGCATTGTCCTCCATATCAATCAGTACCTTCTGCACATCTCTCAGACACTGTTCCAAGAGCTCACACCCTTTGAAGGTCAATCCCCTCCCTACCACACTCAGTACACCCAGTCAGTACAGCAATGACAAACATGAAAAATTCCCCATCTCCTACTCCAACCTTCAGACAAATCTTGAGCCAAAAAAGCTTTCAGGTGGACTTTATTGGTACATTTAATCTTTTTGGGATATACCGTAATAGAACCAGAAAATATACTAAGATATAGGTCTGGATAAAGTAGTGTTCCATATAAGATCTAAAAAGCACAAGAAAACGATTTCCAACATGCACTAACTCTTATACCTGAGCAAAGAATCATGGAATGGGTTGGGTTGGAAGGGAAGCTGAAGATCATCTAGTTCCAATTGCCTGCTGTGCACAGGGAAACCTTCCACTAGAGCAGGTTCCTCAGAGCTTCATCCAACCTGGCCTTCAACACTACCACGGACAGGGCATCCACAACTTCTCTGGACAACCTGTTCCAGTGCATCACTGCCATCACAGCAAAGAAGTTCCTCCTAGTATCTAGTCTAAACCTTTTCTTTCAGTATGAAGCCATTCCCCCTTGTCCTGTCACCACATGCTATTGAAAACAGTCCCTCTCCAGCTCTCTTGAAGGCTGCCCTCAGGTGCTAGAAGACTGAAATTACGTCACCCCAAAGCCTTCTCTTTTCCAGGCTAAACAAACTCTGGCCACACTGCTTTTGATGTAGCACAGGACATGTCTGGCTTTCTGGGCTGCAAGTGCACATGGCTGGGTCATGTCCAGGCTCTCACCCACCAGCATGCCCAAGTCCTTCTCAGCAGGGCTGCTCTCCATGTGTTCATCTCAGCAGGGCTGCTGTTCATCTCCCAGCCTGCATTGATACGGGGGGTTGCCCCAGCCCAGGTGCAGCACCTTGCACTGGGTCTTATTAAGGTTTTTAAGATTCCTGTGGGCCCATTTCTCAAGCCTACCCAGCTCCGTCTGGATGGATCCCACCCTTCAGGAGCACCAACCACACCACCCTGGTATCATCTGCAAATTTGTCGAAGGTGCACTCAATTATCTTGTCTTTGTCATTAATGAAGGCATTAAATGACACTGGTCCCATTAAGGACCCCTGAGGGCATCACTGGTCACTGATGTCCAAGAAAACTCTGAGCCACTGACCACAGCCCTCTGGATGCAAGCGTCCAACAACTTACTCATCTAATAGTCCACTCATCAAATCCATCTCTCTCCAACTCTGAGAGAAGAATTTTGTGGGGGACTGTGCCAAAGCCTTTACAGAAGTCCAGATAAATGACATCTGTAGCCCTTCCCTTGCCCACTGAAATAGTCAGTAGCATTGTCAAGTGAGAATGTTAGAGAATTTTGTTTCTTTAATTAAATACAAAATAATGTTGAGACCCAATTACATGCTTTTGAGAATTTTTATTGTAGCAGGAAAGCATGTCCCAAAGAGCTGGATCTGCTGTTATGATGCTGAAGGGCACAGGATGAAGCTGTAGGGAGAAATAACAAAGGAGAATAGGTACCAGATGGCAACCATAAACTAAGGACACAGCCATCTATCCCCTCTAGCATATTTTACATGCTGACAAGTACAGACACTTACAACAATGCCAATACAATCTGTCCATCTACAATTACCTCTAAAATGAGCTGAGGTCAAATTTTTATCATCATACAAATTTCTATCAAATTTCAAGTAGGTTACTTTTTGTGATGTGGCACTGCTTTACTTTAATGACTGATTTGACACAATTCACCTTACGTGCCTGACAAAATTCTTGAAATCAAGCAGAAGAATAAACAATTACAGAGGAAAAATCCTAAATTAAGGATTAATAGAGTAAAATATTCAGCAATGACAAAAAGAAGCTACAAAGCAGTTGAGAATCATATTAACAATCAACATCAAATCCATAATGCAATCAAAGTTTATAAAAGCTGTATGCTATTTTTGAGTAGATCACATCTTCCTTTCAAGGTGCATTAGATACACACAACAAAGATGAAAACACCTTTTTTAGCAAGAAAGTTAGAATGGGCTGTACCTGAGAATTCTGAAATTTTTCTAAAAACTTGTGAAGAACTTTTAGAGGCCTTTCAGCACCATTTAAGGACAAAAAGCAGGACTGTCCTATTTCCTTAAAAGAGCAGGACTGAAGAGTAAGTATTTTAATGTGCAATTAGTCATTACAGGAAAAAGTATTTCAGATAACACTATCCATCACAAATGAAGCTAGAGAGCTTTCAACACTAGATGAATCCTTGAGGAGCTCAAGAGATTTCATTCATCTCCCCATGTTGGAAATGAGCTGGAGTAAACAGACTTTGGATTTCATACAGTTAAAAGAAAATCTGCACAGAGTATAGAATCAGTCTAATCTATTATCATTAAATGTACTTCATTCAATCTTATATGAACTAGGGATCTGGCCTATGAGTCATCTCTACCCTTTTAGGCATCTGATCTGAAGCAGAAGTGCTTCCTGATTGCTTAAAGACAAATAAATATTACTTTTGGGTTTTGGAGCAGAAAAAATTTTAAAAAAAAATTTAATTGAAATAAACTATATATGAACAAAAGCATATAGAGACTACTTTTTTCCTATAAGTGAGTATGATTGAGCTCAACCACTGAAAGAGTGGTTAAGCATTGGAAAAGGCCCCTAGAGAAGTGTTAGAGTCACTCTCTTGAAGTGTTTGAAAAATAAGCAGGTGTGGCACTTTGTGATATGGTTTAGTGGGCATGGTGGTATTTGGTCAACCGCTGATCTTGGAGGTCTTCCCCAGTCATAATGATTCTATGGTAAAAACCATTTTTTCTCAGTTTCAAAAGTGCAAAGAGTTACGTGGAAAGTCTTCAGAGTTCCCTTATGAAACTGACTCTGCCAAAGCAGCAGGTGACATTGAAGAAGGTGCAGCACCAAAGCCACCCAGACAATCCAGCACTGCTAAGAAACCCTAATGATCTGCAAATGCACTCCAAGTATTGGCATGCAAATTAGACACCTTGAACAATCTTCTCTGCTTCCAAATTTGGCACATTTATTACAACCTGAAAAAAATCTTTAGAAAGTAGGCCAGGTTTTTATTCAGCTAAACTTGGACACAAACACATACACAATCTGTCAGGGATCAGTGGCAGCATCACAAAGAAACAGTCCCTTTTGTGTAAAGCTGGATAGTCGTGCAGCCTGCAAAAAGAACATGGTATTGGGCTTTAAAAATAGCCAAAACAAGAAGCTGCACAACAATCAAAGCTACTTGAGCATAAACACCCCAACAGACTGATGCCAAATATGAGAGCACAGATAAGAGAAGGAAAGTATATTTCTTCAGCTGACACTATAACAGATAGCTTGAATAACATAACCAAAACTATATCAATGGGTCAATACAGACGGGATACAGGCTATAAACTCTTATTTGCAGAAGCAATCCTCTTCTGATTTAGATATCAAAAAGGAATTTGAGATCCATTCCTTTCTTTCCTTATTTTAATTTTGTCTCTTACAAGGCCATTACACTGGCCGACTTGCTTAATCTCTTGAAGCAGAGTGCTCCAAGTGGAAAACCACTCAGTATTTGCTCTCATATCCAGGAAGACTTTACAGTGAGCTAGGCTTATAGTACTCTCAAAATATTTCCTGTCAAAGTTTTACAATTAAAACTCCTAATAACAGAACATTTATTTTTTTGTAAGTGTATGCTATAATCAGTTTAGTACAGAAGTGACATAAAAGCTTCATGCCAGCATATGTTGTGCTGGATTACATGAATTCCTAAAGAATCCACAGATAGTAAGTAGGGAGATAAAAATCACTATCCTGGATGCCACATGAAACTTTGCATCTCAAACTGTCCAGTCTAGGTGCTGAGGTTCACCCCCTTCTACCCTGTCATGCAGCATCTGTAAACTCATCATCTCCATGACTTTCCTGACAATAAATGTGCCCAAACTTCTGAAGCAGTATTTCCAGTTATCTAAAGGAAAGAGATGCAAAAAAATTCTTTCTTCAATCAGTGCTTATGCCATTTCCCTGGCATCATCTAATCTTCTGAATTTTAGAACATGGGAAGTAGCATCCTTTCTTTTTCTTGCCTTTTTATCTTCGAAGGAGCCATCTGATAATGACTCATGAGTCACCTCAAGACATCTATAATACATTTCTCCAGAACTATTTGCTGACATCGCTTATGTTTTAAAAATGCATAGCAGGAAAATGTTTATTCCCACCCTCAATTCAACTGGCCTTTCAGATGACTAGATTTCTCTGGAATATAAGCTTCATTGTGCCTCTTCTCCACTGTCTGTCAGTCACCTGTCAGAATTCAAAGCTCTCTTACTTCTAAAGAGGTTCCTTAGGAAGATCAAAAAGCCAAGTCTCCCTGTAGCAAAGATTAATTCAGAACTAAAATCTTTTTCAACCTGAAGACATAGTCACTTTACCAAACTTTTGCTAAAAATAGCAGAGATATGAACTGGCTTCAGACTATCTGGTTCTACTGCTGTTCCTGTGAAACACTGGAAATATTGCCCCATGTCCTGAAAAGATTCATTTAAGGGGACTGACATGAATTCATTAAAAAAAAAAGGGGGGGCACAAAGCCACACCAAAAAACATGTTCAGATTTTTGTTTGCAATTGAAAATCTACCCCACAGCAGAATTGTTTACAAGAGCTTCCTAAATTGCCTCTAACGCTAAAAGTGAAGAATCAAATCAGCATATTAAGCTTTTTAAAATGTCATATTTGCTCAGGAGTATGGCACCTGTCTCCCCTGCACTCCTCACCTCCTCAGTGACACCACTGTTACAAAAAAAATGGGAAATTAGTAGAATCCACACAAAATTAGTCCTCAAAAAAAGATTAATTTCCACAAACGTTTTTCCACACAAGGAAAAACAATTAAATACAATAGCAAAGTGTGTTCCTTGCCTCAAAAACCAACAAAGCTACTGAGCACAACAAATTCACAATCTTAAAATAAAACTGACAGTGGGACTACTCACGAGTTTATAATTAAGCTTATTCTTAAGTGCTTCATCAAATCAGTTCCTTGATGAATACGCAATTAAAATTTCAGGAAAAATGTGTACCATCATAACAACTTATGTTGCTAGAAAACCATATATCTATTACATTAAAGATTTACTAATCTTTAAAGACAGTTCCCAAACTTCTCTATATTTTGGCCTATTTTATTTAATCTGAAGTTTTTAAAAAAAATCTTACCAGAAAAAAGCCTTTGATTTCTGCCAAATCTGTTCCAGCAGTTTGGTATTTCAACATTCCTTGATGTATGTGCACTGCTGACAGCCTAGGAAAGTCTTTTAGCAGATGGAAGTATGAAGCAATTAGGCTGCCCAAAAGGCTGTGAAGTCTTTTGAGATTATCAAAACCTGCCTGGACACTGTCCTGTACAACCTGCTGGAAGTGAACCTGCTGTGGCAGGGAGCTTGGACAGGGATCTCCAGATGTCCCTTCCAAGCCCCACCATTCTGGGATTCTGCAATTTTTCTTTTCACACAAACAAGTGAGTGCAGATTAAAAGGGTGTAAACACACCCAAAATTAGACATAGAATACAGATGTTGAATCTAAAAAAATGAATCAAACCAACACATACCTCATATATGGCAGATGATCAGAACATCTAAAAAGAGGCATTATTAATTTATTAATATATAACTTACAGTTTCATCACTTAGAAGATACCTCTTTCTTCCCTAATATATGAAAAATAGCAAAATTTATTACTGCAAATACATATTTTAACAAAGTCCATTCAATACTTATGCAGGTTTCAACCCCTCCTGCTCAGGAAAATGGCTGTTTGTAAAGATAAAATTCAAGTTATCTGAACTGCTTCAGCTGACGAGACCGATTCAGTTCCTGCCACCTGCAGACTTCTGTCCTGCAGCTTTTCCACATACATGAACTTGTCTGTATAAGAAAGTCAAAAGGGATTTCAGCTGTGCAATATTTAGTAGCTCCACAGAACTGACTTCTAAATTGCCACATTTTACTTTTCACTTGTTTTGAATTCTAGTACACAGATGCTATGGACCATCATGGTCTGCCTGCTAAACCTTTCAACTTTGAAAGGTAGCAATTCCAATAAAACTACAAGGTACCAAACATCTTACGTCCACTGATGACTAATGGTGGTTTCAAAAAAATATATATTCCCTCTCTCCTCTGAAAACATTATGTCCTGCTTTTCCACAAGAAGAAAAAACTGAACTCACACAAACAATAACAGACAAATTGGCTGAATATAAAAGGACAAGATGGCTATGTCCAAAGTGCTGCAAAAGCAGAATATAAATGAACAAAGACAGAAGCATTATCTTCATCCAATTTTCTGCTATTATAGTCATTTTAAGCATTGTCTGTTACAAGAGTAAGCTAGAAGTTTGGAAGCAGATGCATGCCAGTTGTCAGTCAACACACTCCACTTAATTCTTTATTATTGGGTCCATAATTTTTCTTAAATGAGTTTGAACTTTTCCAATTACACACTTTATTAGTGAGTTGTTTGTATTTCCCTAAGTGCTACTACTTCTCCAGTGTTTAGAAACAGATCTATGTGCACCCAGGGTAAAAACAGTGAAATGCAAAATGAGACTGCATTTCAGATAAAGTTACTTTTCATTTTTCCTTAAAAGCAAAGTACAACACACAAGTTACTTATACTAAACAATAGTGTCCTGCATTTGTATTGGGAAAAAAAATCATTGTTAATAGGTGACAGCAGTCAGCACACTGGAGACTGAGAGCACAGAGAGATAATCAAAGAACACACACAATACTCTGTCTCATGAACATGCAGAATTTCCCATGTGATGGAGTAAACTTTCAAAACCAGTTAACAGTAGTGTCGCTTCATCTGCAAAACCCACAGGATTCCACAAGAAGAAACATCCTCAAGTTGCACCAGGGGAAATTTAGATTGGCTATTAGGAAAAACTTCCCCAAAAGGTTTGGTAAGCACTGTAACAGGTTGCCCAGCAAGGTTCAGTAACCACCCCTGGGGGTATTTAAAATGCATGTAGATAGGCCACTTGGGTACATGGTTTAGTGGTGGACTTGGCAATGCTGGGTTAATGCTACTCGATGATTTTAATGGTGTTTTCCAACCAAAATGATCCTGTGATTCTATGACTGTGAGCATCTCAATTAATTTGTAATTATTTTCAGGATGGTTCTTTCAGTTTTATATGCCTTGTCTGTATACTCCAGTACATAATCCAGTTTCAGAAAAATAAGACACAAGATGGAAACATTAATCAAAACATCTTACAGACTCAAAATAAAATGGAATAGAATGCTTTCAACGCCAAATGACAACAAATCCCAGGAAAACAACAATGTCAGTCATTTAGAACATTCATACACAAACATAGAGCTCTTGTACTGATTTAAGTAAGAGATTAAAAGGATCATATAAAATCTCTAAGGAATCATACCTGGCCAGGAAGATGTTCTCCAAATATTACAATACAATTTACACTGGAAATTGATGGATATTTTTTTTCCAGGTTTGATGGGAAAAAATAAAAAAAAAAGTTACACATTTCTTTTTACATCCATTTCCAAAAGATCAGATAATTTTGGCTGTTCCTTCCTCTTTGCTCCTTCTATCAGAAGTATTGCATTTGTCACTTCCTCTCTCACCTTCCCTTTTATGTAACTTCCAACCAGTACATCAAGTCTTTATTTATGTTACTTCTACCATACTTCATTTCTCCATTTTTGAAAATCAGGATCTTTCCTTAGTTGTTCATCCTGTTATCCTGTATCTTGTGCCACCTTCTTTCCCACACCTGCTCTACTCCTGCATGCAAGTTATCCACCTCCACAATCTCAATCTAGCCCTATACAGCTACCTGTGTTCCACCACAGCAACTCATTGAGCTGAGGCTCAACACCAGGACCTGTCAGGGCAAGTACAGCTGTCTACTTCAAAAGAAACAAAGATCCTGTTTTCTCTCCTGGTCCATAATCTCACATAGCAAACAACTGGCCAGGGAAAGCTGCTGGCTGCACAGAGGACAGGTGAGGTTAAAGGCCAGCACATGTGCACCACGGGAAGGAACCTCTCCTGTAGACTCATGACCTCAAAGAGAGCAGATGTTCAAAGTCTCTGCCCATTACAATGCAATAGGTCCCATTTCCCTGAAAATAATCCCTTTTCTGTCCGCATTCCAGCAGGGAAAGTTCTCAGTAACAAGTATCTTTGAAATATAGAGCTGCTGAAGACTTTTTTTATGCTAACCACATTGAATTGGATGCTAACAAGAAACACTAAATACACACTCATCATTCAGTGCCATTTTTATAGGGTTGAGAATTTAAGTTCCTCCTTGGTCTTCCCTTCTTAAGGGTTAATAACACTAATCTCCTAATATGACCTCCAATACAAGGCAACATTTCTCAGATTCCAGCTTGATTTTCTTGTTTCCGTCTGGATTGAAATTGGTCCACATCTTTTCTACAATATCTAAGCTGAACAGAACAAAGTAAATAGCTTTCATGTCATACACAAAGCTCTGCTTACACTTTGTGTGTTTGCTCTTTGTAGTTACATGGCATCATTACAAAGTGCCTGATTTCCATACTTACTCTTTTCCCTGACCAGGTACATTGAACACAGATCCTCACAGAACCCCAAGTCCCTTCCCACTGTCTCACCCTAATCAGCTCCAAAAGAGCGACATGAAGGTTACACTGCAGTCACGAAGTGTGACTTTTCTGTGACATCAGTTTCATGCTACATCTGATCCCAGATACAGTAAATACAGAGTACTAATAAGAATTAGTTTGGGGTCTTTGATGCTGACTTCATATTTTTTATTGAAATCACAAAGACGCATTCCCACCTATATTTAGAAAAAGTGTTTATTTTACTTCAAAACTTCATAAGACATTCATTCATTTAAGACACAATTAATATTCGAAGACCTTATTATCATCACAGCAGGCAAGTTTTCCTGACAGTTCAGAGAGAATGAAATTTGATAGGAGGAAAAAAAAAGTCGTAATAAATATTATATGGCCAAGAGGGTGTTTGGTTGAAAAGCATTCCCAAACCATGCACAAGCAGTCTCTGAGGACTTCATTATGTTTTTTATCCTGGCCTCTTCAGTCTTCTTCCTCATTTTCATTGTCAATAAAACTGACAAAGCTCCTTATAATAAATGTGATACATAACTTACATTCACATCCATGACATCACTGTCAATCCATGTAGATTAATGAAGTGAGCATCTCCTTTTAAACAGCACAAATCATTATTTAAATACAACAAAGTGAATTATAGCTCAGTATATTACCTGCAGTGTCAATCACACCATCCAATTCTCCAAAACAGACTTTAAATTAAGCTGTAACAGTCACCAGCATCATTCCCTCATGATTGCACTTGCCCCTACTTAAAAGATTCTTCAAAAAGCAATTCTGGAAGAATATATTTGTATTTTTTAATTTTAATTGAAAGTTTTTCTGGATGAAGTTGCAAATCTATTGTTGAGTCCAAAAGGATCATGACCAAATCTAGCAAGATCTATCATAGTTTCAAGTTAATGCCAAGATGGTGCAGACAATCTGAATGAGGAGGATTTCTAAAAAATATCATCTTGGCAGTAATTATTGAGATTATGTCAGTATCAAAGCATTTATATAACATCAACCCATTACATGATGAGGATGGTCACATCACAAACAGGGACAGAGACAAGGCAGAGGTGTTTATGACATTCTTTGCCTCTGTCTTTAACCTGAATGATGGATCAAGAGGGTTTCAGCACCCTGAGCTGGAGAACCATGACTGCAAAAATTATCAAATCCCAGTCAACCCTGAAATTGTGCATGATCTGCTGCTCCAGCTGGATCCCTGCAAATCTATGGGGCCTGATAGGAGTCATCCAAGAACCCACAAAGAGATGGCTGATGTCATCACAAAGCCTCTGTTGAGGATTTTTGAGCCATCTTGGGAATCCAGGGATGTCTCAGCTGAGTGGAAGCTGATAAACATTGTCCCGATTTTCAGGGGAGGAAAGGCAAGAAGGAGGACCCCAGAAGCAACAGGCCTCTTAGTCTCACTCCAGTGTCTGATAAAACCATGGAAAAGATTATTCTTGGAGGCACTGAAAAGCACCTGAAAGACAATGCAGTCATTGGTCACAGCCACTATGGCTTCCTGAGAGGAAAGTCCTGCTTGTCAAACTTGTTCCCCCTTTTATGACAAGGTAACCCACCCAGGTGATCAAGGGAAGTCAGTTGATGTAATCTTTTTTGATTTCAATAAAGCTTTCAAAACTGCCTTCTCTCAAGATCTTTCTGGACAAAATGTCCAGCTCACAGCTATCATGTGATAGGAGAGCAGCTGGCTCATGGGTCAGGCACAAAAGGTTACAGGGATTGGGGTGACATCAGACTGGTGACCTGTCACTAGAAGGGGTTCTGCAGGGCTCCATCCTTGGCCCTGTGCTCTTCAACATCTTCACAAATAACACGGATGCAGGACTGGAAGAAACACTAAGCAAGTTCTCATATAACACAAAACTGGGAAGAGCTCTTGACTCTCNTCTCATATTACACAAAACTGGGAAGAGCTCTTGACTCTCTTGAAGGCAGGGAGGCCCTGCAGAGAGGCCTGGACAAATTAGAGGGCTGGGCAATCCCCAACTGTTTGAAGTTTAACAAAGATAAGTGCTGGGTTCTGCATGTAGATGGCACTCTGCACAGACAGAGTGGGGAATGAGAGGTTGGAAAGCAGTTCCAGGGAAGGGACCTGAGGTCCTGATCACTATCAAGTTGAATATAAGTAAGCAATGCCCTGGCAGCCAGAAGGGCCACCCACATCCTGGGGGGAATCAAGCCCAGCATCACCAACTGGGCAAGGGAGAGGATTGTCCTGCTCTGCTCTGCTCTGCTCTGCACTGGGGCAGCCTCACCTCCAGTGCTGGGGTCACCATAGTATAAGAAATACATTAAACTATTAGAGAGTGTCCAAAGGAGGGCCACAGGATGGTGAAGAGCCTTGAAGGGAAGCTGTGTGAGTGTAGGCGAGGTCACTTGGTCTGTTCAACCTGTAGGAGAGGAGACTGAGGGGAGACCTTACTGCAGTTTCAACTTCCTTGTGAGGGGAAGAGGAGGGGCAGGCACTGATCTCTTCTCTCTGGTGACCCGTGACATTTGTCCCAAGGGAATGGCCTGAAGTTGTACCAGGGGAAGTTTAGGTTGGATATCAGGAAAGGATTGTTCACCCAGAGGGTGTTTGGCACTGGAACAGGCTCCCCAGGGAAGTGATCACAACACCAAACCTGACCAGTTCAAGAGGCTTTTGGACAATGCTCTCGAGCACATGGTGGGACTCTTGGAGATGGCCTGTGCAGGGCCAGGAGTTGGACTCGATGATCACTGTGAGTCCCTTTTAATTCAGCATATTCAGTGATCTGGTGGTATTTTTAGGACTTCATGTTCAAGGACACTTTCTACTGCTTTTGTCTTGCTGGATTCACACTGCTTGGTTAAAAATTCAGGTTTAGCTGAACTCATCATGACTAACAACTGACACCTTAGCACCCAAAATCTAACAATACAGGAGAAGATTTATTTACCTCTTGTCAAATAGCCTACATGCCACTTGCTATGAAATGGCTCTCCACCAAATTAGACAATGTGGTTGAACAGAAAACCTGTGGGCTGTTTTCTCTCTTGCCCAACAGCTTGCAGAGTGACCTTCAGCAAACCACCTCCTGCTTGAGTCGCGGTGGAACAGAGGTAACATACGTGCTGACTTCATGTGCTATATATGGCTAAGCCACGATGATGATGCACACTGCTCAGAGGCAACACACTCGATATAAAACTCACACATACCTCAGAGAGAGAGAAATTTACTCTCCGAGGATTCAGAAGGTATTTATTTGTTACTGAAATTCCCAAAAGACACATTCAATACTTGATGATTAAGAGAATGAAAATGGATTTTTAATGTGGCAAAATGTCACAGGAATGGCAATCAAATTCAGCCATTCTGTACATTCGGTACACTCTCCCTGAACATCATTAATGCAAAATGGAATTAAAGCCAAAAGGTCAGGACATCAAAAGCAAAACATTAACCTAGAGAACACTCAACAAACATTTTTTATTCTACTCCCTTTCCTGTAAACTAGATAACAAGTGATACTATTTACATTAAAAGATTAATTTTCTACATGCCGGTGAATGGAATCAGTTGTCTCCACAAAACACATCCAGAATCCTTTAGGCTTTCTTAAGAAGACATCCACATTCTTCAGCTGACTGACCCACAGGGAGAAAGAGGCAGCAGATGCCCTCAAGACACAAAGGCAAGTAATGCCTCACCAAGTAAGCCAGACCCCAGCTCCAGCTGGAGAGCTGACAACGTGCTAACCAAAGCATCACCCCAATGTCTTCCATTTCTGAAATCTGATTCCTCCCTGGCACCATTTGTTTTAACCCAGCTAAAACCCAAGAATGAGTAGGGTCAGCCCACCTCTCAGTGTCCATCTTTCTGGATTCTAACTGCACAGCTCCACCACGTGTCGCACATTTAATTCAAAACACTCCTGAATGGACTGCATTACTATGAAATACATTTCATGCTCTTTGAGATGCATTTCATAGAGCAAGCCAAAGGAGAAAGGCAAAACATATAGGCCACTGCAAGGAAAACTCTACCCAACTGCATTCTCTCAACGTGAAACACAGTTAGGCTTACCAAAATGGGGTAATAACATTAAAGGCATACACAGGACTTGAGAAGGAGAATTTTTTTTTTTTTTTCATAAAAGCCTATACTGAGGGGCTGCATAATACAAAAGTAGGACTGTAATTGCATATTTTTTAGTACGAATTTTCAAAAGAAGGTTCATGTGAAGTTATTGGGGAGAGCCTAATTACAAAGAAGCAGCTGTGTACAAGACATAGGAAACTGTCACATTGTCTCTGGTTTTCCCCCAGTAATTAATATGTCTGAAACAAATTACCTACACTGCTTACAAATCAGAAATTCAATGTATTTCATGGTTATTGCTAACAAAAAAAACTATACAAAACAATAGGGCAGTTTAATCATTACTCTTAAATGTTGCAGCACCTCTGGATAGTGAAAGTAGGAGGACTTAATGAATATTACTTATATTCTAAATCCTCTAAAGGCTATTTTTAAAGGGCAAAGTAAGAAAAAAAAAGTTGATTTATCAATTATAGCATTAAAAAATGCGAAAGGTATTAAAAAATACTTGTACTAGAGTTAAACATGGAAAAAAAAGGTTTTCTTCATCTTTTAAAAACAACCAATTTTACTAAACTTAAAGAATATGCACTCGGTCAAGCATGACATCTACAAACAGATTCTCCATCAACATACCCTTCTGTTACATATAAAATTTCAAGTTACAATGTATTCAAGAGGCCAGAAAAGAAACTTACTGCTAGGAAGGCTACAGGGCAAGTGGCTTTTACAAAAATCAACACTAGCATGCAGATTAACTAATAAGTGATAGAGCGATAATAGTAACACTGTTGCCTTTTGCTCAACATGGAAATGAAACTTGAGATAATTTTAGTAAGAAGGTAATAAAAGAGTGGATCTTTATTTGAAGGTTTTTAGAAGCAGTTGTGGAAAGATGTCTACAAAAGCCTATTTTCCCCGGGGGGAGTACATTTTTATAGGTTCTATGAAACTAGCATAATTGATAAAAAGCACCAATTAGGAGGACAAGTGATGATGCAATTCCCCCCCAAGGTCAAGCCCCTTCTCTGGAGCCTCCTCTTTGGCACTGGCTGTACTTTATCCATGAAAATGTATCTCGAGGAACTGTTCTCTGCCTTGGTAGTCCGGAAGAACCAAGATAGCACTGGGGTCTTGTGCCCCCCAGGGCTGGGAGCTCTGGAATTTGTTTTGTCTTTCTGCCTAGGGAAAGGCCATGGAAAAGTACTGGGAAAACCAGTCACTAATACAATAGACTACAGAGCTACAAATATATGTGTGAAGAATATGGAAAACATATAAATGAATAAAACGCAAAACCCAAATGACATCAACACAGAAAATACAAATCTAAAAGCAGTACTTTTCTATATTTAGATGTCTTTTTTTTAAATTTTGAAAACATAGTATTAATATAATAAAATTAGTAGATAAAGCAACTAGTATCAAGGAGTTTTAGCTTCCCAAGGAGAATATAGCTAAAACAGTATGGATTTAAGGCAAAATTTTATGTCAAGCCAATTTCAAATAATTTTTTGTAAGATTAGAGATTCGGTTCATAATAAATCTCCAGTAGTGATTACCAACACAACACCTTTAACTGACTATATTGACAACATGCTATAATCCACAGTATTTTCATTGAATTACTTTAAAAAAATGAATTATTTGATGATGCAAAAATCAGATAATTAAACCAAGAAAATCGGTGGTACAGTTCACTGAAGACAGTAATTTGACTTCCATAAACAAGAAGGCTCAAGTAAAGAACCAGAGATCTACTAGAAATTTAAATAATAAAAATTAAGAAGACTGCATTTAATTATGAATTTCAATCTAAAAAAACTATGAACAAGACTTGGGGATCATTAAGAGCTAACACACAAAACAAATTCCTAGGAAAACATTCAGGAAAACCAATAAAATTAAATTTGAATCCGTAAACTTAGAATCTCATATAATCTGAAATAATAAAGAGTCTGTATGACATTTGTTATTGTGGCAGCTTCCCCAAGACAGTATCGGAGAATAATATCCAATTTGGGTGTTCACATATTGAAAAGGGTTCACAAGAACATGACAAGAATGACTGAAGCAACTGGAAAATATATTTTATAATGAGCACACCACAACATATAGTCTTGTTAGCTTGTCAGAAAAAAAAAGGCTGAGGAGAGAATACAAATTGAGAATAAAAAGTTCTCTAAATCAAGAGTTGTAGCCATGCTGTTTCAGACTAGAAAAGGTAAAGGTATCATTAAGGGAAAAAAAAAAAAAAAAAAGCTGTGAAACTTACTATGCTTTGGAAGTACTCATAGGAAAACCAAAGAAGTTACAAGGCAGCTTTGTTTTGCAAGAGAAAATGAAATAGCAAAAGGAATGGAAAGAGCACTAACAGGGACTTCTCTCTCTGCCTGCCCTGTGTGCCCTGTGCTATCTATAGCTAACCAAAAGAAAGAGGGTGAGAGCTCAATCAAGCAGAAGAAAAGCTTTGTTAGAAGAAGATGCCTTAGTTAACCCAAAGGAGTTATCAAAAGAAAAACTGAAGCTGTCAGCAAACCCACAGTATAAATAAAAATGATATGCAAATATACTGATGACAGCAACATTTGAACAGTACTTACACAACTGGTTGCATACTAAGGCCTTTTTTTAAAAAAAGAAATCAGCTACAAGATGAATGTACAGAAACCAATGGCAATACACTTTTTTCCTGAAGGCACTAGGCCAGCTGTGATTCTCTACACAAGCCTTTGAGATGCATATTTAAATAAATTTTTCTTTCCCTCTGGAAATTTTATTTAGAGAAACAAAACACAGCAGATGTTATTACTTCCCCAGATGCAGGCTTCTGTCCCAAATCACCTCTCAACAGTGAAGGTGCCCTGGCTCACTCTGCTCCTTGCCAGGCAGCAGCAAATCACGGTCCACAAGCTGAGCCAAGTGTTGGCATCTACATCAGTCGCACAGATTTGGGGAGATTTTTCTAGGACACCGACACCTCAAAATCTTCATGCACATGAAGTCTATGTTTACAAAGACAAACTTTTTACTTCAGAGTTGTACAGACAATGATATTTATTTTGTGAGACTTCTCTGTAACATGGTGTCAGCAATGATCTTGCAATTTACAGTGTCAACTGCCCCCTAGCTCTACACAGCTGTAGCCATAGGTGTTGCACATGCTCTTCTGCTATCACTGTGGACTGCCTGCTACTGCCAACATCATGGGTGTGCCACAGCACTATTCATGACATCTACACACATAAAAAAAAGTCATTATAAGGGTGGTGAAGCACTGAAATAAGTTTCTCAAAGACCTAAACTGAAGCAGAGTCTAGAGCATCTCAAATTCAGTACGAATCCTGCTTTCAGAAAGAGGCTGAACTACAGTCCTTCTGAGCCCCCTCTCCACCCTCAATGACCCTATGACAGCTCATTTCAGTCAACACCAGCCTGGGCTAACAGCACACACTATTCAATATATAAACTGACTGCAGAAGGCCCAGGTAGCTCAGCAAGTTTCTCTTCCTCAGAAAACAACTTCTACAGCTCACAGTAAAAGCATACTGCCACTTCCAGTGACACATGACGTATTTATCCTCTTTTAGAACTTCTGCTAGAGAGCAGTTTCACAGAGCATGTCAGCAAAGTGAAAAGCATCAACTACACCTTTCTATTTCTGTACAGAGCTGCCACCCAGCCCCATGCCCTTAGCCTGCCAAACAGCTGCTCTGCCAGCTCCCATGGCTATAGGCAGCAAAAACATGAACAGCAGACACCTCTAACTGTTTTCTTGAGGTCTGTGCTACTTCATCAGGTATTCTCTCAGCTCTCCTCTCCTTGCATATTCCCCATATTGCTCCCCTCTTTATATAAATCTGGTGTTTTTCATACTAAATGTCATTGGGTCACCAGAAAATCCCAAGCTAAGAATAATATTGCTCCGGTTTTCCTATCACACATATCCAACACCCAGATTCAACACATAGTTACCATCTTTCAGATTACTAAAGAGCTTATTATAAACAAAAGATGTAAATATGACAAGCAGTAATAAAAACTACAGCCCCAGCTACATTATATGATTTCAGTCTTAAAAACACCCACATGAAAAATAGGAACCAAGAACATTTTGTTAGTACAAAGACAGTAAAGAATGAACCCACGCAGAATTGGTGAACCCAATTAATTTAATTAAGAGTTGTATCATGCTTCTTTGAGATGAAAAACTTTGTTTTTGCAAATCACTGAAAGGATCTTGCATGTTCCTTGTCCTACAACCACTTCTATTTTATGGCTCTGTCTGCATCTGTATTTCTGTGACACCACTGAAGGTAAGGATTGACTGCCTTGAAAGGTAACATCCATCCCTAAAGGAGTACAGAAACATGAATTAAGGGGCTAGGATTCACTTTGCTGATCCTAACTTCCTGTACTCCATTTTACACTAAACGGAGAGACAGGCATGGGCACTAGACATAGAAAATGAAACAAATCATCCTTTGCTAACAGCTCATTCAACCTATTACCATCCAATACTACACAAACTACCTCAGACTAGGTGCTAAAACACCCGAGCTCCAGGTTATGACATGTTTTGGCATGGGTGAGAAAAACCTTCTTGACTGCCTATCCTGTAAGATCCTTGAGTCTGCAGATGGGCAACAGAGACCAAGAGGTGTAGGAAACAGGAGAGCTGGAGCTCACCCAGAGCCAAGGAAATTCAGAACCTTGGTCCAGTCACAAGGCACTCCTGCACGTGAGGTGCTCACAGGGAAGCGCCGCTCTGCCACTCCTGGGCACGTGTGTTGCAGTGCTGTCAGCTACTAGACAAGAGTAGTAGCTAGCTTCAGAGTTTATTCATCTCATAATTAAGTTCTCATAAGTACTCTTCAGTTAATTTGGAAGAGCACATGCACATGATGAGAGAAAGAGAACAATTTAGGAGAGTAAATACAGGAGTACCATTAAAAAGCCAAAGCACTCCACAGTGACAAGTAGTAATCTTACAGTAATATCAGGGTATTTTCTCAAAATGTAAACTCAGTGCTTCAGGACTTTGGCATACAGCAAAATACTGTGCAATAAGTAATAATCCATTATAATCCATGTGATTCATAGCATCAAGAGAACCTGCCACAACTGGGACTACGTAAAACAAAATTCAATGTAAATCCAAAATCACTTTTCATGTTCAAGCAGGAGCAAATCCATCAAATAAACCTCAATAAAAATCACAGTAAGACTGAACTAACAGAGTTCCTCATCTTTGCAAAGAACAGAATCACTCCTTAATCTCTGCTGCATACAAAAGATTTTGGTTTCACACACCTCACCTTTTCAAGGAACTAGACAGTTATCACCAGTATCATCAACAGAACATCAGGCCTTGCAAGTTTGGTTTCACTAACCACATCAAAGAAATATATGAACTAAATATCTGCTTTTTGGAACAAAGCAAGGAGAAGAATTAAAATATGATCTCATGTATCATCTTAGTTCACATTATTTTGCATCTTTGTTGAAGTTGCATGACCATTCAATGGTCATAATTAATGGACCATAATTAAGTTGGAACCATTATTAATTCTGTCCCAGAAAAAGTCACTGCACACCTTTTCAGAACTTTGGAGGGAAAATAAGGATCACTCATTTTAAACTCTAGAAAATACACAATTTCTAACAAGCTTATTTTCTTACTGTTTTTATAACCACAATATTAGTCATACAACATAAAACATTGCAACTGAAAATGAAGCAATACATGAAGTAAGTAAATTTTTCTTAATGTTACCAAAAGGATTTTAAATGCAATCTTTCAAGACACTTGCTCTGCCCTGGACATCCTACCCATCACTCCCAGGAAAAGAGGTAGAAACACAAACTTCTTGAAAATCATTAGAAGATTAGTTATTCTTTCTGTTGGAGGTATACAGTGAAGTAGCACCACTATCTCCTCTCCTAGATGCCTTTCACAGCTCCAAGACTGAGAATATACTGTCATATTATTTTTTCAGGAACAATTCTTCAGCAGATTTCTGAAACCATTACATCTCAGGAATTAGTGCACAGGATTCAAATTAACCCATTCTGGGACTTCTTTTCAAGTCCCAGTTGCTTCACTTACTAGTCTAGGTTCTCAGTAGAGAAAGTCTCTGGGAAGCAGAGCAGCAGAATACTAAATATTTTGTCCATTCAATTTCCAAAGGTTTTTTAAAAAACAAAGAATTTCTCTAGCTCTCCTAAATGAAATAAGGACAAAGCTGAGAAAAATTTGTAAAGAACATTCTGAATGGGGGTAACAAAATCACAAATGTTATTAGTGTAACATTTTCAACTATACATTTATATTTGTTATTACTGGTATCTCTATCAACACTCTAATGAAAATAAATAAAAACTTCCAGTGGAAGATAAAACCAAGTGGAAAATGGCTGCAGACAGAATTCATTTCCTCCCCCAAAAACACAAGAGAGTCCTATGACACCAGACCAGTTTTCAACAAACCCAGTTGCATAAAATTCACAGCCATGTACCCTGGTCACATACAGCTGGTTCACTTTGGAAGTTAAAGAAAACTTTTCAACTTCTTGAGCACATCTGATATTTGGAAAAGAGCTTTGCAGTTTTCCTTTGCCTGAAAAGCAAACTTCTCTGCACAAGACTTTTATTCAAAAGATACTGGTTATCCTAAAAGAATTAGATCTCAACTGAATGGAAAACAATGAGGTTTGTTTCACTCCCATGTGGAACCTAATCAAGTCTGCCATGAAAACAACCTTGCTCAAAAAAAGAGAGCAATAATTTGTGTTCTTTTAGTCCCTCATTTAGCCAATAAAAGGTATTCTTGCTACCACCCTGGGACAGAATAAAGAATAAAACCAAGAGATACAACAACTAATGAACTAATATATGACCCTGTATTCATAGTAAAGCACAGTAACTGTTAAAAGGATTTCATTTGTGCAAGATAAAAACACATAAGAAGATCTTCTGTCTGCTATGGACAGTTACTTTGGTTCACTCTTTCATCTTTTAAGTAGCTTCTCTTTGCCTTAAAAGGTTTTTAAAAAACCTGATATTTCTTATGCAGGTGCTTCTCCTAAAAGTACTCTCATTTGAATACTGAATTACCTTGTGTGCCAGACAATTACTTTTTATAATAAATAAGAAATTATAATTTTTGTGATTACTTTGGTATTGTTTTAAAATATCATCACTGAGTCTTCTTTTTACTGAACACATGTAATATATTCTGCTTTTGACATCTAGGTATTTTTTTCCAATGATATATTGGAACATCATTATTTTCTGCTCAGTAGGTGCCACACAGCATTCCTCCATGGTTAGCCAGTCTATTTTATGTATCAAGCAAACCCTGGAAAGCTTCTTTTATTTCTATAAAGAAGCTTAAAAAAAATTAAAAAAAAAAAAAAAAAAAAGTAGGGAAGGTTAAAGAGCCTTACCAACCCTGAATCATTTTAAATTTTGCAGCTTAATTTCCAAGGTAACTTTTCCCAATCCCCTTTACTGTAAACATAATGCAACCTGAGGGCTTTCAGCTTGGTCACACAGAAAGTAGATGTAATGAACCTAATGAAGTGATTGGGAAAAGCTACCATGACTTATTGATGGCTAACCACACCAACCAACCTGATCAACTTCTGCAACAAAATAATCTCTTCTGTGGACATAGGGAGAAGAACAGGATGTTGTTCACCTGGACCTCAGCAAACCATTCAGTGCTGTTTCCCACAGCCTTCTCCTGGACAAACTGGCAAGACAGTGAGCTATCTGCAGGATGGATTGGAAACAGACTCACAGGTCAGACTCATAAGGTGGTGACCGTGGGTTTTTACTCAGGCTGGCAGCCTGTCCCTGTCTCAGGGATATAAACTATTCAACACCTTCATAAATCACTGGGATGATGGGATTAAAAATGCCCTAACCTAATCTGCTCATGACACATCAGAAGGGAGACCCATCCTACAGAGAGCTGGACAGACTGGAAGAGTGGAGTAGCAAGAACAGTATGACGTTTAACAGACAAATTCAAGGTCCTGCACTTAGGACAATATAACAAAAAATCCCAGAACAGTAGAGGACTTATATGTCTGGGGAACAGCTGTGCTCAAAGGGATCTGTGGGTCTCGGTGGACAACAAACTGACCATGAGTCAGCAGTGCTTCCCTGCAGCAAGGGACTGAATCCTGGGCTGAATCCTCAGGGGCATTACTAGCAGAGGTAGGGATGTGATCACCCCACTCTGCTCAGCATTTCTCAGGCCACATCTGCAGTACCATACCCAATTCTCATCCTCACAATTCAAGAAAGATGCAGCCAGACCAGAGAGGGTCCAAAGAAAGGCCATAAAAATGACCAAATTGTTATAGAACATGCCTTTTGACCAAAGACGGAAGGAATTAAACCTTTTCTCCCTGGAGAAAAGAAGGCTCAGGAAGGACCTCACAACAGCATTCCAGTATGCAATGGGTAACTACAAAGAGGATGGAGACTCTCTCTTCAGAGAAGCCACATGGAGAAGACCAGGGGGAAAGGGTACAAGTTACAAAGAGAGTGGTTTTATCTCAGCACAAAATACACTTTTTTTACAGTGACAATGATTATTCCCTGCAACAGCCTCTCTCCAGGGATGTGGTAGAGATCCCATCACTGGAGGTTTTCAAGATGAGATTAGAGAGGATAATTTCATCTAGGTGCCCACTCCAAAGAAAGTTTTTGGACCAGATCATCTTCCAAGATCTCTTCCAACCTGGGCTGGTTTACAATTTTATGACTATAATTTATGAAAGCAAATACAAAAATTTTTGTAGCTATTCTAGCTTTATTAAAACATTTTCCCCCCCTAAAAGGGTGCTGAAATCAGTGGGGCTGTTCTTTCTCTGGCTTTGGTTTAAGGTTTAGACTGTTGTTACATGTCACCACCTCTTTCCACCTTCATTTTACTTCTTAAAAGAATAAAAAACAACGTTCCACATCACAGACCATTTTAGTTCAACCACCCAAAAGTTTTCCCATGGGAGATACAGGCGTTATGGTAACTGAGTTTCTAAGGCTCTGCAAGCCTTGTGGTAGTCTCTACCTTCAGAGATGCAATGATCTCATGTTTCTTAAATTTCTCTGCCTGAAGGAACTGAGACTAAAAACAAATCTATGAAACAAACCAATGTGACTGAAATAGAGCAGAATGACATACTTTATCTAGGTTATTTTTAGAGAAATGTATTAAAAACCCTTGGTTCTTGTTCAACATATTTTTCTTTCACATTTTTCATTTTTCTTTAGCAATTGCAGCTTGTTGCTATCCTCCTTCTTCCAAAGCAATTTTCATCCAAGTGAATTAAATAACATGTTATTCCTCACAAGCATTCTCATTCTAGAAGAAATACAAACAAAATGTGGAACTACTTCTCTGTGAAAGCAGTTCACATTGTTCCTAGATGATGCATTAGCACACAAAGCTTATATAAATGCTTCATTTACTGAATTAGACATACATCTAGCACGACAAACAATATAGTTTTAATAAAAAGGTATTAACAAAAGAAGGCTGGCCAAGTGAGATGTGTATTATCTTTGATCCCTGAAGCAGAAGAAATCTGAGAACAGCCAGCATGCCTCATCAGGTAACCAGTACAGTCTTCTGAGTCTCATTTGCCAAACTTCACCAAGCAGCCTGCCCATTAAAAAAAAAAAAAAAAAAAAAAATTGAAAAGGGGGTTTTCCTACCCCAATGTAGGTGTTGCCTGGAACTGGAACTCCAGCCTGGACTCTTTCCACACTGCTTATCAATAGTCCCGCAAAAAAGGGAGCACATGGATCAGCTCACTACACACACCACTCGTATGCTCCTCCTCCTCTGCTACACTGATGGCAGCATGGCTGTGTGAGCCCCAGGGTGGCAGAGGGACAGACAGGGAGACATTGCCAAGACAGTCTGTGCAAAGCACGAGAAAACATCACCTTACTGCTCCCTGCTGAGGGTAAACAGAAGAACAGCAATGAACCACTCAGCCTCTACCAGATCAGTTTTCTCCAAGTGTTGATGAGCAAAGAGCAAAGCTCTGAGGTCAGGAAAAACCTAGGGCTGTCACCTGTCAATCTAAGGCAAAGCTCAAACTATAAAAGGTTTTCAACTGTCAGCAAAAGGCACCGACATTTACAATTTACATAAAACTTACATTTTGAGAAAAAAAATGATTGGGCATTCTGCTTATCTGTAGAAGAGTCTAGGCAAAGTCAATTCTTATTTTATATGATGATACTACCACATTGCTCTTTTAAAATATGCATCCCTCAACACTCATGCCTGTTCTTCTCCACAAAAATCTTTATTAAGGGGCAAAAGATTTATACAATTTGGTAAGAAACCAGATAGATGTGTTGAAAAGATGTGTGGATATGTTTGGACTCAATCATCTTAGAGACTCTTCCCAACCTTAATGACTCCATGAATCCATTATATATTGCCCTTATATATTATTCATAGCATTCATACGTTGGTTCTTCTGAACTTTTAATTGCAAAAACCCAAAAACCTTTATTAAAACAAATTCTTCTTAAAATGCACATCTTGTTATAGACATCCTGCAACCCCCCTGGACAAAGCATTAAAATGTTTCCAGTATTTTATAATAAAAACATATAAAGAACAGAATAAATGTAATTAAATACATTAGCAAAACTTGACTGGTTTTTCATCCATATACATCTGATTTTTATTTTTAAAATGTATAGCTTTTGCTTCATCCTGAAATATGAAGATTTACAACCTTCCTGAACTACTTTTTTTCTCCCTAGCTTTTTACCCGTGAAAAGAAAATCTAGGGGTGCTTCAACAAAAGTAATTATGAAATTATGAATTACGAAAGTAATTATGAAATTGCAAATTTTCAAAATCGAAATTCCCTTTTTATTTGTATTTTCTTGCAATAAATAAATAAAGTCAGTCAGACACATTTCTTATGTCTGGCAACAAATCTCTTACCAATTTGTGGGGGGTTTGGCTTAGTTTTGTTTTAAAACAAGGGAGCATCTCTCTTTTTAATTTCTACATTAAACAGTGGTCTCCAACCAATGGTTGCCCAAGTGTCTCTAATCCAGCCAAGGAAGAACCCTTCTTTAAATCTAAAAAAAAGAAGAAAACTACAAAAATAACAAATTAGCAATTTTTTAATACAGTGTTATATAAACTTTTACATAATTCACCACACTGCTGAATAGAAAACGTTATGTGAAAGGAATCATCACTTCCAATAGATTTTGATCAACCTTTCCACACAACAAACCATCCTAACAGAATCATCCTGAAAAACATGCTTCAGACATCATTAAGTCTGAACCAGAAAACAGATGCTTAAAAATAACTTTTGCACTTCTAACCTTTTAGACTGCACCATTCAATTACGCATGCTTTTCTGAATATCAGTCTGGGAATAAAATAGAGCTCTAAGTATTACCCAGAAGGAAAAAAAAAAAAAAAAAAAAGGAGAAAAAAAAAAAAAGGAAGGAAGAGAATGACACATCCTGCAGGCACAAAGAGGATGTGGTTCCCGTGGGGCTGGAGCACCAGCAGGGCAGGAGGAGAGCATGTGCATCGGAAAAGAGCTGCAGGACGAGTAATAGTAAAACAAGAGTTAAATGTTACAAAGTACTTTTTCCAGTCATCCTCAGATGAAGGAAACACACCAAGAGGGAAATGGAGAGCAAAAGAAGACACTGCCAATACAATTTCAGTGATCTTTGTTTCTAGTTTTCAAAATAAACAAGCACAGAAGACAGAGATCTGCAAAACAGTGAGCAACTGGAAGACAAGCAGGAAGCTATGACTGATCAAAACCTCTCCAAAACATATTTTACTAAAGTAACAAGAACAGAATTCAATACCCTACAGCAATATTCATAGTTGGTTGGGAATAAAGGAAGGATTCTTAAAGCTTTTATAATTACTGCAATCAAATCATGAGAAACACAGCTACAAATGAACAATCATACAGGATGTCTGAAGAAAACATTTAAAAAATGTCTCTCTCTTACAACATTAGAATACAACAGAGATCTCAGTGCTGACATGGAGAAAAATTTTGGCATCAAGCCAATCTTGTCACTGTTAAACCAAATTTCAGGTGTACATTGTTAGGGCTTGAGAGAGGAATTAAGCCAGTTGGGCACACTCCCAACTGAGAAGAAAGAGGCAAACCTTCAGCATACAATCCTACCATCAAATCTCATATATTTTCTGTCTCATCCCACAAGCCCTGGCAGTATGTAGACAGCAGCTACTGAAAACAGTTGGGAAAAACTACAGAACCACTAAACTCCAGAAATGAGAACATTTTCAGTCATACACAAGTGCCTTTTAGAAAAGCTGGATGAAAGAGATACATCCTAAGGGTGCAAGCATTTAAACCACTTTTGTTTATCACCCTAAATTATTACCCTAAATTCCTATGTTAGATAATCTCTTTTTATAACCTTAAACAGCGAAGAGTCACTACACTATCAACTACCTGATTGTAGGGGGTAGGGAGGTATTACCCAGCAGACATCACACTGAAAGATAAGGTGGCCTCTATATTTGTATCTTACTCATAATTACTTGAGTTACAGAAATCACTGTACCTGCCCCACATGGAAACAGTCTGTCTGCTCAACCTGCAATGGAAGTTGAAGTTTTGTGCATGTCAGAGTTTTCTACTGATGATGCTCAACTTCTTGGGTTCAGAAGATGAAGTACAGAAAAAAAAATCAGAGATGCACAGAGGTGTAAAGAAAAAAAGAACACCAGGGTATCACCCCGTATAGGACATGTCTGCCTCAAAGAGAAAACAAAAAACAAAAATTCTGCACACCAGAACACTAAAAAAGTCATCCTTAAACAACAGGTATCTTCAGTCTTGCTCCACCAAGAGTTTCTGCTATGCAAGGAGGTGAACACTCAAACTTGATTGGTGCACACAGGTTGATGGCATTTTTCAAGCATGTCTCTACACAGGAATGCAAAAAACACCAACACAAGAAGAAAAAAACATGCAGTGCATGTCTCACGACTTAAAGTTATGAATGTTTGTTCCACTTTCTGAGTGGTTCTATGTTTGGAGTTTTTTGGTGGTTTTAGGGGGATTTTTTGGTTTTTTTGTAGTTTTTGTTGGTATTTTTCCCTGGTTTGACTTCATTTGGAATAGGAAATGCCAGTATATTTTCAACTAATTTGAAATGATGGGGAGTCTGTACGGAAGGCCTAACAAAAGGAAAGGGCTTATGTAATACAGTGAAACTTCCTGAATGCCCACATTCATTGTTTGAATTCAGAAGCAAAAGGAGTTCTGCCATCCTCTCCTGCCAAAGGCTCAAAATTACACATTCAGAATCCAGCAGAAGACTTGCAAGAGTTTAACAGAAATAATGATAGCCTGTCCATCAAATGGCTGCCAGGTACAAAGGCTTTATATACCTCTTACTCCCACTGTCTGAATAATGCTTTTAGAAAGGAAAAAAATGTAATTTGCTTTATATGGACTTTACAGTCCCCGGGCTTTTCTTTTTATTTCCCCATTCTCTTCCCTCCAAGAAAAAGAGACTGCATAAAAGGAAAAGGTTTCTCAATTCTAGAATTACTGGTCAGATTCTCCTGTGCATTGGTTGAATTTACCACAGCAGTAACTGCCTTTCATCACATCATACATGATTTGGTGTTACTTCAAACTCAATACATTTTAGTGGTTTTGGTCTGTCATATAAAGTGACAGTAATGGTTCTGAAGAGCAGTTTTCTTTGGATTTTTTTAAATTTAATCCTTGCACTTTTCAACAGATAGCTTTCAAAAGTATAAAAAAATATATTAGTTAAAGCTTGAACTTGCTTACATAAGCCAAAAAAAGCTATAAGTAAAAATTTGGTTCTCTTCAAACTTACTACCTGAAAAATAGTTACCTGTATAACCTCACAAAATGCTTCCCAGAAAACACTTTTTACATGTAGGCAAAAAAAAAAAAAAATGCAGTCTCTTTTTCAACATAATCTCTCTTGACTATTTACAACTCTTATGGTTACTTTCTTTCATGTTGTGTTAAATTCAGACTAACAACCTGGGCATCTCAACAAATCTCTTCAAATCACACTATGGCTTGCTGAAGCTGCTAAATGCCTTTAAAAAGCATACATAAAATTTAATAAAAGTATGAATAGAAGCAACAAATGCAAACTTCTACGGGAAAAAAAACCCCCAAACTATAAATAACAGGTGACTGAATAATAGGGTAGGTAACACCCAATTTCCACCATGACAGCCTCTGTACTCCTGTTCCCAGAGAAACTGTCATCTGCATTGCAGTGCCCTTAAAAGTCACTTTTCTCTTAATATATCTGGTTCCACCATTTTGCTCAGGTTTAATTCTGTTGCATTAGTGTGCTGTATAATTAACAGCCAAGCAATAGGATTTTGCTGCAGAACCCAAACCTGCACGACAGACATTTCAGACATGTTTTCAGCTCTCTTAGTATGGAGACACAACTGGTGAGTGCCAAGATCTACCACACGTATTCACTTTTTGAAATGCAAGATATGGTGAACAACCACCATACAAATGCACTCTTAGAAGTGATCATGAGCTGCTGAAAGCTGCCCCAAACCTGCAGTGTAAGTGGCAAATATAGATGCAACTAGGGATTCCTAGGTCAGGGACCATGGAAGAACTGCTGCAAGGGATACAGCACGATGTGTCCTTGGGAAGTCAGCCCCTTCCCAGCTGACCAGCCACAGGAGATCCTGAGACAGACAGTCCTTTGCAGGAGTCCCAGCTCCTGAGCTTCTTAGCAAGTGATGGCACAATGTTGTACGAAGATTATATTTTTATATGCAGAGGAAGATTGGTCATACCTGAATTATCTATTAATTACCATTAATACCAATTAATTAATTAATAATTAAGAATACCATTAATACCATATTAATTACCTATTAATACCATTACCTATTAATACTTCTTTTTATTGAGAGGACCAAAAATAACAGCATTGAATTCTGAGGATGAAGTTTGTCTCTAACAAAAAAAAAGAAACAAACAACAAAAAGTCTGCATTCAGAAAACAAAGGAGAGATAGCTAATTCAGCTTTCCTCAATAGGAGATGTGGCAGATACTATGGCATCTAGGCACCTGCATTTATCAAGCTGAACGCTTGACTAGACAGCCATTATCTTCACTGAATTCCATATTTGTGAGACCAGTTTTGAATAAGGGCAAAGAAACAGAGATAAATCTGGAGAGAGTTTCAAATATCCCTGGACAATAAAGGTAAAGACCAATCCCTGACACGACAGAAAGCATTACCTTATTCTTAGGTGTTTCCTACACTCATACACACATTTTAACTTCCAAACCTAATTATTTTACAAGGACCCAGCACAGCTTGGACACAGACTTGCCACAAAATACAGAAAACTACAAAAACCTGTAGGAAACAAACTCAGTGATGGAGTCGAACAAGGCAACAGCATCTCATTATATCACACTCTTTGGAGGCCCCTCTGTGCTTTTGTAACAAAATAGGCTTAAAGAACAAAGGTTACAGCACCAGCTGCACCAGGCTCCCAAGAAGTTGGTTTAGCCTTGGTCCCAGAAGCTTATGATCTTAAGTTTCATAACAGCATTCAGAGCTCAAAGAATGATTTGTCATTAGTGGTTAGAACTGGCCGGTTCCTTCAACCTAAAAAATGATACTGAAATTTAAATTCATCATTTCTAGTAAGGACCTCACCTTGGCTTTGCTCCTTCCTTCCTAGATCTTCTTTGAAGCTGAAAAAGCTTCTTGTCTTAGTTACTGTTACTTGCAGCTATATAGGAAGAAGAGGAAGAGACTGCGAGTCTCTTTCTAAAGCAGGTGAATGCTATATGCTTCTTCCTCTACAAAGATGAGATAAGTTATACTGATATTTTTTCACACTTTCAGTTTCTTTAGAGCATAGGAAAATTACACACTGCAGCTGTCCCATAATTTTAAAAAAAGACACAAAAAGCCCAACCAAGCCAATTAAAAAAAAACCTCCAAGGGAAGAAAAAAACCAAAAAAACAAAAGAAAAACAGAAAAATAAACTGCCAAGCAATCAGTAAGACTCCAGTGCTGCACAAAAACACAAAGCAGAATTCAAAAGAAAGGATCTCAAACCCTTTTCACCCTGAACTGGCATATAAAACCTCCGGGGAACTCCAGATTTACTTCCAGGCGGATTCAAAGTCTGAGCAGTGGGCCTGATCTCTGGCAGAAAAAGAAGCACCACAGACTAGGTTTTAAACACTGCTTTAACTCTTCATTGGTATCTTTATGGATAACTTCAATATAGATGTATAAGTATATAATATAAACGAAACACCTTTGTTTTTTTCAAATATATGAAAAAGAAATGTATTTTTCGAAGAATAAAAAACCATAAAAGAAACATTAGGTATTTGCAGGAGTATCATGTAAATGTATTATTCAAATGCTGTTCTCATCAGATGAACATACCTTCTTTTGGAGATCCCAAGGGTTTTGCTTAACAAAGCAAGTCCAGGAAAGAAAAAGGATGATTCTTCATTGTTAAAACACGGGTCTTTTTGCTGAAGGTGCACACATGAAAGATAATAACTAGCTGACACTAAGAAAACTGCCAAGGTTTTTTGCCATATATTACCAATATGTTCAAAATGTTCCCATTAAGACACGCATTTTTTTCTCTCCAACATTTTTTCATTTTGCTATGAAACAATCAAGTATCTTCAGTTATTTTCTCTTTTACAGAAAGAGAGAGTATGCTCAAATGGTTGAGCATCTTATCAATCACAAAGGAAATTGGTGCTTAACATGAATTCAGATCTCTTGATGCCTCACCCTATATTTTATGAAGTGTACACTCACTTTGTGGAAAACATAGCTTGAATTAAACTATTTCATAGCGGATGTAAATCATTCCAATCATTTAACCTAAGGAAGTTATGCTACAGTCTTAAACACAGTGTAAATACACTCCTATTATAATTCACCCCTGTTTCAGTCTCCTCATATAAATTCCTGCAGTAACACAATGTAAAACAGGCATTCTTACCACAAGTCTTTTTCATTCCTGTTCTTGTCTTTCATTAAGCACTGCCGACCATACTGCAATAGTTTACCAAACAAAACTGCAAATAAGCTTAGCCTGCTATTATTAAAATATAATCTTCATTTAATTTTCTAATTACCATCCTCCCCATATTTTGCAGAGCCCTGACTGCTCACTTGAAGCTTGGCAGTTTCCAAACCATTGGAATGTTTTAGACCAAAGCCTGTTACCACATATGATCAAGTATTTATACACAAACACTTCACTGAAAATATTTAACAATTTCATTTCTCAGAAATACTGAGGAATAACATACTATGCAAGAGGGAGAGCTGAAAATCTCTTAAGATTTCTTCAGCTGTTACTTTTTTTTTTCTTTTTTCTTCACAGAATCATAGAAAAGACCTCTGAGATCATCAGGTCTGACCTGTAACCCAACACCATCCTGTCAACCAGACCACGGCACTGGGTGTCACACCCACTCTTTCCTTGAGCACCTCCAGAGACAGTGACTCCACCACTGGGCAGTCCATTACAGCATCTGATCACCCTTTTTGTGAAGAAATTCTTTGTAAAACTCCTTCAACCTAAACCTCCCCGGGCACAGCTTAAGACTATGCCCTCTTGTCCTGTCACTGGTTGCCTGGGAGAAGAGGCCAATGCCCACCTGGCTATAGCCTCCTTTCAGGTGGTATAAGGTCTCCCCTGAGCTTCCTCTTCTCCAGGCTAAACAACGCCAGCTCCCTCAGCCTGTCCTCACAGGACTTATGCTCCAGACCCTTCCCCAGCTTCACTGCCTTGCTCTGGAATCTCTCCAGCACCTCAGTGTTGTCCCTGAACTGAGGGGCCCAGAACTGGGCATGGGGCTTGGAGTGTGGTACAGGCAAAGAATCACTTTCCTGCTCCTGCTGGCCACACCATTCCTGATCCAGGCCAGGATGCCATTGGCCTTCTTGGCCACCTGGGCACACTGCTGGCTCATGTTCAGCAGCTGTTGATCAGCACCCTCACGTCTCTCTCTGCTGTTCCACTGATCCAGCCCACAGCACACCAGGGGGTTGCTTTGGCCAAAGGGTAGGACCAGGCACTTGGTCTTGCTGAACCTCACACGGTTGGTCTCAGCCTACCGATCCAGCTTGTCCAGGTTCCTCTGCAGAGGCTTTCTACCCTCCAGCAGATTGACACTCTGACCCACTTTGGTGTCATCCATGATTTTGCTAATAGTAGACTCGATCCCTTCATCCAGGTTATCAGGAAAGACATTAAGCAGGAATGCACCTGGGGGACACCACAAGGTGACCGGATGCCAGCTGGATGCAGCACCATTCACCACCACTCTCTGGGCCCAGCCCTCCAGCCTGTTCTTAGCCCAACAAAAAGTGCACCTGTCCTAGCCATGGGCTGCCAGCTTTTCCAGGACTATGTAGGAGTACTGCTGAGGATGAAGGCATAAACAAAGCAGTGCTATAAAAATCTATAAAACAATCATTTTGATACACCTCCCTAGTCCCAAAATGTTTGCTTTTGCTAAGCATAAATAATATTCTAATTTATCACTGTGTTATTGAATGCCCCTTGTCCTTCCTATGCTGATGTAAACTGATAATGAACAAGGTGCAAATAAACAAGATGTTAATGGCATGAGTGGCAGTCACAAGAAGAAAAGAGCCCCATCTACAACACAGGAGGATGAGCAAGAGGAGCAGATTTATAAACACAGGCTAGATGGTAACACTGGAAATAAAAAATAAAACAGTCAAGGACCAACAACAGAAAATTAACACACTACCTGGGAAGCACTGCAGTTAACTACATTATTTGTATTTACTTGCAGACTGTGAGAGGAACAGATAGGTAATCAAGATGATTAATCTAGGCAAGTAACTAGAAAGGCAGACTGAAAAATAAAGCTTCCAAATACTTTTAACAGTAAAAAAGGAACACTTTTTCTTTGCTTAACACTCTTTGTTAAGCAAAATTCTTGGGACCTCCAAAAGGAAGCAAACATGTTCACGTCATGAGAACATTATCTGGACAGTATATTTGCTTTCCAAAATGCCAGCAGCCTTCCGTGCTGCCCTTTTACCAAAACTGACTGGTGTCCCATCATTTGAGATTTGCTATGTTTCAGAAGACAGCAAAACTTGTACCTAACATTTCATATCCCACAAGACCCCAACTCAGATAAATGTTCTAATAGCAACAGATTTGATATGTATATTTAAAGTTTTAATAAATTACTAATTTACTGCTTTACTTGAGATCCTTCATTTCACGTAATAAACTTCTAATCAATGTTTTGCTCTGAATGCCTCTGAAATTTGCTTCTTCTTTAAATGCTTTTATATTGTTTTTTTTCCACAGTCTCACACTATTTACAAAGCTTTCTTTGAAATTCCCTCAACTTTTGATTAGATGGCTTTCATCACATGTACATCTCTTAAAAAATTTGCATACTTCTCAGGCTTTATAAAATAAACTCACAGGTTTAAAATCACTGCCCTGTGAAAATATATTTCTTTTTTGTGTTTTCTAACAATCCTTCCTGCAACATCAAAATGCAGTAAAGCATGCAATCCGGCACATGTAACATGACAAAGGAGCAAGACTTTTATCTATGTAAGTAAGTATCTGAAGGGGGCATGCCAAGAGGATGCAGCCAGGCTTTTCTTGATGGTGCCAAGTAATAGGACAAGAGGCAGTGGGGAGGCACTGGAACAAGGAAATTCCACATGAATATGAGGAAGAATTTTTCACTGTGTAAGTGACCAAGCACTGGAACAAATTTCCCAGAAAGGATGTGGAGTATCTCTCACTAGAGATATTCAAGCACTGTTTGGATGCAATCCTGCACCAGGTGCTCTGGGGTGATCCTGCTTGAGTAGGGAAGTAGGACCCTATTTCTATATGCACAACTCATGAAAAAATCTAAGTTTGATTTCTACCTAATGACAAGACTGCTGCACCTACAGTAATGGTCTCAATATGAACAAAGAATGAGGGACATTCTGAAGAGGATGAATATAATAATGTGAAATAAAAGACTGCACTAACTGACATTTTAAAACAGTCATCTAAAGGGTAAATATCCAAAGGAAACAGGTATTATATTAGCATAACAGGAAACTAGATTAGAAGGCTCAATCTCCATAATTACCCAAGGAAGGAACTAACAAATTTCTATTCCTATGTTTCTATATAAAAGTATTCATCAGCAGTAGATTAAAATGCATTCCTGTAGAGGATTCTTTGCTATACAACCTACTTTCATAAGGGAAAACTGTTGATTGTAAAGAGTAACTCAGAGAAATTTTTCTAACATACCTACTAAGATTTTCTGTAAAAGGTCTGCAAAAGATGTCTTAGAAGAAGGATCCAGGAAAAAACAGTTGTTAGATGATTCTGGAATCCATTACACCTACCAAACTACCCCGCAAACTGCAAACTGAAGAAAATAAATACTCAGGATTACAGCAGTCATTTGTATTTTAGTAGTGACTTTAAATCAGAACAGTTAGAATGAAATCTGCTATACAGAAGGAATAGCTCACAATGGTGGCAGGAAACTAGATTTGGCGTTTTGAGCAACAGTCTCTGATGAAGCCACTTGGCATTGGCTGGAGTCAGTTATTTGACTTTCTTCCCCCTGTTATCAAAGAGGTTTCCAGCTGGTCCATTCTTCTGGGGAAAATACCTGCTGGCTGACATTGGAATCTAGCAAGCATCCATCAAAATAACATCAAGAAAATCTAAGAGACAAAAAATATTGATTAAATGAACAGCCTAAACAACATGAAGCAGTTATTCAGTACCCCAGGTATATCTGAATGCATTTTATTCTTAGCATGTTTAACCAAGCTCTGCAAGACATCTGTCAAGCTTTACACAAAGGAGTAAAAGTGAAATGTGGATTTTAGGCTGTTTTCTTGGGGTTAGGGTTTTTTATACTTGAGAGACAGTGCATGTTTTTAAATCTCTGCTTAGGTATTTTTCCTATGATTCTAGGAAATGATTCAGCAGTTGAGTTGATTTATTAATGAACCAAATTAATACTATAGGGATGCACCAGATGAAAAGAAGAAAATAGGAGTCATTAATTTTGTAATGAAATAAAACCTTGGTGGAAAAAAATAGGAGAAATTAAGAATCAAAAGAATTTTCAGTTCAGAGTTATTGCAGCATTATTATAGATCTAGTGATAATTTGGCATTTATCTTTTAAGCTTAAGATCCTGGATTACAAAAAAGGATATCATGGCCACTTATATTTTTTTCTTTTTATTTCCCAAGTCTTTTAACTGAGAAAAAGTACTATATTTATTTCATGTCTGCAATGGGAATAAATTCTTTAAAAAACAGTTATTTCCCATTTCTGAAACTTTTGTTCTAGAACTTTTGTTTTCCTATCCAAAAGTAACTCTGCTATTAAACAAAATGATGCCTTCAATTTCTTGAGAGTATGTCACAATTGGACATTGGGAAACTGTAGGAAATAACGCAATATTTTTCTCCTCGTCATATAGAGAGTTTACAAAAATTGATGTTTGTACATAAACAAGGTCTACCATTCAGCTAATAGTTTAAGATAGATTTCAGCCAGTTTCATTACATTTATGAAAGATAATTTTAGTCACAACACTGTGATTTTCAGACAAATGTTGACTGACAACTTGACTGCCACATTTCACAACTAAAAATTCAGAGTTTCTTCATTTTCAGTGACGTGCATTTCTTGTGATTCATCAAACAAAGGCTATGAGGAATGGAAAGGAGGGGAGGAGATCACTGATGTTTCTTGCTCAAAAATGTCCCAGAAAAAACAAACAACTAGACAAGTTGTGCAAAAGAGTGCAACAAACAAAAACCAAGACAAAACCGAACAATTAAAGAAAACAGAATTACTCTTGTCAGAGCTACCCTGACAGCTCATCACATAGGGCTGGTCTTGGCTCCTCAGTACAGTTCCTCCACTGTAGCTATGCCAAGCTCGTGAACTACAGCTCTGGCACAAACACCAGCATCGCTGATTTTCACCTTCCAATGTCACAGGATCAAGATCTTCCCTGTCTTACCAGTAACCAACCGTAAACCAAACACAAGGCTGTCCTCAAAGCAAAAAGCTTTGTGCTTGCAGATCTGCAAATCACCCTCTTAATGGCAGTGGAAGACTGCCAGTCCTGAGCTGCATAAATAATGGAACCAGACCTCGCCAAACTGAAAAATAAGAAATAATAAGGCTGGCTATACAACTGAAGGTGGGATAAGGAAGACAATATGAGGGTTTTGACAATAAGAATGACTTTGTAAGCCAAGGCTTACTTGATTTCTTTCTTAAGAAATTATAATATTCCCAAGATAACTTGCACTTTCAGAGTTACAAACCTAAAAATGTCCTTAAAATGAACACCCACACACTGTCTCCCTTAAAAGGAACCACCACAGCAAGTTTCAGGTAGAAAATAAAGCACTACATTTACTAGAAACAAACTTAAAGACAGTGAACCTCACATCATGAAAAAGTAAGACAACTTGAACAGAAGTCCTCAATACAAATTCCTATGGGAGCATTTAGAAACCTCACAGGGACCCCTAAAGTTCACCCCATTTTATGTACTACCACAAAAAAGATCCAAAGCTACAGCATGTGCTTCTGTGTGCAAAAATACAACATATGTGCACAGCACAGCAAAGCAACACCATCCTAAAGTTCAGAGCCATTTTGAACACCAAGCATGGGCACCGTCTGACCTTACCAACAGCTTCTCTGCTCTCACCCTCAGCTCCCTCATCATTTCCTCACTGTCTCCTTCTCTTCAGACTGCTTTTGCTACAAGTGGATGAAGGAATGCTACATAATTCGTGTGCATTTTGTTCACACTTTGTTAATGCAGCCTTGTAGATCTGCCCAGACCTTTAGAAGTGAATATTCTAAACAAATTAATGTAACATGCAGAATATAACCAGCCCCATTTCCCACCTTGTGCTTTTCTTTTAACACCAGCACATTGCCAACAGTTTGCATCTCAGCAGCTGGGCCAGACAGAGCAAGTTTAAGGGAGGTAAAGGTTTAACAAGGTAAAGGAAAAATAAAAAAAACTCCTCTGTGGTTCTCCTGCTAGCTCACAAGGCTGTTGTTCTTTCCAAAGAACCTTGGCTGGCAGCACTCCAGCCCCTGCTCCCTGGCCGTGTGATGAACACGCCGCACAGCGCACCGGGCTGAGCCAGCCCTGCCGGTTCCAGGGGCACACGCCAGCTCTGGCTCAGCCATTTAAATCCTTCCTCTCATGAGAGGCCCTCTCGCTTTTCCAGTGTCTGAGATTATCTCACCCTGAAGAGCACAACTGTTTCAGGTCTGGAAGGTGCTCATGGTGGTTTTCCAAAGTTAAAACCACATTTAAAGTGCTTGGAAAGTGAACAACAACAACAACAATCAAAAAACCTCCCAATGTCTACAAGCACTTTGTGGTTCAGAAGGATTTCTTTGATTAGGCACCTCTAGAGCAATTTTTAGTAGTACTCCAGGATTTACTCTTGGGGACAGCAATAAAAATCTCCTACAGGTTTTTAGATCTCTAGTGAACGTCTATGTCCATTCATGTTAAAAATCCATTGCTCCTTCCACTGACCTCATGCCTGGGGTACAGACTCTGTTGTGAAAGGAGTACACTGCAGGTCACTTCTATCAGGACATGAACAATTTTCCAATTTCAACATCAAGACTTTTCCTCTCCTCCCACCTAAATGATCAGTCCTTCTCTAGCACATTAATGAGCAAGCTGAAAAGTGGCACACACTAGCAATTTCAGGGCTTGGAAGGTTTCTTGCCCTCTCTGCACTATAACTTTAAAAAAAAAAACCAAACCAAACCGCAAACCAAAGAAACAATAAAACCCCTCCCTTTTGCTTATTGGAAAACAGGTTAAAAAGATCCTGGTTTTGCAGGTTGGTTTTGCTTTTTTTCCAATCCATTCCAATAGCTGCACAAAAGAATAGCTCCTGTTTCCTCTCACTAACACCAAATTTGTAAAGCAGGAAGGACACATTGAGCTTCTTCAAGTTGAGATCCACCCTGAATTCAAACCTTTAGCAATGGCTCAGTGGGCCAGCAGCACCCAAAACACAAGTTCTGAAAGTTCTGCAACTTGTGGATAAAGGCCTTTGGCCCTGTGGAGACCCTTACAGGGTGAGGATAGTGGGAATGTTTTCTACACAAGTAATGAGGAAATGAGAGGGTAAATAATTTTTTTCTCCTGATTTCTAATATAGGAAGCATATAGAATATGCACAATCTAAAAATAAACTGAGGTTTTGGATGCAGCTGGAAAATGCCCATTGAACATCTGAACATCTCACAATCATTTTTTTTACTGTTCAGTCACAAGCAGTAACACGATTAGCTTTTACCTAAACTCTAAATCAAAATAAACACCATATCCACTGTTTGTCCTCTGACTGGTCAAAAAACTGTTCTCTGCCATCTGAACACCTCCTCCTATGGATAAAATGAAGCTTACCTGGCTTCACTGTGAGCAGTGCTTCCTCCCATGCCCACACCCAGTGGAAAGCCCCAGACCACACAAGGCCCACGGCTGCTGGGAGCCTTCAGCAAGCAAACATCGTGTCAGAAGACCTTCCTTCAACAGCAACACAGCTCCCCAGCTCACTGCTACTCATAACCAATCCTCTGATAGTGTTTCATAACAGGTTAACCCTTTCATAAGAACCTCTGCATTACTGTAAATGTGTAAGTCTCTAAAATTTCCTCTTCTTTCAGTTCAGGAGGTGCACAGCATGCACACATAGCATAGGCAGCTTCTGATGTAGTAGTGTATTCATTCCATAAATAATTACGTATAAACACAAATATGAATGTAAAATGCCTATATAAGTAAAATACACAGGTGCTAAAAATGATTGCTTGCGTATTAAACAGAGATAACATGCCAAGTAATTTTGGTATTCTCCAGCATATTCCCACAGAGTAAAGAGTTATCAGCTACCTTGGAAACACAGTTATTTTTAATGACAGAAAGGTCATTTAAGTATTTGACAAATATATTAAAAGAAATACATACTTTCAGTAACTCTAAAAACTTTAATGAGAATCCAGATCAAGTCATCCAAATATTTTCATCCCAATATTCACCCCTTCTCCCAAAATGCGATTCAAAATCAAACCAAACAAAGGAAAAAAAGGCCACCCTACTCACCCCTAAAAGCCCACTCAATAACTGTTTATCGTGTTTCTGCTTTAGAACATGTTAGGGAACAAATGTGAATTTGGAGTTCCTTCCTGAGTGTCCTGGCCACTGCACCATACTGTGCACAGAGCAAGGCTTTTGTTTCCACAGCATGAAATATATGCAATATTCACAGACAGGAGAAAAAAAATCTAGCTTTCAACTGTAGAAAATCAGATTTTTCAATTCACCTAGTAAAAGAATTCTTTCACAGTTCTTACTACAGAGAAAAAAAAAAAAGCTGACTAAAATAGTGGTGCATGCTAATCTAGTTCAATGTTTTATTTCCTTCAGTTTTCAGTAGTGAATAATACATTTTATCTATAAAAATATCAGATCAAAAACACAGTAACTATTTATGAACTTCACATTACAATATTACAATATTACAATATTACAATATTTATTACAATATTCTGCTTGTATCACCACACAGGTATTACTGCTACTTATGACAGGCCAGCTACAGATGTAGAGGTGATCCATGAAGATTTTGAAATTAAATAAAACACATATCAGACTACGAGATAAGACAAAGAGAGGGAGAGAAGACTAAATTGAATATTCACTACAGTGAATCATAGGCTACTGACTCTTCCCTATGAATAAGCAAATAACCTGAAAGTTCTTTAAATGTTTGGTTTTGTAAAAAACTGGAGGAGTTAAGGTTCTAATAATCTTTGCAGAATGGTAAGTCACTTAAAATCCAAGTTTGCAATGGAAGCTTGTATTTAGAAGACCTATCCATAGATCCCATTACTTTTGGTAAGCCTGCAGTGATCTCTCTACAGTACTTATCATCAATGCTATAATGAACTAGATTATGTACAAGCACTGAACTATGTAAAAAATCCCATAACAATATCTTTGTCTCATTCTCCAAAAACCCTCTCTCGTGACAGTGCTTTGTACAAATTTACAGAGCTTCATGCATTAGCAGCAAGATTGTCAAACAGCTTTGTCCCCCCCAAAGAACCAGATCCCACCTTTTGATAGATGTCTGACAACCATAAAGAGGTTCAACCACCATTGTAACTGCAACGACCAGACAACTCATCTCTATACTCAAAAAAATATCCATGTAAGTAATTATATTCTTTCTTACTGGATTACCTAGATAACCAGGAATAGTGACTTAGAAATTAAGGCAGGTCATCTTAAAATTGTGTCCAAAGAGGTTGCTAAAAGGCATAACTCTTTTACATCACAAAAAAGTAGAACATCTGATGTAACATCATCTCAAATGTTGCATAATATGAATTGAAAAATATGCTAGAAAATTATTATAATACACTATGACTATGCACTTGTAAACACAATATGACAAGCTGCATGCAGCAAGATTTACTTTTGATCATCATTTATTTCTGATTTCCCCAAGTCAGTTTTACAGCAGTCTTCTTCCAGGATATGCTATCGGTATGAGATTCCAGTGGCTTAGCAAAAAATAACTACTTGCAGACTCAAATTATTAAATACTTGCTCAGCATAGGAAAACCTAACAAACAAGCAAACAAACAGGAAAGAACAAGCTAGAAGAAGGAGCTGACCACAAATTGTAAGGTAACAAGAGTGGAAAAGCGTAGCCAGGAGCCAAACCTCCTCTCAGTCCCAAACTGAAAGCATAAACATCTCCATGCTTACCAGATGCAACTCACCTTCAGAGGGAATAGCCAGAAAGAAATACCATTTTGATCAAGAAACTGTTATTTCAAAATAAACACAACACAATGAGGCATGCATGGACATACAGAAAAACACGCACAACTTCAACCACAGCTGGGCACAAGCAGGCATTATTCCTGCTCCTTTCCATATTCATTCCCTCCCTCCTAACAAACACTAAAATAAAGAACAGGAAGAGTTAATGGAAAAAGAAGTACATTTTTTAAAGAACCTATCACAGAAAACAAGGTATCAAATATAGCTTCACAGTATGTAAAGATGCACCAATGGAAAATTATCTGCAAATCACGAGAACTACATTTCTCAATCTAGCAGGTTAATAACTTCAGCTTCCAGCACAAGTTATACTCACCTCCTGTTGGCAAAAAGTCACTTCTTAAAAGGAAGTATTTGATTACAAATCCCTTTGACTGTTTTGGCTTAACTTTCCAGGCAAGTTAAGAGTGTTCAAGTAGAAATCATGCATGAAAGATTGAGCTTGTGCATCAAAGCTGCTTCACTGCAGACAATATTAATTTACCTCACACTTAGTTTTTCAACTTGAAATGGATGGGAAAACACACTGTGATTCTGCACTGGGCACTTTATTTTTCCAAACGGAAGCAAACACATAGCCCTTGAAAGTCATGAGGCTTCTTTTGCTCCTTGGAAGAGCTTAAGCAAAGACTTCTCAGCTCTGAGGCACAGAGGGGGAGAACAGCTCTTTGCTCCATCTAATGGTGAAAGGGAATAAGCATTTCCCTAAGGTTTCACTTCTTACCAGCAAAGTCAATCCAGGGCAACTCGGGCACTTTTTTTATGTCACAGTGGAGCTCGTTTGCTCTGTGTGGTGATCAAGCATGACATGGGTACACAGAGCTGCAGAGGAGGCAGAGGCAGACACATTCCTGGACAAGGCAGGTAACTGCTGCTGATGTCAGGTCCCAAAGTGGAGCTATGGCTTTTTTCCATGCCTGTCTCTGCTTTCTTCCTCACTTCTCTGGACCCTGTGCTGGAGCTGGCTGCATGTGTCAGACCTCCTGGCACAGGATGGTGATGTGAGGGCAGGCAATCTGGGGCAGGGCCAACAGGACCAACGTCACACAAAGCACTGGGCAAACAGCTGAGCACCTCCTGCAGCCAGGCAGGGTAGGATCTGGCAACTCAGCACTCTCCCCAAGCCAGCGTCCTAGTGACCCCAGCATCTCTCTGAATCTGCACCAAAGGCACGGATGGAGGGAGACCAGCCTGTACGGCTGGCCTCCACCAACAATTCAATGTTTGGCTAAGCAGACATCATTATCCTGACCAAAGGTCTGGGCTGCTTTTCCACTGAAGGACTATCAAGATGTCTTTACTCTCCAGGGCTTCCAAGAGCCCTTAAATGGGAAAAGAAAGAATCAGGATTTCTTAAGACCTAAGACCACAATGTTTCCAGGGAACATCTGAAATGGTGTAGGAGTCCCTAAATACTGTCCCAGTCTGTTTCTTACAGTTCAAGCAAGAGGTTGGAACTCTATGGTTCTCTCCTAATGGTTCTAGCAAGAGGCTCACCCAGTACCATCTTCTGGAATCAGGAAGCACACGCAGGTTCAGACAAACCAAAGGATGTGTGATTTGTTCTCACACAGCAGGTGCTATGCTGAGCACCAGGGCGACACAACAAGGTGGTTCTGCTTTTCCCAGGCATTCAGAGCAGAGAGCAGAGGGCACTGCCCCTCCACATTCACACCCAGAGCACAAGTAAGTAAATGTTCACACATCAAACACCACTCGCTGCTTACTGTATTATGACCGTGTTCACATTTACCTTGATAATTAATCAACTCCTGAAGAGACAGTAAAAACACCTCATTTGTCCTTTTAGGAAATTAATTAATTTGGAAGTACTAAATCTTGGTATGGAGGTGTCTTGAGTTTTTTATACATCAGTGTTCAAGGGAAAAAGACTTTTAAAAAGTTATTATGAGTACTCACAGCACTTTAAACAAGCTCAATTTTCAGAAAATAAGGAGGCAGATTTCATTAAATGTGAATTGGTAGAAAAAAAAGAAAAGCCAAATAGATGCAGAATTATCTTCTAACCTAAAACAAGACAAGGTGCTGAGTTTTACCCAAAATAACCTCCCTTCAAGTCCAGTAATGCAGCACAAGTTAATTCAAATATCTCCTAAAGATAATTGCATCTGTATGTCAAGACAGCTGGAGTGCTCTGCAGGTACAGAAGTTCTATTTTATTCTAATTCTGTATGCCATCTAGAAATGCTATGATCTGGTCATCTTCTGGCAATTAATACCTAAATTATATCCAGTTTTGTAAAACACCAATAGTTGTATTATTAAAAATAATTGAAACATTATCTCAGCTCATCAATATTTTTGTACTTTGATTTCTATGAAAATGTGCATATATTTATATATAAAATAATTTTTACTGCCCTATTCCTGATACACATTCCAAATTCCACAAATACTGAAGACAATACCTGTAAATATTAACTTGATAAAAGTAAATGCAATAACTTATCTGAAAATGTTTTCTTCTGCTGCATCTTACTCAAGTTTATAAGAGGAAAACAAAATCATACTTCACTTCCATGTTTAGGAAGATGCATGATGCAAACAATGCAAAAATTGTTACGAGTGCCCTGTGTTACTTTCAATAAAAACATCTGTGACCTGCCATTTATATAGGTCACACCTTGCTGTGAATGTGCTCATCCTCTTTGTAAAGGAGATCTCATCCTCTTATTCTTCACGTCTTGGAACATAACACAACATACTTAACATGGAAAAGTCACACATGTCATAGAAGAGAATCGTTCATCCTCGTTTCTCTGAACTTTCAAAAAAACCCACACGCCTTAGAAGTTTAGCTCTGGGAATGGAATTAGGCCCTGCATTGATTAACATTTTCCTTTTCCTAATATGCACTAGTCTTGTTGGGAGTTTGGCTAACGTAAGAAATAATTATTTCTATCGTACTCTTACACAATTAAAATATGTAATTTTTAGTTTATACTCAGAAAAAACAAAACCAAAGGTGAACAGTCATCTTGCAGTAATCAGTGTTGACTAATTTTATACTAGCTTTCTTTTTCCCCAGAACTGTAGAAGCATTTTTTAATAAATTCTGTAAGTTCATTCTTCATTTAGAAACATGGCAGCAAACAAGCATACACACAAAGGCCAGTGTATGAGCATGTTATGAATTATGTCCCCATCACTACAGAAAAAAATACCCCTCAGAAGTACCAGATATATATTCAGTACCTTGGCATCCGTTTAAATAGCTAAATACAAATAAAATAAGTACAAATTATTAAATGGGAGTCAAGACAGAAAGCTCCTTAGGCACAAGAGTAAGGATCCTTCAATGCCACACCACAGTATAAATACCAGGAAAAAAGTCCACATTCAGAAACCAAACATTTCAGGATTCATCTACAAACAGCTAGACTAAATTCCTTCTGATAATAATCAATCACTAGGTCTTACAGTTCCAATAATGTTCTGGTCAAAACAAGAGCAATGCTATCTGTCTAGAGGTGAAGCAATGAGCAAATTAAATTGGTTATTTATTATCAAACTTTCTGATGTTCTTCACATAAAAAAGAATTAATATAATTGGAAGTGAGGCCATGCAACTCCTCAGAGAAATTTGCCACATGGCATTTCATATTTAACAGGCAGCCACTTGGCAGGGAAACATTGCTGAGGTCAAAGAATTCACAACTTTACACAGACACATATACATGAAACATATAACACACCTTGACCACATATAGGTAGGGCACTCCTAGACTTGACAAAGAGGAGATCTAATTTGCTAAAGCCAAGCTGTGAAAGGCCTCAGATATATTACTTACCATATAATTCAATTGTAGCAGGCAGAGCTAAAATGTGCACAAAATTTGGAGTATTAAAATGGAAAGTTGTAAATAGTTAAAACTCCTACCATGCAGTAACATGGTCAAATCAATAACAGAGGCAAAAGAGGTGGGAAGTTTTTGATCTGACTAAAGACAAAAGAAAAATTATAGTAATTTTAAAAATCCTGCCAGCTTTGCAATAGCAGTTTGAGCTGAAGATTCAATCCCATCAGCAAAGAGGCAAAGGTATCTTCCTCTGTTTTATATAATTCTTATGCTGAGATGAGATGTGCCTGGTTAAATCTGGACATTCTCTAGCCCATCTTTAATGTCCTTGTTGAAGTTCTCCTCCACTACTGCCTTAAGCAGCAAAGGCTTCCTCTAGCATACAAGCTCTCCAGAGTTAACTTTCCCTTGGAACACTCCCAGCATTAGGAATAACTGAATTAACATTAGTGTAGTTACTTCTCATTTCTTTAGCCCCTCCTGTCTTGCCTTCCCTCAGGTACACTAGTGCTCTTACCTACCAGCACTTTTATTCTTTGCTTCAAACATTTCTTCAGGAGTTCCAATGTACAACAAAAATTATAATCCTTTTTTTTTTTTCATTTATCCTAGAATCACAGACTGTTTGGGTGGGCAGGACCTTAAAGATTATCTAGTTCCACTCCCCATGCCATGGGCAAGATGCCATTTAACTAGATCAGGTTGCTCAAAGCCCCATTCAGCCTGGCCCTGTGGCCAGGTAGGATGCCAGGTTTATCTTCCTCCACACTTAACAAATGCATTTACGATATTCTCATCCACATTTACAAAACATGTTACCTTTTAGTCTCACGTTTATTTACCTATTCTTAATATTTAAACTACATTTAAGAGATTTGTGTTAAATAAAAATTCAGTTATACAGTGTGTTTATGAATTTAAATTTTCTCATTAAAAGAATATTAGCTGATTGCTTCTCAATTCTCATTTTGATCTCTTTTTCTCCTCCTTTCTCCTTTAAAACATATGACTAAAAGAGCATAAGGAATATAAGCCTATGAGACTTCACTCTTAGCTGTGATGCATGCACATGCACTTTTTTAGTAAGTCTAATATTTTTAAATTAATAGAAGTAAAACTTGATGGTTTGTATCTCAGCAAAGAACAGGTAAAAGAAGTAGCAATGAAGGAAGCATACCATGCAAATCACTGCATTACACAGCATCAAAACAAGTGTCTTCTTAATATATGAGATATAAATCCTATTTAAATCCTGAAATAAAGTATAACTGCTCATCCAATTTATCAGCTAAAATCATAATGTCATAAAAGTCTGTCTTATTAGGTGACTTATTGTCTAGAAAGGGTAGTTCCTTACTCAGCTCTTGGGTAAGCAGCCAACTTAAGAAAATGTTTTGCAAAAACAAGTTAACATTTTACTCCATTGTTTCAGTTATAATACTGATGGGTTAAAATAGATTTCTGTCTACTTCTCCCGCTTTCCATTTCCCCTGTGCATGAAAGCACATCTTTCAATTGTGTTCCTCATTCTCTCTTTTGTTTACAAGGAGGAAGGGGAAATGAGAAAGCAAAGAACTTACATAAAGAGAAAAATGCATAACTATGAAGCTCTACACTTGGCTTCGGGGAGAGTTAAATGACGGCTTAGAAATTTCAAACCATATTCCAAAGAGCATATTGTGATAGACTGTTCCCCATCCTCACCATGTGCCATTCAGAGGAAGGAACTGTGAACCACAGCTTGAGATGAACCTGCTACCAACTTCCTATAGTTTGGGAGGACTACAGATGGGCCAGCTGGTGACATTTACCTTCTCCAAGAGGCAAGTCTGCCCAGACTGAAGTCACCGTCCTCTAGGGGCACACTGACTCCTGTTTTACCAGGAGCAGTTTATCACAGCACTTGGTTGTTTGCCTGTGATTTAAGTGAACCCATCTTCAGCATTTGCCGTGGTTTAGCCCAGCCAGCAGCCAAGCCCCAAGGCAGGCACTCACTCACTGCCCCACCAGCAGGATCAGGGTTGGAAGGGTAAAAGAGAACTCATGGGTTGAGATAAAGGAAGTTTAATAGGGAAAGCAAAAGCCATACACACAGGACAGCAAAACCAAGAAGTAATTCACTGCTTCCCATGATCAGGCATCTCCAGGAGAGCAGGGCCCCATCACATGTAATGGTGACTTGGGAAAACAAACACCATCACTCCAACAACGTTCTGCCTCCTCCTCTCCCCACTTTATATACTGAGCATGAGGTCAAATGGTATGGAGTATCCCTTTGTAATTTGTAAAAGGTCAGAAAAGGCCTTGGCTCTGTATAAGCACTGCTCAGCAATACCAAGAACACCTCCATATTATCAACCCTGTGTTAGCACAAATCCAAAACACAGCCAGCACCGTAGAGAAAACTAACTCTACCCTGCCAAAACCAGCACAGCACTGTAGCAGGTTAGGTAGGCAAAAAACACACTCCTAAGGCTTCTGGCTAGTGGTAACTACTGAAAGAAGCATTAAGCCAAGGGAGTTTAAATAATCTACTGTCATCAATTTTTAACCAATCTCATAAAACTCAAAAAGAGACAAAGAATTCCAGCAGTGCATTTAAAGATCCTTTCCTTTACATTAATAAATCAACTCCTACTCAGCACAGAACTGGCATCCTGCACCTCTGTCAGACCTCTACAAAGCTGGTTTGTGCTTACCTTTCGAAACAGGACAGAACATCTTAGCATCCAGACTGTTGAAACCATATGAGATACAACTCTTCTGGCAAACCATTTTTAGAGGATTTACATAGAGATCTGCTGCAAATAATGTCTTGTTTCCTCTAAATTTCTCCTTCCACAAACACATAAGTCATCCAAAAGTCAACTTGGGTCTCCTTCTGTATCACCTCTCAAACACAGCCAGCACCTGTACAACCCTGCAAGCCTTCCTGGCACTGTGGCAGTGTAGGCAATTTAGTCAGCTGAACACCAGAGGAATTTGCAAATTGGAAAAAAAAAATTAAAAATACATACATGCCTCCTGATGCCCAGAAAATACACACAGGATTTCAGATATACAGAGTCCACCAGAGCCTGGAGAGAGGTCACCACATTTGTGACCACACTGCCTACCTTGGCATACCACTTAAAGCCGCCCTAGAGTCACATTCCCTGATTTATCTTTTGCTGCTACACATCAATATTAAACCTCTGTATTCCCCAATTCTTCCTTACCGGATGCAATTTCTAAAATTACTCCAATTAAATCTCCTTCAAACATAATTGGAACATGTACAATTAGCAGGAAACAAGTTTTTCAGATTGTAAAGAACTGCCAGAGATGACCTATCAGTCCAAAATTAGCAATTTCTCCACATGGCTTTTACTAACAAACTCTGAATCACTACAAATCTCAGTCTACACTTACTCTCCTCCCAGAAACACTCCTCCCAAACTCCCACAGGCTCTAAGATTAAAATGTTGCCTCATCCTTCAACCACTGAAATAATTTCGACAGCCTTCACTACATTTATTTGGCACCTTTCTTCCCCCTCTGGGCCTACAATCATAATAAATATCATGCTCTGGTATTTTGTGCATACTATGCAAAAAGCCTGATCTTTGGAAGTATGTTTGGCATCATAATTACCTGAGAAATAAGATTTAAACACAATTCTACTGTCAGAGTTTACAAACAATTGGCTAACAGAACTTGCTGTGAAAGTTTATGAATGGCATCTCATTGCATGAATCAGACTTTTTACTCCCAACTGGAAAAGGGTATATTTTTTTTATCCTCCAGATATTACAGATAATGATGTCACAAAACTTTTTAAATAAGTAAATAATAATAATGATAATAATAAAATCACAACCAAAAAGCCCAAAAAGAAACCCATATCACAACAAAACAATACAGGATAACTTATGATAGGTTGGGAGGAGAAACACAGTAAAGTTACTCTGAGACAATAGGGAAGGTTTCTCATTCCCCAGGCTTTCTCAGTATACATTAAGAATGACCCAGCCATTTAGTGAGCTGTAGCTGAATCCTGAGGCTAACAGTCTTTCACATAAATCAAATGCTAAACTGGGTAACACATTTCAATATACTTAATAGTGGGGCCAATGAAAAATGATAAATCACACAAAAAAAATTGCAAGCCAAAGGCTTTTGGTGGCTTTCATTTTACACTGATTTTATTCATTTTATACTTGTGCTTCCAAATTCTTAATATTCATGTGCTGCTCTATGTTACTAGCACACTAATTACGTCCAAATGTTAGGAAGAGCACAAAATACAGAGTGTGCAAGCTGAGCTGTGGGTGCAAATGGAACCAGTGTCATCCCAAGGACAAGCATGTCCAAAATTGCAACACCAAGAGAAGAAATGAGGTTTGGAGGCTTTTTTTCTATTCTACCTGTTTTCTGCAGGCAAAAGCATTTAAGGGAGAGTGGCATGACTTAAATATCTACTTAATACCTTCTGTACAAGGAACTCACAGTGGTAGTCAGCATCAATCCAAAAAGAGAAGCACAGAAGTGACTCCCGCTACATTTCCAGGGCAGGCAGCACCCCTGGTGTCCATCTATCCTTCCAACAGCTCCACCGGGAACACCAAACTGCCCTTTGAAAGAACTGAACCCCAGTAGCAGTACAGGCATGACTTTGCCTGGAATCAATCTGCCAAGTCCCACTTTTTAGGAACTGTAGCACCCAATTACACTGACAGTAAGTTCCAGACCCCACTGAGAATGCCCTTCTATTTGCTACTGCTAACACAACCCAGTTTGCTGCTGCTCACACCTACATGCATTTGTTCTCCCATCACAGGACTGGCAAGGTAACTTTCAGCTCAGAAAGGAAAGCCAAACATTTTTCCAAAGTTTCTCCATTTCAGATATCACATTCAAATACTTAACAAGGCAAAATATTTCTTAAGACACAATTAGTCAACCAGCATGAGAGACAGAGGTTTATTATTTTTCTAGATAGTTGAATAAACTGTTCAATAAATTAAATTATTAACTTAATAATAAATTTATATTTAAATTTATATTATATAGTTTATATATAAATTTATATTTTAAATTTATATTAAATATTAAATTATTGACTTAATAATTAAATTAATAATTAATTTAAGTTGAAACAAAACTGGATATACATGCTATTTAGAGTCTCCATATATACAGGCTTCACATACCTAAGCCCAGGTATGTACAGTATGGGCCTCACAGAAATCAAAGGAAGTTTTGCTCTAAGCATTGTGCAAACTGAGGATTTTCTTTATTAAACTTAATTTTGAGAAACTACTTTCAGATATTAAGTTACTACATTCTTAAATATTTATATTAATATATCCAAATATATGTCTGCCAGCATTAAAATTAATTGAAACTCACAGAATCATGGAATGATTTGGGTTGGAAGGAGGGACCTTAAAGATCACCTTTGGTCAGGGGCACCTTTCACTAGAGCAGGTAACTCAGAGCCCCATCCAGCCTGGTCTTTAACACTTGCAGGGCTGAGGAGTCCACAATCTCTCTGAGCAATCTTACCACCCTCACAGTAAAGAATTTCTTCCTAATATTTAATCTAAACCTGCGCTCCTTCAGCTTAAGGCCATTCCCCCATGTCCTATCACTTCAGGCCCTCATGGAAAGTCCCTCTCCAGCCCCACTTAGATACTGGAAGGTGCTGTAAAGTCTTGATGGACCCTTCTCTTCTTCAGGCTCAATAGCCCCAACTTTCTCATCCTGTCTTCAAATGAGAGGTGCTCCAGCCCCTTGATCATCTTAGTGGTTCTGCTACAGTCCACAGCTAAAAAAGTTGACAGCTAAAAAATGATGAATGTAATAATAAATATGTGAGAGGAGTGCTAACAGAATGTATCCGGCATTTTCAAAGAAAAATTATTTATCCGTTCTTTACTTTGATTTAAAAATCAAGTAATTTGCAAACGTAATAAAATTAAATTTTTAAAATATATTATTTAACATAAATTTGTAACTAAGTAGGACCCACCAAGAACAGTTTTTGGCCATTTGCTATTTAAACTTCACTAATGATCTAGAAGACAAAGAGCTGCTGTTAATACAAGCCGCCACTGGCAGAGAGACCAGGGAAATAATCTAAAGTTTAGAGCTGGGCATAAAATATTCTAACCTTTTCTGCAGAACTCCATACATGTTTAGAAGAGTAGCATCTACAAAAAATTCCTAGTGAGCCAGTAAGTGAATCTGATCTCCTAGGATGATGACACAGAAATGAAAAAGTACAGAGCAATCTTTAGATAAATCAACAGGAAAACAACAAAGAGTACTGATTTTAGTACGTTGTATTGCATTGGCCAGGCAGATGTTAATAGCACATGTGCAGTTCTCTTTTAAACCTTTTAATAAAAGTACAACCAAACCAATTCATATCGACACAGCAAAAACAAAGGCCTAGAGAAAGTGCCTTACAGCAAGAGTTAAATAGATGTCTGATTAGTTTAAAACAAGGGTATTGAAAGGTGACTTCATTAGACAGTATAAACATCTCACTCTAATAAAGCATTGGAGCCCTGAACAAGAAACCAGAGGCAATGCCAGAAAACAGAAGCCAGACAAATTCATATTAGAAATAGAGCTTAATTACATTTTTCAGCAATGAGAACCATTAACTACTGATGAAGTTAGAGTGCAATGTATTTTCCACATCTGTAAATGAAGACCAAACACTTCTAGAAGCTGCACTCCATGATAAGTACCAGCCTAACAGAAAGGTAGCTGCATAGATTGAGAAAAAGCCTATATTATACAGAGTTTAACCCATACGATGTAATGTCCCTGCATGAGCTTAAAATTGCTAAGGCATATGAATCAGTGCCAAGGTAAGTAAATTAGAAGTAATAAACCACACGGGATCATACAGCACCATTATAAAGAGACTCCCTCTTTTTTTTTTTAAGTCACTCAACCCTTCCACATGGAAACAAGGCATCTCCATCTGGTAACAACAGCATATTTCCCCCATTCAACCTCATTTCATATAATAAAAAGGCTTTTCATTTCATGTATATCTTAAAAAATTTTTTTCACCTTTTTCTACTACTTAGCAGCTGGGATAAATGTCACCTAGATATTAACACAGCATTACTGAAAATTATATCAATACTAACAAAATCCAATGAACACTTATTACTCTAATACTTCAAAATGTTGCCACTAGCTGGCAAAGCTTGTTTAGATTTGAAATAACTATTTTGATAAAAAGAGAAACATTGATTACATAATTTGCACTCATTTTGTCACTTTTGTCCTTTTTATCATTTTCTTTTCTGCTGCATAGTTGCTTGACACTGCTGACTCACAGGCAGCAAGTATATTCCCAGACTGAATGTAAATGCATCTCATGCCCCTAAATTGCCATTTTCCAGATATTCATCTCCTTCTTAACACCACCTGGACTCTAAAGGTGCCTCTGAAAAGAGATTAAGTGAAGAAACAGAACTGGCCTCTGAAACTAAATTGTTTCTTGATTGCTTCGTAGGAAACCATTTCATTAGGCATACAGCTACTCCTCCAGCATACAGAAGCAGGAACTTACAAAGATTATCTTAATTTGCAGATCATAAATACTAAAATACACACATGTATTGGACAGCAGGGCTTCCTGGCCTGCAAAATGTTACTGTAAATTAAAATGGGAAGTTCAGACTACCGTATATTCATACTATAGGGTATGGATCCTTAAGGAAAGCAAGTCCTTACCTAAAAACAACAAACTCAACAACAACACAACCACTAATAGGGAAAAAAAGGGCACAGAAGAGGACCTGGAGAGGTCAGATAGCCCAAGTCCCATTACAGTGTAATCCAGACAGAGTTTTCCAATCTGTTCCTCAGAGTCCCCAAGTAATCTATTCCGGAGCTCACAATTCTTGCTGCTCCAAAGTACTCTGCCCATTCTTTAGCTGTCTTCTGTTTGTCTTTCTTTTTTTTCAGTATCTAACCCCCATTCTTTTAGCTGTACACTGACATTCTTGTCCTATCCCTTATGAATAGAAATCATATTGTTGCTTCTCCCTGTCATCAGTTTTTTACATACATGAAAATCTGTTTCTCCCATCAGTAAACAAAGCATGATTCGTTCAGACTTCTCAAAAGGTCACCTTTCTTAGACATCTTATTACCTGATTCCTTCCCTTAAACTAACATCTTTCTAGAATCCCAGTGCCTTGCCCACATCAATGCATGGGCCAAAAACACTACAGTGTTTTCACAGTCTGCACTTAGCTCGAGCACATCCTCACACAATCTGTACAAAAGCAGAGGTTGAGAAAGCTGTAGGGAAAAAAAAGAAACATGCTATGAGGGATCAGAGATACAAAGATTCTAGGCAAAAAGTAATGTTGTTCCCAACTACACCCAGATTTTTTTATCAGTATTTTAGTCTACTGAGCTTACTTTGACCTCATTATAAATATGAATTTATTTGTGCAGCATGATAAAAAAGGGCTGTGATTCTACCTGAGGCTTCTGGCATAACAAACTAGACCAATGGGGAAAACTCTATAAATAAGGGGAAGGAATGAAAACCATATACACATGCATACACATATAAATAATTTGCCTAATTTCAATAATTCTTAAACTATACATTTTTATTACATTTTAATAAAGAATAAAACATTTTGCCTCTTGGAATTATGCCAAATCTTAACTAACAACTGGAATACCGTTTGAAATAATTCAGCATAAACTAATGTGTCATAGTTCTATTTGATGTTTTCCACCTGGTCTATCTTGCTATCATTTCTTCTTGACCCAGACAGCTATATACTAGCAATACAGGCTTTAAAAATGGCTAAGCAAATGTTTCACAAACTCAGGACAAAATTATCAACTTTTTGCCCCTCCTGTTACAGGCAGAGACAGCAGAGTGTGCAACCTTAAGCACAACACAGTTTTGAAACAGCTAATAAGGTAATCATGGAAAGTTTGTCACATGGAATTTTTTAACTGTGAACTTCATATTTTACACCACTACTGAAAATCTGAAAGCACAATTTGAACCCACTTTTTTTGTCACTTGCCTTGACTTCATTCGTGCAAGCCCTAGTGATGCTGAAGTCAACAGGGTTTTGTCATTCAATTCTCTGGTCCATAATCGGATTTCCTATCAGAAACAGTTATTTATTGCAGTGTTTGAAAAGACTTTTCATCTACCCCAAGCAACTTGCTTTTCATTCCTCAGTGCTTCAGACTTACACACACAAGAAAATTGAATAAATCAGATTTATTTAATCTCTATCAATTTGTCAGTGCTTTATATGGTTGGACCTGAAATCCTCGGATTAGCAAACTGAGGGAACATACACATGAAGAAGGTATCACATCTCACCCAGCCCTTACAGGCTAAAGCACATTTAAACAATTAAGTTATATTATTATCTATATATTCTTATGTATACCAGCTGAGTGTCTGCAAGGTCTTAACATATATTTAATAAATATATCATAAAATGTGATTCATAAGCAAATACTGATACAGATGACTCATATTTTCTACAAAATCTTTAATACATCAATCAGAACATGGATTACACAAACACATGCACACACGAAAGATAGATTGCTACAGAAGGGGAAATTTGGCTGCTTCTCTGCAAACAGAGATTAAAGCACACAAGCTCTAGTGCATAGGAGAAAAAAGATAAATAACTCCAAAAAGGTCACAGAACATACTCTGTGATCTGTGGGTATTTATGCAATAAAGATAAAACCTGCTTCTGTGAATAAAACTGAGTGACTGCAGTATTCAGTTCAATACACTTTTAAACATGTATGAAAACACGACAATGTGCTGCAATGTTTTTTCTAGTAACAGGTACAGTTTTCTAATCCAGTGAGAGGAAATACAGTTATGGCTGCAATTAAGTACCATGGCCACCTAACTCAAAGCCACATGCCTCCACTAAGTTTTGATTTATAAAGGATACTACTGCTGATTTTTGTATTCAATTCATATTCCCAAGTAATTCAGAAGTGTGCTTTTAAATAATATTTTTTTATACTGCAAAAACATCTGAGATAATAAATCACCATAGTTCTACTTCTGGTAATGTGGTATTAAAAGAAATTCTCAGGAAGGATTTCTTCACTGAAAGGGTGATGAAAGCATTGAAATGGACTGCCCAAGGAAGTGGTAGAGTCACCATTCCTGTAAATGTTCAAGAAGCAATGGCACTTAGTAGTATATGGTCTAGTTGGCAAGGTATCCAGTGAAAGGCTGGACCTAGTGATCTTAGGGGCCTTTTGCAACCTTAATAGCTCAGTATTCTAATGCTACAAAGACAGATTCCTTAAAAAGAAGGAATCAGCTGTCAAAATCAACAGGAACTTTCTGCTATAGTTATTCATTGATTGGGAAACGCTAATTCTACATTACCCCTCTTACCGAATTTGAGATATTAATGGAAGCAGAAAACAAGAGGTGGACTGATGCCACAGAATCATTTTATTTCTTTAGTCAGTCATAGCACTATGGTTGGGCCAGTTACTGCTATACTCTATCAATATTCAAATATTTGCTTCCCAGAAAGGAGGGATTAAAAAAAAAAAAGGAGGGGGGGGTGGGCAAGCAGAGAGAGAGGGTTTATGCTGCCTTTTTTTTTTTTTAATGTTCAATAGAATCTGTATTTAACTGCAGATTTTCATCATGCATACATCAAAACACAACAGGCTCCTCACCATCCTTACTTTATCTCTGTTTCCAGGGTTGATTTTTGAAAGCTAGGAATATTTTCATGCTTTTCCATACTCCTCCCCCTTCCCAGCATGTACTACTAGCCTTTCAGTGCACACAGCTTAGTATACAGACCTTTAATTCTATCTAAGCTAAATAGCTAATAAAGTTTTGTTAAGTTAACCATTTTTTAACCATTCTCATTGGTCTGAACCAGTGTGTCTACTATTTTCCTGAAAATGCAGTGAAGTTAGCAGCATTTTTGAAAAAAAAAAAAAAAAAAAAAAAAATTTGGAAAGGAAAAATCTTCCTGACAAGCATCCTTTTGGGGAGGTCTGCAACACTCTCTTTTCTCCTGACTGCAAATGAAGGGAGCTCTCATACCCTTCTCTATGTGCTGGCCAGGCATCCATGGAAGGAAGCCTGCACTGGCCCCAGAGGGCCATGGGGGCTGCTCCACCTGCCAGCTGAAGCAGATTTCACTCCTGGTTGTTCATCCCCTTGGCCAGGAGCTGTTACAGAGCACACAGTGCTGCAGCAGCGGCTGGCTGGCACACTGATGAGCCGAGGGGCAGCCAACACAACATGGGGGGGGAAGGAAAAAAGAGCATGGAAGTGCCAGGGAAACAGAAACCTGCTGAAGGGCAAGGATGGGACAGAAGAATCCTAGTAGTGATAGAAGCTGGAAATGAAATAAAATAAAGCTGAGAAAAACTTTCAGTCAGAAGACACAATTGGCAACAGTTGTGAAGTCCACTAAACTCTTACATTTTCTAGCTCAATCAGAAGGTACCTGCCAACTGCTGAAGTTCTGAATATTAAGATTCAATATGTGACATATGAAAAGATTACTGTTATTCCAGGTACTGGATTATGTCTTTAATAACAAACAAACCAACCATCTAGACAAAAAGAAATATATATAAGCTATATATATATATGTATCTATATATAAACACACACAGTAACTGTACAGACACAGGAGTACAAAATGTTGGCTTTAGCCAGATGGACAGGTTTAAAAAAGAAGAAAAAAGATCTAGATCTATAGAATAAGCAGGGTCTTCCAAATCACTTAAGCCAGTGTCTACAAACTACAGCTGTAGGGCTTCTCCTTAGCAGTGGCTGAATTGAACCTTTTTCTTGCAAAAGTGCTAAGCAGAAAAGATGTCTACGCTAACAGAGTAGACAGAAAGAAGAATTTATGTCAGAAAGAAGGAATCTGACATTTGCAAAAGTGGAAAACAAGAATTATTTAAATTATGTATTTTAGAATATGTAAATGAATTTTTAAATTAATTTCAGACCAGAATTGAGGAAAAAATTAAAATTCAAAACAAAACAAACAACAACAAAACAAAAAAAGACACAAAAACCAGAAAACAAAACAAACAAACAAACAAACAAACAAACAAACAAACAAACAAACAAACAAACACAAAAAACCCCCCCACACACAAACCAACCTGACTCCACAATTTTGTTCTTATTGTTTGGAGAGGGCTAAAAAAAATGAACAGCCCCATGAAAAATCAGATCTATGTGTCCCATATGTCCACAAGTGAAGACCTAGACATTTGTTTAGCCTTAATGATTTCATATCTCAATCCCTCTTCTGTAAATAGATATTAAATGGCTGCTGAATCTTACAGCAGCAGTGCAAAATGAATTCAGTATAGTTTTAAGTACGCAGATACAATGATAAGTGAGCCACTTTGAGAAAGAGCAGCTTTGGGAAACAGCAAAGCAGCTCTGCGCACGCTGCAAAATATGGATGCAGGAAACAGAGGAGACGTGGCCAAAGAGAAATATTAAGCAGCTGATCTTTGTTAGAGCATCATCCCACCTCACACATGGAAATATAGGCATGACATGAAATAAAAAAAGAAGATTGTTCAAGTAAGAGAAAGCTGCTCTGTCAGCATTTTGCCCTGCATTTCTATTTGCCAATTTTGACATAACATATACAGAAATTGCTCAATCCTGATTCAGATTATTTCTAGTTTTCACAAAGCACTGCAGAAAATGTTTTAATAGGAAAAAAAAAATGACATCCTTATTATACAGCACTTACAAGCTTCCCAACTAAGTCTATTCTTTCCTTGTTGGAAAAAACAGGATTCTTAAAGTCTTTTAAAAATTAATATTTTAAATATAAGGTGTCTAAAATTCAAGATGTAAGAACATGACATAATAAAATTAACTTATGAAAAGAAGTGCTAGATATTTCATACTGTGGACTTTAAAACCTTTGCCAAATGTTTTCTGTGTTTGGAAAAAAGAAGAGTCTTCATTAGGTACCAGCCGGAGATCTTCTGTTCTGTATCACTTCGAGTTCCTTCTGTTAGATACAAATGTTGCTAATATATTGGACAATCTTTTTGCAGAAATGGGTTACGGTATCACACTCCTAATGCATTTGTGCTCATTTCTACCATGACATGGTTAATGCAGCCAAAACTGCACTCTTCTGCATCATCCTCAACAAGGCTATCAGATCTCACATCACTTCCACAAGTTTTTGGTCAAGACTTTTTCAACTGTAAGCCAGAGAACAAATATTAAAACTGATTAACTCAGACTGATGAAATTGTTTGTAGGATGAAGCTTAAGTATCTCAGGCTTCCTTCTGCAATTCCTATTTATTTCTTAAGTTGCCAATATTAGCATAAGAAAAGTACAAAGGCAGACTGCAACAGGAAAAGTAAAATCTATGTTTATCAAAATGTACATACCTCAATAAACTGTTTTCTTAAATTTCCAGTGAAAGATATTGGATTTCCTAAATATCATCCTTTGAAAGGTGGTATCATTCAAAAGTTAATGAGCTGATATTTTACAAGTTTAGTAGCTTCAATAGAATCTATACAGGTTTTTGGGGTTTTTTTTTTAGGAATCCACCTCTAGCTTCCAATATTAATCTCATATTTCTTTCCCTGATTTAAATTCCCACAATGTAAGTATTTGCCAGCTATGAAACATGCAGACCTTTCAGCAAACCAGGAAGGTAGAGGCAGAAGGATTTTCTTCTTACAGAAGTAAAACGAAATGCTTTGGACAAACTTCTTGCCCCGCTTCCAATCCTAAGTAAACCTGAGTGGTAACTTCTGTAAATCCATCAACTGTTTTCTGGGAACTTTTTTTTTTTTTTTCCTGTGATGGATTTAAAGCAAAGGAACTCTGAACAAGAAAGATGAAAATCAAAACAATAACTAAAGTACACTCCTAGAGAAGGTGGGAGTTAAGAAGGAAAGCATACCAGCTATGAATAAAAAAGGAGAGTTGAAGCCTATAGCAAATATACTACAAGTTAATGGACCAGTCTGGCCCAGAGGGACACTCACTGGATGTCTTTGGATGCAAGCCTCAATACTGCATAAATCACAAGTGAATAAGCATTATTCAACCCTTTTCCAAGTACTCTGAAACAAGTAAAAATATTCTCACAGCCAGAATGGCCAAAACTGTTCAAAATAAGTTCACAAGCCATTAGAATTTTCAAATTACAAAATCAGGCAAGTCCTTCCCTCCACAGCACTGTCACCTGTGCCTCACCTCCCCCAGATCCCTGACTTCCCTCCACCTCACACCCTCCAGAACCCTTTTCCAAAGACAAGATCCAGGTGCTGCCACTTCCCTGTAGGCAGCTGAGCACACCAAGGAGCTGCAACCACAAGTTGCTGCCCTCTCTCAGCTACCTGAGGAGTCAGCACAGAGCATGAGAGCAGCAGAGAAACAAACTCAAGGGAAACCAGCACCTCACAGCACCCATGGGTGATGGCACAACAAATCTCAGTTGAAAGCTCTCAACTGCCTCATAAAATACTTCAGCTTACAGAACTGCCTACATTCCAGCTAAACTGGGAGGAGTGACACCAGCAGGTTCAGGGAAGGCATCATGTTCCCAATGAGGTCCATGTGGAGTGCTGGGTCCAGCTCTTGGCTCCCCAGTGAAAGAGAAATATGGACACGCTGAAGCAAGTCCCAAAGAGGATTAAGAGCATCTGACAAACAAACAGAGCTCAGCCTGGAAAGGACAAGGCTTATCAACATATGTAAATACCTGCTAGGGAGAGTAAAGAAGACAAAGGCTTTCCTCAGTGTGTCCCAGTGACAGGACAAGGAGAAATGGGCACAAATTTAAATACAGGAAACTTTATTTGACTAAATAAAATATTTTCTTACAATGAGGGTAGTTGAACACTCGCTCAGGCTGCCCAGAGTTTGTGGAGTCTCTACCCTTGGAGATATTCTAAACCCAATCCAACATTCCCTGAGAAGGTCATTGGACCTGACGGCATCCAGAGGTACCTTCCAGCCTCAACCATTCAGTGATTCTGTATACACTAAGATTAAATGACCATCCTGCTGCTTAGTGCCAAATAAGAATGGAAATACAGCATATATACAAACGTCAGCAAACACAAAGATGATTAATTAAGTCTCCAGCTTAAAGCTACACTGAATGAGCAGAGCTAAAATAGCTAGGGCTTCTGCTTATAATATGTTGGCCCTGACCTCCCTCTCTCTTAAGGTCCCTCTGCTGTTTGATGAAGTGACATTTTGTAAAGGCAATTTCTAGATTCAAAAGAACAATTTAATGAGCCAAGGGGGTGCCAACTTGGCCTCAAAACTGAGGAACGGGTTGATTTTTCTCTCATTCTCTTTAAACACTCATTCTGTTCCTGTGATTTCTCTCCCAAGCACACAATTATTTCTCTCATTTCTTCTGCATGCTGTTTAATCTCTTGCATCCATCAGGAATAACCCTCCCCTGTCATCATGGTATCCTGAATCACCAGCAAGTGACATTCTTGAAGTAATAATTTAAGAGTCATTTTAACAATGCAGACCTGCTTCTTGCTTCATACTAACATCTATTTTTTGCTCCAAAAAACAAAAGGCAATGTCATCCACAACCATATTAACACCCTCACTGCAAAGCTGTAATTAGTCTTCTTTCAGGCTTTGCCAACATTTCTTCTTAAAGTGGTAGTAAAAATGTGTACAAACAAGCACATCTCACCAGTACTGTGCCTAGGAATGCTTCCAAGGCAAGATCTCACAAGGGAGGTTTGTAAAAGTTGGAACAATTTTTCATAACCTTCGTAGTTCAGGTGATTTATAGCAGTTGGTTTCAGAAGTTGCTACCACTAAGTACAAGTGGGACAAGAACAGGTGTACTCTTTCCAAGGATAAGTGATTTCATTTTTCTTCCCACTGCCCATTTTTCTCTATCTCCTCATCATTTTCACTTGCTTTGCTATTTCCTCCTCAGCTTTCCTCCTAACTCGGTCCTTAAGTCCAATTTCTACCTGCTTATAGCTGATATTGCTACTAGATATATTTAGGAAGGAAAAAACCCCAAAACCTAACAAAAACCCAAGCACTGCAAGTTGTGCTTTGAATACTGATCCACATAAACTACATGGCTTTCTGCATGCACTTAATTAATGCCTTTCCTATTGTCTTCAGTATTCTCTCCTTGTTGCTCTTTCAGCAAGATCTCCAGTGGACTCCTGCCTTTTTCATAACATCAAGCTATTTTCCCGGGCAAGTTCTCTATTATTTTCAACTAAGTGCTATTAATTGTAAAAAAATACGATAGCAAAAAAAAGAATAGATCCTTAAGGCACACATTCAGCTTTCAACTCAGAGCTAGAGAAAACACAGAATTTAAATTTAGAGTACATAAGATTGGCTGTTCCTCTGTGACGATGAGAATCAAAATAAGGCTGCAGATTCTCAGGAAAATAGATTAAATAAAACACTAGTGCGCTTTACATACTGCAAGCAGGACTACAGATAAAAGCTCTTCTTCAGCTTCAAGCTGAACCAGCTGAGGAGAACAACAATCCAATTCCTTCCTTCCCAGCAAGAGCCTACCAGATCTGTCTCTGCAAAGGAGATCTACATGAGATTTACAAAATATTACCACATCTTTCTGCATCCTCATTCTCAAAAAAATCCCTCTGAGTCTGCCGGTTTCACTGTAGTAACTAAGTAAGAAAATAATTATTTTTCAAACGGTATAGCATTACCCAAATCATTTTGACCGGTGGAGGTCAAAGGAAAAGGGACACAAGTGCTAATTCTGACACTGATTATAAAGACTCAACAACCTCAAGCAATTTGGGGCCATACAGGCACCAGTGCCATCTTCAGCTGCAACTGAAAGAAAACATCCAGCAACTATTTAAAAACTTTTTGTTAACTTGCTCCAAGAACACGTCACCCTGAAAGAACTGTTTTATCAACGTATAGCATAATATAAAAGCCATGACTCGGGGACAGCTGAACTTACCTACATGCTGTCCTTTAGAATCCAAGAACCTGCCATTTTTTAAAAAATGAGGTGATCAAGAGAGGCCCTCAAAACAAACAGGTACAAGGTTGCTGGTGGACAAATGGAGTAAATCAGTACAGGAAAGAGCATGAACACAATGCTCAGATATAATACTGCACACTTCTTCTCTGTTCATTCCCAGTTTATAGTTCAGTCAGCAGTTTTGTTAGCTTTCAGAACCCTTTAAATTCAGCATATATTCAAGCAGATACAACAAAAGTTCACAGGATTTGCTCCTCTACCCAGAGCAAACAGTTGCATCATCCAAATGATCTACTACTCCTCAGAGAATCCTCGCTTGGGTGCCTTAAGACCAAGATGTATGGGCGTATCTCTTCTCTCAGAAAACACTGGAAAGTAAAGAGGGAAGGAGTGTAGAAAATCTACTGTCCTTGTCATGCATCGTTCTTATCTTTTGGCTTGAGAAACCAGGATTTGCCTTTAAGATCCCTCAAGCAGCATTTGGAGCTGCAAGTACATTGTGACCTGATGAGAGCCAAAGCTCACTCTAAAACTGGAAGCTCATCGATTATCCCTTCCAATTCAACGAACCTTGACAGCTATAAATTGTCATAAACAAAACATGTTATTACATAGCTGAAGATACATGTAAGACAGTACTTTGAGGGTACTGTTTGCTGCACAAACTTGAAAGCTGTCTTCTGGATCTTCTAAGACAAAATCCAAGGACACATTCATTGTCAGGTTGGACACAGCTCTGAGCAACATGTTCTAGTTAAAGATGTCCCTGCTCATTGCAGAGGGGTTGGCCTAGATGACTTTTAACAGTCCCTTCCAACCAAAACTAGGGCATAGAGTCCCTGCAGATAGACCTCAACAAATTTGCCATCATTAACCATATGAAAGGCAATGATGGGCATATGACCATATGGGCCATCACCAACCATATCAAGTTTAACAAGGGAAAGTGCTGAATTCCACATCTGGGATGGGGAAACCCTGGTTGTGTGTATGGACCACAAAGTGAGAGGCTGGAGAGCAGAGCCATGAAAAGGGACCTGGGGGGTCCTGGTCAATGGAAAGTTGAACGTGAGCAGCACTGAACATGAGCCAGCCAGGAGGGCTAACCTCGTCCTGGGGGCATCAGGGACAGCATCACCAGCCAGGCAAGAGAGGGGATTTCCCCCTCTGCTCTGAGCTGAGGCAGCCTCATCTCCAGTGCTGAGGGCAGTTTTGGCCATCACAATATAAAAAACCCCATCAAGCTATTGGAGACTGTCCAAAGGAGGACCTTGAGGATGGCCAAGGGCCTTGAGGGGAAGCCATATGGGGAGAAGCTGAGGTCACTTGGTCTGTTCAGCATGGAGAAGAGGAGGCTGAGGGGAGGCCTCATTGTGGTCATCAACACCCTCATGAGGGGAAGCAGAGGGGCAGGTCCCAATCTCTTCACTCTTGTGACCAACGACATGCTTTCAGGGAACAGCATGAAGCTGAGTTGAGGGAGGTTTAGGTTGGACGTCAGGAATAGGATTTTCACCCAAAGTATGGTTGAGCAATGAAACAGGTTGTTATAAAGCCTGACAGAGCTCAAGAAGTGTTCAAACAACGCTCTCAGGCACATAGTGTGACTGTGCAGGGCAGGAAGTTGGGCTTGATGATCCTGATAGGTCTCTTCTAACTCAGCATATTCTGTGATTCTATGATAATTCCATTATTCTAAAAAGTGATGTATAGCACAGGAACAGCCAGTGTGACAATAATCTGATTTATCATGCATTTAATTTGATTGCTAAAGCACGTGAAATTAACCTGTGCCACCAGCATTTGCTGTCATTAGTTCTGCACTTTCTTGCTATAGGGATGATCAAATGCTTTCTGACATGTGAACTTCAAAGAGCTTATATGATGAGGACCTTGGGTAAAGGAATCCTGAGGGAGGAGTGGCACCTCACCACAGATCTTTCAGTCTCAGTCTTGTTCAAGGGGAAATGGAAAAACAAACCAACAGAAATGGCTTCAATCACCTCCTCCTTCATCTCTGATAGAGCAATCCAAGCAGACAGGAAGAGGAGATGACCACACTGTGGGAACATAGCTTTTATAGGGCAGAGCACATATAAATACTCCCATCCTGGAAGCTTCTGTGAGTGACAGTAAACAAGCTGTATCAAGAGAGAGGAATTATGCTAGCACTTCTAATTTTGTGGTGCCTTTCTATTTTATCATGCAATGTTGGCATGGACTACAGTTCTAGTGGGCCATCCTTCCTCACTTAAGAACTAAAATACTTCCACCAAATTCAGTATTATACAGTTTAAAAAACAATTGTCTCAAGAAATGGGGCATCCTGGAGCCACCCCAAGTCTGCCTTCAGACCACTGTAGTCCCTAAATATAAATCATGTCCATTTGGGGTCTAATCACCAGAGGACTTTAAAGAGGCAGCATTTCTGTAACAGCTCTTTTAGGGACCACTAACAGCCATAACATAACACATCAATACATCTTCTCTAAAAATTTAAAAAGGGAACAAAAATAGTCCTGGAGCTTTCTACACTGATTTCAAAGAGACTTCAGCTAAGTAGCTTCAAAATGACAGTTCTGCTTTAGTCTCCCAGATTAGCTTGTTAAGTCTACGAGCATAACACTGGAAATAGCACATCTAAAGTAATAAAACAAATAGATGGAGACATGAAATTTGGAGTTCTATCTCAACAATAAACTAAAAAACAAAATAAAGAAAAAAAAGAAGGAAGAAAAAAAAAGCATATAAGAGGCTAATAAGATTGCAGCTTTTTTAAAAATTATTCATTTCAAAATATCATATATCACACTCCTCAAGCAAATGCAGTCAAAGTTAAGTCCCAGAAAACACTTAGGAGAAGACTATACTCTTGAAGAGTCTCCTATTTTGAGTGGGAAGCAGTTGCACATCTGTCAACAAGCCTTTGCAACCAAAATAGCTATTGCCATCAAGGAGATCAATTTGCAAAATTTAATCAACACCTTCATCTCCGTACATAGTTGCCATTAGTGAGTCGTTTCAATACTACCTTTGCTCATCACACAATGTTTGCAATTATCATTAAAAATAGATAATTTGTAAAAGTGCATATAAATTTATATATATTTGCAAACTAGCAATCCTACAAATCACCATGCCTATAGAAAATCAAGAAAGACCATAGGAACATGCTATATGACCCACAATAAGACACGATCGCTGTATTTAATAAACTACATTTGAAAAAGCTGTAGAAGCGTGAGTCTCAACTATCCAACATACCCAGTCTGCACAGCAATACACAATATTCTTCTTGATTCATGAAAAGCACCACTGGTCTTACAAACCAAATACACTGGTTAACTTTAAATAGCAAACCACAATTTGTTTTTGCTTTACAAGTCCTCATGCCAAGCACAGTTTTTCCTAGACTTTTCACTTCCATTTTTTTTTATTTATTTTTTTCTTTGGAGCCCACACCATGCTCATATTTCCCATTCTTTACTCACAGGCAGTCTAAAAGAGCAAGGCACTCTGAATTAGCTCGTGTGACCTCAGCGTTTCCATAGCTTGGGATCTGCCTCGTGGAGCTGTCACATCTTAGAAACAAGGTCTTCATTTGTGCTCCCTCTTCTGGCTTTGCTGGCATACGGCACAGCCACGGCACACGGAGACCACCCCAACACAGCCACCACCACCTGCAGCCCCTCCTCCCCAAAAACAACACAGAGCCACAAAGAAAGCATTCACAACCTGCTGTGGTGGAACACGCTACCAAAATAACCCAGATCAGTACTCATGAGAGTGATTTATTTTATTTCACTGCTCAACACAAAACAGCAAGTGCGCAACTTCCAAGGACGGCACAAAAATAGCTTCCAGCTAATTTTTTAAGCCTATCCTAATGTTAATTTTAGCTTTGGAAAACCATCACGTGTAACAGAACACAGACTCCAGCACCTTCCACAAGGAAAAAATCCAGTGACATTAAGGGCTCATATTTGGATGTGTCTGGCATAAGAGGCTTTCATTTTCAAGCTTAGAACACATTTTAATCATTTATATATTTATTTTCATAATAAAAATAAGAAATTAGGTTATTTAGCAGTACTGCCTTAGGCATCAATGAAGTCCGGAAAAAGGAAGGGAGGGGGGAAAGCCAACTGCACCATAGCTGACTGTTCCAGCATAAAGTTCCACTGCAGTGGAGGTCTATTTTGAGAAAACTATAGTTGCCAGTAGCATAGCCCTCTTAAGACATTTTGATAGAAGTTGTCAAAATACATGTTCTTTGGAGTCTTGCTGGATTTAGAATACTTTATCTGGTCTTATTTTACAACAAAATGAAAATTTGTGACTACCCTCTAATAAAATATTTGAAGAAATGTTAAGTCTGGATGAAAATAGACTAAGTAAAATAATCTACAGTTTTCTCAGGAACATGTGGGATATATGCTACAAAGTGGAACTAAACAGAGGCAAAGTTGAGTGTGGGAGGGAGGAACATAGTCTAGGTACCTTTACACATAAGAACAACTTGGGAATGGTTAACGGAATGAGATGGAAAGAAGCTGCAGAAGCTGATGGCTTTTAGGAGCCCTAAGTCTCATCTCTGCTCTGCATGCCTGTGTTAGAATGGGAGAATAAAAGCCCTGGATAAGTCCAGGGAAAGGGATTGGAATCAAAGGAGTCCCTTTCCAAGGCAGCTAATTACAACTACTCAACAGTCAGACATTGTACTCTTCACCACTCCATTTTCATTCTTGTATTTGCGGCACAATTCTTCCTTCCTGGAATATTCTAATGCCTGGTAGTCAGGAGTGACAGATGTTGGCTCAGATCTCCAGCCTTCAGAGGGGATATGAAATGCACAAAATCCAAAGAAGGGCAGAAATTCTGCAACACCATTGTGCCTAATGATATTTTCTATTAGCTACTGCCAAATGGTTTCCCAGATCTGCTCATCAGGGACATCTGGTATTCTGTGTTAGCCAACATGAACTGGTCTGGAACACTCAATAGCCTCAGGAACGTGGTGTTAATTTTCATACCTAAGGATGCTTCTTTTTGTGATAGCAAAGTTCTTGGAGTCTTCTGTAGCTTTTGGAGGTCACCAAAATTTTAGATTATATCACGATATTGCAAATGGGCTCTATTGTTCACCTACACACTTGCCTCAGCAGCTCTCAAATCTCATTTGGCATCCAGCCTTTTCAGTTTCTGGAATGATTTGTTCAATGATTCTGCATGGCCTGTAGACAGCTTCAGAAATGGTGCTTATAAACTCTCACAGAAGTCAATGCACATGAAACTAGGTACGAGCAGTTCACTTTTACATACAAACTAGAAAATGTAGGGACACTCAAAAGCAGGTAGATTATATCTTGTTCTCCATATATTTTTTATTTACAGTTATTATTTATCGTTCCTGTAGACAAGTCAACATTTAAACTACTGGAAAAAAAAAAACAAAAACCTGGAGCAATCTAAACATAAATCATCATAATTTAATTTACCAACAAACACTCATCAGCTGACCAACAGCATATCTTTCAGATTCTCATCACTTTATTTACTGTTTATCCTCTCCAAATGGAAAAATGGTGATAGAATTCAATTTTGGTTTTTAGCAACATATACAGATTGCTACATTCAGAATATCCTTCTAAATCACAGTTTATATTAAGAATTAAGTGCTATGTTGTGCAGCCCATAGAAGATGGGTGAGAGGACACTTTGCCCAATGAAACATAAGAAAGCTTAAGACTCATGTTTTCTTTGCAGTAGCAATATGTTACGCCAACAAATATAATAGAACATTTTCCAAAATGCTATTCCTCATGACGCATTCTCCATACGAAGGCCAAATACAGCTGAAATCTGTAGCAACCTGACCTTTGAACCTTTTTGCCTGATTTCCTCAGCTAGAAGTTACATGCCACAAAAATGCAGATTCTAACACATTTTATGCTAAATCAGACTATAACATTGCAGAAAAATCCAACTCTTGATGGTATTTAAGGCTCACAGACAGCACAACTACTGAACAGGCATTCATTTTGGATGCACACATTGTTTCATAAAACTTCTCCCTCTTAAGTGTGTTTTGTCTTTTTTTTCCTTTTTTTTTTTCTTTTTACTGTTCTGGAGATCCAAAGTTTTTGAAGAAACAAGGGTAAATATCAAGCCCATGCTTCAACTCATCTGAAAATTTAGTTTTGTGTATGTCTAAGGAAGTCTCCCTTTTTCATCAGTTCCCAAATATTCACCAGCATGTGGAAGTTCTTACTATCCTCTAGCATTTTTTTAAAACAGTATCTGAAACTACATGCAATATTCCAAGTGAGCGTGGATTGTCTCACCAGATCTTCAAATCTATTCCCCATTACAGTGGAAACTAAGCAATTCTTTAAAAAACACTTCGAAATCCATCCCTTGGATGAACAGAACACTGGTTTTTGAGCCTGCCATTGAATGTTGATGGGTTTTCTCCAAGTAACTCAGGAAAATGTAAGGGTTTATTTTGCAAATGGTTAAGTTATAACCCAGTAAGATGGATGAAAAGCTACTTCCAAACTACTGACTGATACTTTGAGAGGCTACCTAGCCTAGAGACAGTGGAAAATGTTAAAGGAATAAAGTAGGTATTTATTAAAAAGGCCTTCAAGGGATACAGATTGGAAAGTACAAGACCCTGGCCAAAGCTACACCTAAGATGGGCAATGAGTCACAAGTTTTCACACTTTTATAAATTTTGGTCCATTTACATATTGGGATAAATTGTCCAATTACGGCCTCAGGTTACGAAGTCCCATCCTCTCAGATTGCTCTCCTCAATTCACTGTTGTTTATATTATTTGGGCCTGAAGCTGCAATGGTGTCCTTGGTTCTCAGGCTGGGAAAGGAATTGTTCTGTCTAACTGAAGTGTGAAGAGAACTTGCTAGCACTTTATATGAAGTTCACAGTTATATAATAATGCAGTACAGAATCTGGGTAATATGAAAGCTAAAACTTAAGGCATCAGACAGACACGTCATATTAAACGTTCTCAGCAAAAGTATTTCTCCCGATTTTCTGAACTATCTAAGGAAAAATCAGCAGGGAAAAGAAAAAAAAAAAAAAAAAAAAAGAAAAAGAACGAAAGGAAGCAGGGAAAAGAAAAAAGCCTACCAGTAATGCTTTTGGAGTTCCCATCCAAGGGAGCAGACTCCTGGCTAAATCCAGAAGAAAATGATCTTGACTGCAGGTGATGCACTCTTCTGTTACCACCAAGTGCCACTGCAATCAATCAGAATCACTATAGGAACACGCAGCAGAGGAAAGCAGACAGTTTTAAAATCGAAATGTAAAAAGTTCATTTTTAATTTGAGCATGGGTATTTTTAATTATGCACTAGAAAGGCATATTTTAGGAAAATTTCATATGGAAATAGTATGCCCTTTAGAAAATTCTTAATGTCCAATATCTACCTGGCATAATGAAATGCCAAAGGTGGCCTTGAAATTCAAAAACCAGCTTGAATTTTTTACATCATCATATGGAAGTTCAGTATTCTTTAGCTTACAGACTACTAGATACCAAACTCCCAGTTCTTTCTAAGAGGAAAAAATAAATAGTAGTAAAATTGTCTTTAACTGTTGGGGTTTTGTCGCACCCCACAATCATGAAATAAAAAGAAACACACAACAAACCAGACAACTAGAACTATTGGCTTTTTCTGGAACAAAATTCTCTCCCATGTTTTATCAGGTGACAGTTTAATTCTGTGATCTGGTCTTTACATTGAGCCCAGTGCCTGGTCACTACAGAGGTAAGTTTTCCTTCCAGATGACTACCATCCTTATCACTAAATATTTGTGTGTTGATAAATGTCAAAAAATACTAAACAAGACACCAGGCACTAAACTGCAGAAATACTTTTCTCAGAAGTGAAATAGTACTTTTTTTTCTACTGTGAAACAACCACAACTTTCAATACAACAGGCCTAAGTTATGAAAGTCCAACTTGAGAATGGAAAGCCATGATCTTTGCCTCCAAAATGACTGTTCATTTATATAGCAAAGACTCTCAGCATATATTTTATAGGAGCTGTACAGTAAGCTGAGTGGGCATGTGTACACAATGATGCATTTACAGACCCCTAAATCACCAAACATGCAACTCCTTTGTCATTATTCAAAAGGGTTGCTGGACTAAGTTTGCAAGTTTGAAGAATAGATCGTGTCATCTTCCAGTGTAATACAAATTACACATCCCTGCTGAAGAGTCTGCCAAGGCTGGGAACCTCACATGCAGAAGCACTCCTTCAGCACAGGGAAGCAGACCCAAGATATGTATTTATATTTATAAGATATTCAGGTTTCCTTCTCTCACCCAACCTGACAGCAGCAGAGGCTGCAGCTCTGTGCTGAGGGTGCTTCATTCACTGAGCTCAGGTTCATGGGGCAGCTGAGGCTGGTCACACACACAGAACTGGCACCTGGGATGGGCAGGTCCTACCAGATGAAATTAGAGCAACAGTTAAGCCTGCAAAGAAAGTTCTGGCTGTGATTCAAGTTGCACTGTTATTTACTGAGCAAAGAGACGCTGTACACAGGGTTATTTGGCCTGTGCAGTGTGCACAGTCTGGCTGGAAGGAGAAAAATCCACTGCATTTTAGTTGTAAGGTCTGTGCCACTCTGCTCAGAAAGAAAAAATCACAAAGACAGAATAAAACTATTGCATGTATATGAGAAACAAAGCAGCCATGCTGTTCTTACTTACTCAACTTTTCCAAAGGCTACACAAAAACAAGACTAAAGTTTCCTTATGGTTTCATATAACACTAAACAAACTTTACGGCTTCCTGTCCCTGTTCACTAAAGGCAGAATCACCATGACTTTGCTGTCTAATGTTCACAACCATTCTCCCCTGAACATAAGTATAAATGAAAGCCTAAACCATCTATTCCCCCAACATCTTTAAAAGCCAGAATACTGAACTAATTATTTAAAAAGAGATTTGGATCAAGAAGGCGTCTTCACTGTGGTCAGAGTGCCCATACACACATGCCTGTGCTCCTGCCAACAGTGCCAAGCAGTCCATCACAACTGGTGAGTCAGCACTAAGTACTCACTGTGAAAGGGGGGGAACCAGCAAAAGAAAGCTGCTTGAGTTGGAACCTGATTGGAGGGGGATGGGGGAAACGAACTAAAACAGCAAACCATACCACAGAAATTGAGAGACAAACTGTTTTCTGCTTATCATCATATTTGTAGGAGAAAAAAAAAAGAATATTTTGAACACTGAGTAGATTAAATGTCAGTTCTTATAATTACAGCCTGGTAAACAAATATATACAAATATTACTGGTAACATTTTATGCAGCTAAAATAAATTTCAGCCATTTCGAAATAACACCCAGTAGAACAGGTATTGTGTCCTCTAATTGGAAAGCTGTTCATTGCAGCACTGAACTATGAACCATTAGGAAAAGAAAATTGATCTTCTTTACCATCTTTACCTTTACCTGCTTTACCTTCTCCTATGAAAGAAACATTTTAAACATTTAACATGAAAACTGAATTTCTCTTTTTCAGAAGCAGCACCTAACATGAGAAAAAGGGATGCACTCTGACATTAATGGCTAAAGAACACAAATGAAAGGGAAACACTTCCAAAAACATATATTTATCCCATCATTACAAGGCTAAAGAACACTACAAGGTCTGGATAAGCTTTAGAAAATGCAACAAAAATCAAATCAACATTCTGCCATTAAAGAAATGCAAAGTACTTTTGCTGAGATGAAGGAGGACACCTGCACTGACATCTGGAAGAGTGAAATTCATCCTTCACCCTTTACACAGCAGGCTACTATTAAAATCTATTAAACAGTCATGGCACCAAGTAGCACATCCAGATACCAGGGACAACTTGAATCCAACAGCACGACTATGGAAACAAGTGGCAGGGGCAAAGAATCTGCCAGCTTTCCACACTGCCATTTCAGAACACCCCTGTCTCAATAAGACCTTCACAGGATCTTAATGCCTATTAAAGCCACCAAAAGAGAAGAAAAATAATCAACATTTTGCTTTGAAAGAACACACCTTTGTATCAGTAAACAAATATGCAATATATTCATCATCAAAAAATAAATATATTAGAAGTTTTTTATCCAAACATGTCAACTGAAGAAAAACAGATTTGTATTCTACTGTTCATATTCCAAGGGCATTACTTATAAAGTGGTCTTCTGTAAGGCATGTTAACTGTAAGTCATGCAGATGCATAATGTTAGCCACCTAGAAAAAAAAAGTGTAAAAGCTACAGTATTTTTAAATGTGCATCCTGAGAGTACTTCTTTTGACAATTTTTTTTCCACAATAAAACACCCAAGCTAAAAGAGCTTTAGTAGTTCTAACTTAAAATTTTTCGATGGAATAATTTGTTGTGAGGCTTTTTAGAGTTCTCCTTTAAATGTATGCTTCAAGATCCTCATAACCACCACCTTTTTTAGACTACATATTCAATGATGTGATAGAGTTGATGGATAAACATTGCTAAGGGTGAAAGTGATCGACAAGGAAAGGGGCTGATGAAGTCCCATTCATGTATAAGGAATGAAAGAAGATACAGAAGGAAGAGAAAAAATGCTGTATGGAAACTCCTCAAAGTTTACTACTGCTGTTGCTAAAAAAGAGAAAGCCACATGGTTCAAAGCATAATTAAAAATTCAGGCTACCCATGCACCTATAAAACTCCCATTTCCAGTTTAAAAATGAAGAGCATTTGAAAAGCAAGCCATTAATACTCTCCAGTTATTCTTCTGCGGTCTCAGAAGTAGCACAGACACACTATACTTGCTTCTGTAAGATGTTCTTTCCAAGTTCAGAAATAGAGCATTTGAAAGAAACCTTTTATCTCTTCAGACAGCTTCCAGAACCTGGAAAATATATCCATGGAAAGGGTATAACTGCAAACTTGCTGCTAGGAATGAACACATGTTCATTATTTAAAAGATAACCAAAAAAAATTTAAACAACCTCTCATTTATCCTGCATAGTTTCACCTTCTGCAAGCAATCTAGGAAAATTAATCCCTTGGACAACCACACTCCTCTGCTGCCTAATTAAGCAAAAATATGATTAGAACTTTGCTTTTAAAAACAACAGGAAGACAGTTTCTTTAGACTGCATGGCATGGGAGCAAGGGTGCAATACCTTGATACATCAGGATGTGCAAGATACACAAAGCTTCATTTAGCAAGCAGAACCTGCTCTTGGTTTCCCAAGTGCCCAAGCAAAACTAAGTCAATTGAAGGCAGCAGAACAGGCTTCAAGGGCAGGAAAAGACAGGGAAGCAAGAGGAACTAGGAAAGATCTGAGGAATTTCAGAGGGGCTGAAGCAGCATCTCCTCTCTCCCCATCATCTTTTGCAGAAATTCTTCTGCCTCAGATTTGCTCATATGTGGGGCTCTCCCGTAGCCTTCCCACTTCTCAGTTCTCAGAGGTACCTGAAGAAAGGTTTCATGTCCATGTTCTCCCACAGCAGCACCCACCACTAAATGGGGTGCAATGTAAAGAGCTCAGCATACACCAGAAGCTCCACTCCCCCTTCTCCCCTTCCACCTCGCTGCCCAAGACAATGTGCTTCAATCACTTCTGCCAAGCCAGTTTAGATATCCACACCAGCAGAAATTAAACAAGCTAAAAACAGTTTTCTAGTGGGTTTAGTCCCTGAAGTAGCTCACCATAGTGTGAGACATAATGAGGAAACTAAAAAGCAAAAAGTGAAAATCAGACCCCACCGCCTCATTAGGTCTTCTGCCAGCAGAATTTACAAGAGGCTGATCATATTACAGAAGTGGCTCCTCGAAGTGCCTCAGAGTACCAGGGCTTAGTCCTAATTCTTCCCCATACCAATTAAAATATAATTATTTTAAATTAAAAAAAAAAAAAAAAAAGCCAAATGCTTTCTGGGTTTTTTTGACTTTTATTAAGCCAAAATGAAACATAAGCACATTCCCCAACAACTACAGATTTTGCAGTTCAGTTATCTGCATCCAGTGAGGGGGAAGTCACAGGGCTCACCAGTGAACCAATGCAAGGGTTGAGCTTCACCCTGAGAAAAAGCACCATCCTGATTTTTGGGTGTCTGACACAGAAAATACACAGGGAGTCAAGGACCACCTTATTATTTCATAAGTGTTGAGTTAGTTCACACTTAGCCACCAGAAACCCCTTTAAAAAGTAAAGACTTTCAAGAAGAAACTCAAGACCTTGGAAAACAAAAAAAGTTGGTTTTGTTCCAATGTTGGAACAGAAGATATATTTGGAGGGAATTATCCCCTTTTTTAAGACAGCAGTCACATAGATTACAGCACATCTCACCAATTAATTCAACCAGCTTTATGAAGAAAATAAACTCCTAGCCAGGCAACAATGCAAGTTCACCTTCACATAAAGATCAGCTACTCTTGAATAATTAGTTCAGTTCACTCAAGGCAAATTAGTCCCCATCCAATTGAACATTCATTAAATTCCTTTCTCCAATTTCTCTCTTCCTACCTTTGCTATTCCTCCCATATTACATGCTGTAAGCCCATACTCACCCTGCCTTCAAAGCAGAATGGTCAAGTACAGATCATTCCCCACGTGCAGTTTTTCTCTGTCCCCCTTCATTGTGTGCCCTGACAGAGGAGAAGGCACTCCTTGTAAACATGACAGGTAATGCACAGTACATTATGCAAAGTAAAGACCTAGGCAGACGGCCAACTTCATGAGAAAACTGTCTGCCTCCCCCACTGGGAAAAAAAAGTTCTTCAAAGATAAAAATTGAAAATTCAGTTAACATCATCTGAGGTTTGCAACAAGTCACAAATACAAAAAAGGAAAGCAGATGCCTTTAAATAACAACTTTCATATGATCCAAAACCTAAATGCCAGTAAAAAAACCATGAAATTTCATAATTTCTACCTGAACACATGTACTACATTTTGACTTATCAGCCCCATTGTATAGTAAAAACAAAACTTGTCTTTTCTATGATAAAGCTGCACAAGCTGTTACATACTGCAGTGTTAAACAGACAGCCCACCCCTCTCTAGAGTGGGTAAGGCCTTGATGATACTGCCATGCATAATCTTCAATTTTTTAATCTTTTTTTTAATTTTTTTTTTTTGTGGGATAAAGGTCTAGCCTCACAAGCAAAGAAAAATCATAGGACCATGGAATGGTTTGGGTTAGAAAGGTCCTTGAAGAACATCTAGTTCCAGCCCCAAAGTCTGAACGTTAGCCCTGCTGGAGCAGGCTCTTCTTTCCAATTGCAATCTCTGCTGTCTCAAGGCTCCTGTCACAGATGCCTCAAGGCTTGTCACAACCTCATTTAGAGCAACTCAAAGTCAGTCCCATCATTCAGGCATTCAGGTAATGAAGCATCCTGCCTCTACAAATCTGCTTAGATATGGAATATTTCCAGATTTCTTCTCCAGTTCTCTCCTGCTCTATTTCAGTCAAACACAGAGCACAAGTGAAATAAGGCAGCTCGGACGTGTAACACATGCCTGGCTTGTTTTACAGGGCTGGTGCAACTGCTGGTACTCCTGGTACCATTTAGCACTTAGAATAATGGGTATTTTGCTTTCTAAATGTATGAGTACTGCCAAATCCAGAGGAATATAATCACAAATTCAAGATTAAGAACAAACAGTGAAACTGCAAAATCTATAAGCAACATAAGCAAAACCTTACAGGCTGCGTAATGCTGGAAAGGTATTTTAAACAAATATGTAAGCACTTATATGAGAAAGGCTGCCAATTTATGTGAAAAATTAGACTCAATCATGCACAAGCCTTAATGAAAACCTTCACTCTAAATAGGGTACAATCAGTACTGCAAAGTTTTACATATAGTGATTTTAGATCTTCTTGTTAAACAATGTTAGTTTCAAAAATTATGTCTTTTCTCTCCCACTCCCCAAAAACAAACAGAAAGGACTTGTGCATAAATTCTGAAGAACAGAAGGGAGACTTTTTGGTCTTTTTGATTGTTAATGTAAATCACTAAGTAGTTTTCATCAATCCACACTTACACACCTTTTTGTTTTGATTATCTATAGATACAAAGAAGTCATAATACCTAGCAATATCCCAAGTATCTTTCCCTTAAAGTTTCAAAAATCTCAGCAAAATCAAAAAATAAACTCTATCAAGAGCCAGATCGTAAGAAGATTCATTCTCAACATTTGACTCTAGCAGAGAAATATTCCTTCTTAGTCTTCACCACCTTCTTTCTATTCTCTGTATAAATTACATTTTTTTACCAGCAGTTCTCAAAATCTTGCAAGATAATCATCTATTTTGTAGAGCCTTATCTCCCCACATTCTCATAGCTACAACTGATACCTGACAAGTCCACTCACTAACTTTATTATATTTTTAAAATGTTGTTATTAAAACTAATGAAAAGTCATTTCTCAGTTTGTGGCCAATAATCAACCTATTAAAGCAAGTTCCTGTACACTGGTAGAAACTGCTACAACACCAGGTCCTAATTTAGGTCAGAGAGACTTTTGAGTCCTGGAGTACTTTACATCTCCAGCTCCAATGTACTTTCACAGGTTTAGATTTTAAGCAGTGTGGATTTCACTACGATTTGAAATGCAACTGGCACTGTTATTTGCTTCATTTCCAGTCAATGGAATAATTATCAGAAATAGAGTATCACTGATTATTTTAAAGGTCTTTAAACATACCTTCAATAAATGTGCAGCCTTTTCACTTCACAGATTTCTTCAAGGTACGTCACAAAACTAATCACTTTCTTCATGATTATAAAAAGCAGCTTTAAATACAGTTTGGCATTATCAGAAGTCAATTCCTGTTCAAGCATGTCCCTATAGTATTTAAACATTGATACTTTATCAGCACCAAAAGTTTCCATAACGTGAGTCCAAATAGATTATATGGAAACAGTCATGAAAATGAGTAATTCACATACCTGGATGGTCTTCCCTGATTTAATAGAGTTATTTGTGCATGACACAGTAGGACTGGAATCCAAAATTTACCCTTCCTTTCCTCACACTTGATTTTTTGCATTATTTGCCTACAGCAGTTAGAGATCCTTCCCAGATGATGGTTCATTTTATAAAAGGTGGTGGTTCCTATAAGACTTTAGTCAATTCTTTATCCCATCAGTCAGATGCTAAGTTGTGACAGATCTGACATAACTGCTTGGAAATGCTTTCAAGAGCAGTAAAATACCCCTTCTGTGCCACATTATGAGTGGAGCTGAGACCATGTATTATCCTCTCATTTCAGGTCATGGTTTGTATTCCCTGTGAACAGCTTAGTACACTTCCATAGTGATCTAGAATGCTGCAAAATGTGGAAACATATCCTCATTTTTTGTTCTGCCATGGTGAGAATTTGTTTCCATTTAACTGAAATTTCCCACATGAATCTGTCAGGCTGAAAATCAGGCTTCTCATAAACAAACCAACCAACCAAATCACACCATGAACAAGCAAACCTTCTCCCTCCTCAAAAAACTAAGCATAAACTGTAAACCACCTCAAACTCATCCCGGTACCAGTGAAATAGAGGCAAAAATCCACAAAAAAAAACAAAAAAAAACAAAAAAAAAACAACAACAACAAAAAAAACCACAAACTTCTTCTGTCTTCTCACACCATTTAAAATTTTAATAGAGTGACTTAAACATACACACTCAAGAATATTGGTGCAGGCAACAATTATAAGAAAAAGTATCCCGAGATTCTTGATTCAGCCATGTCATCAACAATTTTACATTACAGGTTGAAGTCCTCCAAAATAAACCAAAAGCAAACAGAAAAGACATCTTCCTAGAAATAAAAGCATTATATTGAACCTGCACATTTTGATTTTTCTTAAATCAAAGCATCAATTCTCAAATTTTTCATTCCATCTTCTTCAGTAATTAGTAGAAGAGGAGAAAGAAAGTATTACTTGGAGTTTATTTTCTTTTCTTTTCTTTTTTTTTTTTTTTTCCTTTCTCAAAAATTTCTGGAGACAATGTTGCTTTTGGTATAGAGAACATACATATTTAGCAGAGTTGCATCATCACTCACTGGCCACTTGACAAGTTTATAGCAGTTCATAATGTAAGAGTGGTTTCAGTAAATTTCTAAACTGCTGAAGTCACTATGACATACAACATTACTAACATCACAAACATTAAAGCATATGTCTTTATTGTGTGTGTCAGCTAACAAAACAAAACAGACAAATAATAAAATATAAGCTAGAGCTCCTATATTAATGTGACTAGACAAATGTGCCACTAAATGTAATGCAGTCCTCAAGGAAAAAGGCTGAAATGAATTATTGGTTATTTGAATTATCATCCAGTATAATAAAATCCTTTTTGGAATTAAATTACCTCCTTTGAACATAAAAAGGATAATCATAGGCTTTCTTACTGAGTCTTTTCTAAATACTGAAAATAACTTACAAGCTACAATATTGTCATTTCAAAGAGTACTCATAAAAATTATTCCAAAAATCATATGCAAAACAGCATCAGTAAGTTAATCCCACTTTCAATTGTCTCTCCATTAAGGTAAGAGTTTTTAAAAACTTCACAGGAAAATAAAAACTTTGCAAGGAAAGTCACAGATAAAGAAAGGTGCTATTCTGATAAAGACAGAGAAGCATCCCAAAATCTTCTTCAATTAATTAAAATTCTTTTAAAAATAACAACAACAACAACAAAAAACCTCCAGAAAAAACAAATCACAAACAAACAACAGACAGTTTAATTTTAGAACTTTAAATCTAAACCCATACATCTGCTTGGCTGCATAAAAATAACTAAACCATGAAGTCAAGCAACCGAATTCCCCAAAAAAACCCTCCAGCCAAACAAACAAAAAACCAAAACAAACAAAAAACTCAACAGAGCTCAGTACTCAGAAGACACAGGCACAGCTTCCAGTCTGTTACACTTTAAGACAGATCTAGAAGAGAGCACCAGTCTGGCAGGACATCTAAAGACAGTATCTGAAGAGAACAAAACTGAGCACAGAGCAACAAAGGCTGGAAAGGGAGAGAACAAATGCAAGGCTCCACATCATTTTAGGCTTCTTTCACTTTCATAAGCAGCAAGAACCCAAAAGTCCAAACATCTGTGCAGGTACCAAGTCAGTCTACCTTACCAGAGATGGCCAGCTATGGAAAGATAAACACAAAAGATAAGAATGTGAGATTTATCCACCCCAATGAAAAAGGACTCAGTAAGAAGTTCCTTCTCAGTTAGAAACTCAGCCTCAGGTTTAGCATAATCACAGTGAAAAATCATATTTGACTGTTCTCTGAAAATAAGAGCTTACAGGGTTAAGGGATTTTTTGTTGTTGTTGTCATTCCAAGGGCCTGGCTAGCAAGGATACAGCTATTCACATCCCATTTTAATGTAATAAATTTAAACTCAAGGATAATGGATAGCAATGCTAAGCTTTAGTTGAAAAATAAAGATCTAGGTAAGACAAATTTACCTACCCCATATGACAAACTGGCACTACTATGAAGGGCAGGTCCAAATCTTCCTGGTATCCTCTTGTTTGTTATATGGGGTTAACTCTCCATTAATTATACTTGTAACAGATACAATAAGGTCTAGATTTCTACTTTCTTATCCCATACTGCAGGCCTGTTTCTTGGAGACTTTCTTTCTGGTGGCAAATCACTCCATGAGCTCAGAACTTCTCCCACAAATGTAACTGTGTGACAGAGATGTCCACCCAACCCTCAGCAGTATTGCCACAACTTAGAACCTGACAGCCACTCATGTAGACAGTCATGTCATTTTCTCCCTAACATTATCTGGCAAAGCTACAAACAGGGGCACAGGAGCTTTGTATCCCAACTCTGGAGGGTCACTACCTCACTCAGTCACATTCAGGTGATATCTAGACAAGCATCTTTCTGTATAAAAGTTTTACTTCCTGCTGTGAAAGCTCTGGAATAGAACTGACCTTAACAGACATCACAAAAACAGTCACTCACCATAAAAAAAAAAAAATCCCACTAAAAATATATTCTATCAACACAGGCTTAAATTCTTGATAACTTCCATTCACTATTCTGACCTATTGTTTCACAGTTCATCATCAGTCCAGTACTGACCAGAAACTTCACACTGTGCCCTTTTCATAGATTTACCTCGATCTGAAAACAGTTTCATGTTCAGAACAGCAGCACCATCCTTCCTCCACTGCATATACCTGTGCTCAAGAATCTCCACTGCTACTTTTTCTCCAAGCAGTTGCTAAAAGCAACTGAGACAGAAGACAGGCAAGGCAGACTTCTGAACCAATCTCAGCTGTCAGCTTCGCACCTTACCTACAGCACTAATCCTCCATCCCAAATTACAGATGCTACCACACCATACATGCTTATGCTGCCCACACTACAGTGCTATTCACCTGCCTTGTACAGCTCCACATCAGAGCACTGATCCATTAAACAAGACTTGTCAATCATTCTCTACACTTGGAAATTCATTACAATAAAAGGTAGTTGTTTGTTTGTGGTTTTATGTGACTCGAGTGACAGAGAAACATTTACTCGGGACCACTACCAGATTGGTGAATTTCCAAAATAGAATGGGGGAGAGGCTAAGTTAGGGGAAGTGTGATTACTATTTCTACAAGGTATTTTTGTTTCCAGTGTCTGATGGGTACCTCAGAACTTTCAGAACTAACTTTATCACAACGCATCTGTATGTTTATGTATACGACACAATGTGACAGACCTACAAAGTCTAGGAAAGGACAAGATTATCAGAGATCACATTTATCATAAAACCAGTTTGGCAATCTCTCTCATTTGTGCACATAATCCTTTTCCAGATTATGTCCATATTTTCCACTTACCCAGCAAGTATGGACAAATGTTGAAGCCATTGCAGAAGCAGAGTCTCTAAAAGACCCTAAACACAAAGGTATCACATAATAAACCCACATAGGTAGTTAAAATATAAAAAATTTTGTATGCTATGCAAATTTTTATATCAAGTAGCAACCTTCTAGGACTTTAAACTTCATCTTAAGCTTATTCCAGATAAAATGTTAATTGATTAAGACAAAATTTAAATCTTACCAGATCCATTAAAATCATATCATAACTTTAAGAAATATTCCTTCCAGTAGTCATGTAAAACAGAGCTTAGGTGTGCCACTGCTTGCAGAATCAAGGCTGCAGACTAAAACTGTAATAAAAGACTTGCAACTTAAATAAGGAGACCAGAATGCACAACAAAATAAAATTTAAAAGAAGTTCAGCACCAGCCATGTTCAAAACAACTTTCTGTAATCTGCCTGTAAGATCACACTCTCAGTTAAATATTTTCTTCAGAAAGGCCTTCCTTCTAACAGCAAACAACTGATATTTTGGGGCAAACTAGTTTTCCAACCCAAATGCACAAAGAAACTAAAAATGGGGTTTACACTGGAACCTGTCTTCTTCATGAAGCTCTCATAAAATTGGGATAGACACCTGGCTGTAACCTAGGAAACAGCAAGTAAAGTCAAGTCCTGTGTAAACTATTATGTCTTTTAACAACCGGAAAATTAGAAATAAAAAGTGTAGCTCAGTACAGAAATCATTTACTGCAATCTACCAGATAAACACAGTCCATAAGTATTTCACATCCTTAAATGAAGTGAAGGCAGATATAAGCTTTGAAACTTGCAATTTCATTTCAGAAGGAACCTTCAGGTTCTTCTGAAGGATTTCTATGATTTGTCTTTACTTAAATACAAATCTTAGCTCTGTCTTCAAGTGTGCAGAAAGCTACAGATTTTGTACACAATAAGAAAGATCCAAGCTTAAAATTTATATATCTAAAAACTGTTATGCACCTGACATAATAAAAATTTCAAATGGTACATCCCTTTCTCTGCCTTTGATGCTAGACCAACTGTGACGTGAAGACCTGGGAGCTTTTCTAAAACACTATTTCCCCAAAAAAATGGAGAAGGTCACACAATTCAGTTACCTGGAAATAAATATCATACTACATGACCTATTCCTTATCTGTGTGAGCATATTTTCCCTCTGCTCAAAGTTTCCGCTGTAGTTGCTGCTGCTGCAGCTCTAGCGGTATCAGCCAGTAACACCACCCAAGGCAAGCCGAGGGGGCTGCTTGTATTGTCACTGTCACATGGTGTAAAATTGCTGTGAGCAGGATGAGACAATGATGTGCCTGAATGACAGCAGCTGTTCTGTACTGGCATGCCACAAGCAGAGCTGTAAGCATAGCCAGGTGTAATGGTGGGAATTTTGCGGGATAAAGGCAGTGCCTGCACCTGTGGCACTCCGTAACTTCCAGCCATGCAATATTTGTTCTTTACAGACCATCTGTCATTTTGACAAGCTCCCTATCGGACCATCACTGGAGCAAGCCACCTTTTTTATTTCCTTAACAAGGCCTTTCTTCCTTTTGTACAACATCCAATTTCTGCCTCATATGTGCCTCATAAACAGAAAAGGATATGGTAACTATGGTGTAGGAACCAGTGAATCATAAGAATTTGAAACACTCCTAGTTACAGTGATCAAAGCTAAATCCTTTAGGAAGATTATCCACACCAGAACCCTGAAAAAAAAAAAATGTGACTCGAGTATTTTCATACTGCATCTTCGAGATAAAGCACAATCCCCTGTGTAACTGCAAAGGGCTACCTCCAGTTAGGTTTAACTACAGTGGGAACATTGTAACAGGGGCTGTTGTGCCTCTTGATCTATCTATGCAGTTCCAGGCCTGGCAACCAGCTGCGAACGCAACAGTCCACAGGCTGAGACCACAACTCTGAGGCCATTCAAAAGAAGGTTTATTCGGAAAACAAAGAAATGGAAAAAAATTATACAAATCAACCACACATTTAAACAAGGAGAAGTACGAGCCTTTCAAGCAAAGGATAAGAGACGCCAAATCCACTCGCGCCCCTGCACCCATCACCGTGTGAAACGGCGGAGGGGCAGCGCTCACGAACGATGCGAGCGGCGACGATTTCACCACTTCTCCAAAAATAGGGCTCCTGAGGGAGCCAGTGTGCCCGAGGGGCGCGTACCGCGGGAGCGGAGCGGAGCGGAGGGGCAGGGCGAGACCCTCCCCGCCGGCGCGGCCCGGCCAGGCGATGCTAGCTCCTCCGAACTTCGCCCCCCGCTCCGGCAGATGACCGACACCCGCACCGCGGCCACCACCCCCCGAACACCAACACACCCTCCAAACACCGCCACCGCGCCCGGTGCCGGCTCCTGTCGCCGCTTTTGCATTTTCAGGAGCACTCTGGCCGCCCATTCTGGTCGGCGTCTCAAGGAGGGCACCGCTCTCGCCCAACTGCGGCCGCAGTTCATTGTCCCTTCGCAAGGGAGACGGGGACGACCCATCCCGCGCAGGGACATCGGCGCGGGCCGAGCAGGTGCCAGGGACAGCGAGCCCCCACCGCCCCACCCCGACACCCAGACCCTCGCCCCGCTGCCAGAGAAGTTGGGAGCAGCGCGGGCGCTCCCCCCGCCGGGCAGCCCCATCCCTCCCTGCCCCCGCAGGACACGGCAGCGCCCGTAGCCGCGGGACGCCCGCGGTCCGCGGAGCAGCGGCGGTGGCGGCAAACACCTACCCGGAGAGCTTCCCAATCTTCACAAAGCTAAACACATCCATCCATGCGGCCGGCTAGCACTGCCCGTCACATTCACTCACTCCAGCAGCAGCGGCGGCGGCGGCAGCAGCTCCATGTCGGGAGAAGGTTGCGTCCAGCAGCAGCAACAGCCCTTGCAAAAAAGCAGGAGCCGGCGGAGACAGCGGCTGCTACCCCCCTCCGGCGGGGAGCTGGGCGTGCAGCATCTCGCAGGACCGGCGCTCATCTGCGCGCAGCCCTCCCTCCCCTGCGCNCGGCGCTGAGGCCGCCGGGCCGAGCCCAGGGCTCCCCTCAGGGCCTCCCGGAGCCGCGGCGCCGGGGAAGGAGGGCGAGGAGTCGGGGTGTGAGGGGCTGCGCCTCCCCGGGGCAGGGGACGGAACGCTGAGCCGGAGCGGAAGGGGAGCCCTGGTAAGTAGGAGGGGGCACCTCCTCAGTTCGGGAGCAGCACCTGGGCCTTGCAAAGCTAAAACTTGGGAAAGCAGAGAGCCGTGTTTATTTCGACGATCACACTGCTCCATGCAGCCCCTCAGAGTGGGGAAGAGCCTTTTGGCTTTCAGCCCTCCACTGAGTGCCCATCAGTGGTGGACCGAGGACAGGCACCGGGCTGAAATCCACCGCCTGGCTTCTGGCACCATCCTGTGACCTCTCTGCACATGCCAGGAAAGAGACCTGAACGAACGGAGTCCTTCTTGTGACAGGAACATGACAAGGCCGGTTTGTAGCACCATAATTAAAGTCAAGCATTCTTCATACCACATCTTGTGGAAAAATGATAAATCCAGGGCTCCTGGCACAAGAACAATACAGATGCATTGCCTTATGTCCTGCATGGGGCTTTAAATGAGGCACTGGAATTTAGGTGTCCATAAGTTTCCTTTGAATGAGCAGAACAGGAAGGCAGGTGAAATTCAAGTTCATCTCCACACAAACTTGGCACTGTAATACAATAATTGTCAGTATGGGAATGGATTTTCTCCACTTAAGTGTTTCCATTTGTGTATTTGTTTTCTGAATAGATTGGTACATGCTTTACTTTGTGCTTTCATAGAGTTTCACTCTCTTCTGCAGGCTTGCACCTGCACTCTCCCACCAAGCAAGAACTTAGAAAATTACATTAGAAATCAGCACATATACTCCTGCAGCCAGATGAAAACAATGCACATTTTTAATATTACAACTTGTAATGATAAGAGAACAAAAAGAACAGGCCGTACTAACACTCGGCGTGGATTGGGTTTCAAACTATTCTTTAAAACAATAGCAACAAAGAATGATTGATCATCTATTTATATTAGGAGAACATTGAACTACCAGTTAAAATGCTGGCCTAGCATAGATGTAAACGGCTTGGGCATATTCTGAAACACCAAATGAAATATATTGTGCTAGTGCGTCAAAATATTTGTGTGGTACTTATGTGTACTCTATTTATTTATTGTTATTCTAGATTTTTTCAAAACTGCAGAACCTGTGCCTGTCATTCATGCTGCTCTATTGATTGGTAAAATCTACAAAGATAACACAGTTTCAGCTGGTTAGAAACTGATTTATTTATAAATCTGTCATTATTTATTTATAGACTGAGGAGATAGGCCAAGAACCTACAAAGCTAACTGAAGCTGATGAAATGATACACCATATATAAAATTAAGCACATATGTTCTGTATCAAACAAGGTTCTTGTCCTGAGCACTTCAGGCTCCAAGGCTTCCCACATAAAGGTTCCTTAAAGCATAGTGGTGAGTACCAGAGAAATGAAGAAATTCTAAGGGGTCACTGGAATTTCTGTGCTTTCAGGGTCTTTCAGTGGAAAGGCAAATGTGATCCTAGGATATACTGGCTGAAGTATTTTCAGTAGAGATATATAGAAAAGCATAAAACATAAGATCTTACGAGAAATGCCCTACCTCAGCTTATTCAAAAAGTGCATTTATGAAATATGAGAGCAGGTGCAGGAGTGTTAAAGGTAATGAAGAGTCAGTCTTATGAAAAGAAAGAGTTTTGCCTGGTGAAACAGAGACTAAGAGGTAAAAAAGATTGTTGTTTATAAACATCAGTATGGTAAACATAGGGTGTGCACCCAAAATTATAGGCCTTTATGAAATTTGAAATGAAGCTGAAATTATCTCCTCTTTCTTTGGCTTTCTAAAGAGATACATGTCATATTGCTGTGTTTATAATTACTTTCATATTTTTGTTTTCCTAGGCAAAAGCTATTGCAACATTGCAAATTTTCCAGAATGCCTGTAGAGATACTCCTGGTCTAGCCAACATGCTAGAGGTCCATTAATAGCAGTAGTCTTACTCCTAGATGTGAGACATGAAAAGAGAAGCTGGGCAAGTGTCCTTCCTGCTGTGCTAAATGCAATAACCTTTTGGAGCTGTGCAATGTGAGAACCACACATGGGGAAGGAGGCTGGGGTATGAGAGTGAACTTTGGTTCATGATTCTTTGGCTTCTGCTGTCATAGCAACTGGATACAAAACTGTCAGTCTCATAGTAAAAGATTAAAATTTGCCTACCCAAAGAAGTGAAGTGGTGGGCGTTGTTCTGTTTCAAGAGTGAGTGTTGATATGTGTAGTTTGGACTGGCTTTGAAGCCATCAACTGTACATTGAAATAATATTTTGGTATTTTATCTTCATTTGCAGGAGTATCAATTAGACTGTGTCATGACTGCACTCTTGCACACACATTTATACCTTTCAGTTACTACAGTGGGATTCTTCTCAATAACTACCGAAAGTTCAGGATCCAGCCTCAGCTAGTTATACCATACCTCTCTGGTGCACAGGTACCTGTCACTCCAAACCATCTCTTTCTAGGAAAAGCGACATAAATTGTCTTTTGCAGGTGCTTTATTTTCTTTGTTAACTCCAGTGAGAGGAAGCACAAATGCCTACCTTTGACTAGAGGACTAGGACTGTCTTCCAGATGACTAAAGTCAGGTGAAGTAAAACCCATCTGAATGTGACAAAGGTACATGTAAACACTGAATGAGAACAGACAGCCAGAGACAGCAAACCAACATGTACTCACTATCTCAGTAACAAATAATAATTGAACATGAACATTCCTAATCTTAAAGTAGGAATCTGACATCCATTCCTGGCTGAATTCTTACCTGGCTTTTTACAATTTTTTTTTTTTTTTTTTTTTAGAATAGCATAGTAAATATAGCTTTTTGACAATGCTTTGTTACCATGTACTATTACCTTTTTACTATTCCCGGCCAGAGTAATCAAATTAAGATACTTAATACTAATGCTTTGTGTAATCATAGATATCCTTGTGTAGACTGTGGGCCAGTAAAAGCCTCAACTTCATATAGTATGGCAGTTTCATAGGCATTTTAGAAAGGGAATCTGTGTCATTTTATGATGCTCCCTGTTCTAAAGGAAATGGCAGACATATGTAATGCAGACAGGAGTGTTGTAATATCTAAACTTAAAAACCAAGTAATCTGTAAAACCGGTTACTGTAAAGACTTAATTGCTTGAAAACCCTGTTGTTTTGGTCCTAGAGAATCTTCTATGAAGATGCATTATATATATCTTTACAATTGACATGAAGAAACATTTATTTTTTTCTTCTTGAGTTCCGAGGCTTGTTTTTTTTTCTTCTGAGGCACTAAATAATCCCCAGAAGAAGAAGCTTTGGGATTTCCTGGATACCACACCACACAAACTTTTAGCCCTCCAGCTGGACCAATAGTGTCTCTTGTTGTTTATAAGATACATCAAATTTGATCCCAGATAATTTAAATGAAGACAGGTAGAATCATAAACCAAACACATAGTATTTTAATACTTCTGCAGGTCTCACAAGTTTTTCTTTCAGTGAATTAAAAACTCATCACTGTAATTTTTTTAAGACTAGTCAAGTAGGATTTTTAATTATTTGGAATCTTTTAAAAGATACTTTAAAGTGCTGTGTCTCATCTTTAAAATGGTTTAAAATTCAAGTTGGAATGGTTTTTTTAGATACGAGCTGAAGGCTCTATGATTTTTCTGCAGTGCTTGATATTACTCATATCCAAATGGCAACAATGTGTAGAGAAATGTGATAATAAAATCCATTGAGTAAGGAGGTGTTAATATATAGCTGGTGATGCAAAGATTTAAAGGAAGATATTTTGTCATTATGATCTGCTACTTACTGAATGTTATTTCTAAAGATAGTTGGTTATGGTTCTGTCATGTAGTAAGTCATGTAATACTCTGGGTACTTGTATATTAAAGTGTTCTAGCGTGTAGGACATACTTTTTTACTTTGAAACATACGTTTTTTAGAATCCATTTCTATATCCTGGTGTTTACCAACACTGTAGAATTCTATATAAAAGCACTGTAATCAGTACAGATTTTCTCCATGTCTACATTTACAGTATTATCTAGAAGTCCCTTTGCTTACATTGAATCTGTGCATCAGCTTCTACATGTCATTTTTAGCAGCTGTGTCAAATAGGGTTTTTTTCAGGCCTGTTTTATAATTGACCCATACAGACTACATGTTCTCAATTTTGCCCTGCATGTTCTCAATTATGCTGAATAATTTAGTGTGGTGGACATGGTATGTCACATAAAGTGCAAAATTGTATCATAGATAGAAAATTTAAATGGCAGATAAGATTTTTCATTCGTGCCAGTTAAGAATTTAGAATTGTAAATTTAGAAGTGTAAAGGATACTGACCTGCATTGAACAATATAAGCAAGAATATTTCAACTGATGCAACAATTCTGCTGAAGCCACTTGTATGTAGTCAAACCTATATAAACAGATGTGTTATCAAGACAGTTAGCAAAAACTACTATTGCTATTATAAGCTGAAAACTTTTGCAGTGTATTGAACCTGTAGCATTAAAACAAACACCATTAAATAGAATATTTGTCTATGCTGCAATACACAGATGACATCAAGATAAGGAAGAGGGCCTTAGACATCATGAAGAGAGTAACACTTTCTATTTCAATGAGTAAGACAATGCTAATGCATTAGTTATTTTAAAATGAAATTATCTTTATTAAAAAGGATTCACTTTTCTGGAATGGGTATGTATGAAACATTCAAATCAGGATATGGAAAGAATCGTTATCTACAGTTGCTCTTTTACTGACAAATGGACCCAATTCAAGAAAATTTTAGACGTACTTATTATCAGCCCTATTCATGGCTTCACTTAGTCTAAAATATAACTTCAAACAATCACAAAGTTAAGCACGTGTTTAAGTGTTGGTTGGATAAATATGACTTCACAAATCATGAGAAAATATAGAGATGAATCGGGGGAAAAAAAAAGACATTTGAAATGTTAATGTGCAAGTATCTGTGCTTAAAATTTAAGTACAATAGAAGGGAAACTGAGGAAGAGTAAAACCTCATCCACACTCTTTCTCAAAGGCAATCCTGATTCTGCCATCAGAGCTTTTTTCATACTTTAACCAAAACCAACTGCAGAATGAAAATTTTGAGGCAACTTCAGAGAAAGTGATCAAAGTATGCATTTCTAAATGAATAAGATGTTAAAAAGCAGTACTACCACTGAAGTCTTTCTAGTACTATGTGTGATTAAAATGATCAAATGTGTGTTGAATTTTAAAAATCAGAGGCATATTCAATTTTTTATTAAGATACCATCAAAACCAAGGACAAGATTGTTATGGTAGAATCCTATTGGCATAGGAAGCCTTCGTTTTTATTCATAGTCTGAAGTTTAAAATATTTATTTTATTATTATTCCCAGTAGCAGATTCTTGTATTAGTTATGGATTAAAGATTTGCAAGCTTGTCTGTTAATGAGCACAAAGTATTTCCATGTTAGAATGGGACATCATGGTGAAACTCAGGAAATACTGTAAACTTTTGTTCTGTGTGTATTTTCCTGGGAAGTATATGCAAGCATTGGAGCAAAGAGGCAAAAAAGTAATTTCACAGGTGCAAAATAGCTTACAGTCAGAGAAGAGAGAGAGAGGAAAAAAAAGGCAAAAAAAAAAAAAAAAAGAGATTGTCACAATGAACAGAAACTTCACAGACGCAGCATTTGTATCTGGGTGCCAAAACCTAGTTTTCTCAGTCCGTATTTAGGCACTTGCACATAGGTGGCCTACTTGTCAGTAATACTAAATATTCACTAATGAAAAAGAGATTGCTAGGTACTTTTAAAAATCAAGCAGCCTTTACAAACTTGCCTGAGTATCTGAAGAGACAAACTTGAGCATGTAGTCTTAAAATTTCCAGCCTCTAGTTTAGAAGATCACATACCCCATATTTTATCCACTTCAATGTGTTCTTTTGATCTTAATTGCAGGTTTAATACATCTAGGCCTGTGAATTATATGTGAGGTCTCAGGCAGTGAGGAATTACTCTTAGCTAAGGTAAGTTACAGCACGCTGCAGCTGCTCTTCCTGACCATAGCATCAACAGAACAGTCTGTGCATCAGGGGTTGTTCTCAGTGTAAATCTGTGTTTGCAAGGTGTGTACAGGCAACTATTTCATGTGGCTTGCATTAAGAACGTTGGGTTTTTTTCAGGCAGAAGAGTGCAAATCTATCTGTAGTCTAAAGTAAAGTAAGCTCAGCATATCGATTAACAAGATAAAGGAGTCTTGTGTGCTCAAGACATTTCTGTTTATTCAAGTGACCACTGGTGAGTGTCACTAAGGATTTTGATTTTTGTTCATGCTCTGTAGTGCTTCTAGAACAGAAAATGAGTCCCTAATGTGTCTTAACAATAAATACTGGAGGGTAACGATCTTGGGAATATGATATGTGGAAAGACCAGTGGGGACTGCAAAGCTGAAAGGGAGAAAAACATGCCATAAAGTTCACGTAATTTTCTTAGGAAAGTGTGTGCAATTTTTAGAAATGGACTGCAGTTAATGAAAGGTATCCTGTAACTCCAGCACATTTAGAAAACTATTTACTTGCTACAATGTACAAGCCTAATGCTTTCAGTTAGGAGGAAATAGAAGACCAGCCTTCCAATCCCCACCAGCAAGTGGCTTGTCACATGCCGGCATGTGAAGGCTCTTGTGCCATGTTTTCTGCTAACAGAAATCTGTTTGCCCAGATCATTAAGAAACACTGACAAGAGAGCTTCACACCTGTACTCACTTCTTTGGCTACCAGTTCTAATCTGGGTGGAATTTATAACCTGTTTTGTCTCCATGCTCATTATCTCAGACCTGTTTCACCCTTCCCCTTTGCAGCATGCTGAGGTTGAAAGCAAAGAGATGGGCTGCAGAGCATTTCCCAGGGCAGGCTGTTTCAGCCTAGATCATGCACCTTGATCACACAAATGGACATGCACACCTTCTGGAGTCAAAAGGGAGTCAAAGAGCCAACACACAGCATAAGAACCATCAGTCTGTGCAGATCAGCTTACAGGGTAGAGATATTTTAGAGCACAATGCAAGATCACTTTCTTTGTGCTCCCTAGTAGAAACAGTCTTTAGAATTCACTGACATTTAATCATGTGCCTCATATCACTTCTTTTCAGAGCAGCTATTTTGGTGCTATGTGGGGGTTGTCACAGAGATGGTTGCCTAATTCTGATCTAAATTTTGTAATGTGCTCCCAGATCTTCTACAGATAGGCATTTTACATCCAAATGCAATAATAATAAAGGAATTAAAAAGTGATTCCATTTCATGAAAGAGCAGTAACATACTTAGCAGATATTCCTAGCTCTTGCAAAAAAGAAGCATAGCACAATTTCTACAAAGCCAGTGGGAAAATTGTTCCCACTGTAGCTGCAGGTGAATGGAATTTTAGTCAAGTTCAAGAAATCAGGACTTGTTCCGTGTAAACTTCAGGCAGTGGTATTTTCAAATCACTGCTGGCCTCATAAAATGGCTGGGGTTCAGAACTATGTTGGAGTTTATCAGCCAGAATAGTGTCAGTGAAGCTTGCTGTCAAGAAGTCAAGAGGCTTGCTGGCTTCATGCAGCAAGGAACACAGAGCTATATGAGATTTTTTCCTTTCGCATGCAGTGGAGCAGTAAGGAAGAGGTGAGGAAAGGAGCTGCTCACTTTATGTTCCATGAAATACTTTTGTGACTGTAGATTTAAATCAGTCCAGTGAGTACCTTATGAGTGGTTTTAAGATTATATAAATGTCCTATTAAAGGCATCTTGTATTTCTCTGCTGAGATTAGTACAATTATTTGTTTGCAATATGCCAAAGCACTTTTTTCCCCTGGATGATTCTTTCAAAGTTTGGTTATTGCATGTCTGTATTACATTACTCAGAAATAAAGGTTTTGTCTGAATGAAAACTGAAACCTAGGAAAAAAAGCTTTTTAAAGAGGAGACAAAAGACATAAAGAGAAATTGAATTTTCTACAGAGTTCTTGGAAGTGTTTTGAAGGGTAGTCCGTGATTGCAGCTAACTTTACAGATTTCTAATTGGCTGCAAATTCTGCTTTGTCTGCTCTAGTCCTCTAGAAATTCCTCCCTTCACCTCCAAAGCCTGCTGGCCTGTTGCAATGGGACACAAAAGGACGAGGCAGGATGAGGTCCAAGGTCAGCAGGAATGTTCTCTTTATTTTAAAATTCTGACTCCAATATATACAACTGTACAGAAGGACCAAAGATTGGTCAAAGTTGTCACCACCCTTTCAGTCTCGTTGGTGAACATCATCATCACTCAAGAAACTCCTCCTAGAGGAGAAAATGTTAACATCTCACTATTTACATAAAAAGTGTGAGAACTCTGCTCCAAGTTCTATAAATACTAGAAGGCATATGAAAACGTTAGAAGGCAAAGTAAAAAAGTGTAAAACCAAGGGCGACATTGGTCTGCTCTGTCATCTTTGGTTTTGTCTTCTAAACCAAACCATGCATGACATCCAGACCCACTTCTATAATTTACCTTCTCAGTGCATCCTACAGTCTCCTGAACCTTCCTACTTTGAGCACACTCAGTGCGCCTTGGGGAAGGAACAACCTCCCCTTCCTCCAAGAGATCCCTCTTTAAAAGAGCACAATATACACTTAGAGGAATTAAATCAGATGCCCATGAAATTCCAAGCCAAGTGTGCTCCAGTCATTGAGAATCCAGTGTTCTCAGACTGCCTCAAGAAACACATCTAAGAGAGAGATGCACAACATTTGGTTTAACAATTCCTCGAGACTCTTTTGGCTTAGGACAGTATGAAAACATGTCAGTATATTTGAGGTTTTGAAATGCATAAAATTAAAAATACATATTTAGGTGTATCAGACCATCCACTTGAATAATTGTTCTGGTTATCCATCAGGCCAACTCCATAATGCTGGCTATCTTCCAGGGCCCACTTCTCCTATGTCTTCACCAGATGAATGGCCAAATTGTCAAAAAGCCATTGAAGTGGGAAGATGAATAGAATCACACTGTAGGGGTTATGACTACACCCATCAACTTCCTGCTTAAGACATTTGCATTTAAGAGGAACAAAATCTGCTTACCTGAAAGTCACCTTACAACTTTTGAGTAATTCTCCTGGGTCCCTATGAAGTCAGTGGAGACTGACTGCAAGCATTTTCTGAGGGCAATTCTGTCCATCTGACTGTTTGGTTGTTTGGCCTATGTTTTGGTTTCTAGAGGAGTGGGAGAATTTAAAGTGTGGTTTCATCTCTGCACAACTTGTGCACAGCTTGTGCTCCTGAATTGGATGTCTCAGGTAGTGTCTGTGTTCAGGTAAGCGTGCACCCTTCACTAGAGTAAACACAAAGGAACAGAGATCTGTGGTCTTGGCAGCTGTGTTAAAAGTAGTAGTTATACTAAATCACAAAATAAGCTGGGTTGGAAGGGACACACAAGGATAATCAAGTCCAGCTCCTGTCCCTGTGCAGGACCATCTCCAAGAGTCCATGTGTCCAACAGTATTGTCCAAATGCTTCTTGAACTGTGTCAGGCTTGGTGCTGTAACCACTGCTCTGGGGAGCCTATTCCAGTGCCTAGTCATCCTCTAGATGAAGAACCTTTTCCTGATTTCCAACTTAAACCTCCCCTCACATAACTTCAGGCCATTCCCTTGGGTAAACTGGTCACCACAGAGCAGAGATCAGTGCCTGCCCCTCCTCTTCCCCTCACAAGGGAGTTGTAACTGCAGTGAGGTCTCTCCTCAGTCTCCTTCAGGCTGAACAGACCAAGTGACCTCAGCTGCTCCTCACACAGCTTCCCCTCAAGGCCCTTCACCATCTTTGTTGCCCTCCCTTGGACACTCTCTGATAGCTTTATATCTTTCTTATACTGTGGCACACAATCTCATCCCCATACCCAAACAAGGATGTGTATGAACTCTGAAGCACAAGGCTAAATATCCACCACAGACTGTGTATTGCCTTTCAGTGTAATTTGGTATAATGTTGATTCTCTTGTAATGAAGAGTCATGTCACCAGGGATGGCCCATTAAATTATTTTTTAATGTCAAAAATAATGCTTTAAATTTATTCTAGGGATAGGCTTTTTGCGTAAGCGTGCACAGTGCAAAGTTGAAGTCACACTCTTCCCAAGACCATCTACCAAAATAACTGGGCAGCCATACTTCTCAATGGAGGCTTCTTGGTCTCAGCTTTGAGGGATTCGTATTGGTCCAAGACAAGGAAGAGACAGCAATGCCAGAGGTAACTATAGTATTACATTCATACCATGTTAATTCCATACATACAGGTTCATCCCACTCTGCCTTTCCCACTAGAGATGTTATCTGCAAAACTCTGCTGTCCTCTGCTAATGATTAATCCTCTGCAATTTTTGGTTGACTGCTTGGTAATGAAGTTCATAAGGTAAAGGAACAGATACAAATTCTGTTATTCTGAAGCCTGGCAGTATCTTTATCTTTTGCAATAAATATGGTACAGCAATTCTCACTTAAATCTCAATTTTGCCCCACTTTGAGTGGGAAAACTCAAAGCCCTTAGCACTGCTTTGATGAGAAATCACCAGGTTAAGAGCTGTGGTGCTCACTGGTGCCAAGAGAGTTTAAAACAGTCATGACCTCATAGGTGAAAAGGAGTAATGGCCAAGCTGAGCACCACAGAGTCCTGCACAAAAGCATCATTGGGACAGAGGAACAATTGATCATATTTTTGGTTTGGATCCACTCCCACAAAGTGGAAAAAGGAATGACTGGTAATTGCTAACAAGGAATGAAAGCAGAAATAAGCTCAGAAGATCATCCACAATATAGGTAAATATAAACAATAAAGGCAATGTAGTGCAAAGGCACAAAACCATGATTTTTCTGTTTATGCAGCATTATAAAAAATTAGAGAACAATGTGGACAAATAGCTATATCATTTTTGGAGAATTAAAAAAGTTATACTATAATGCTCTATAGCATGGTTGCCTAGTTACAAAGCATAGTCTTTAGAATGACAGAGAAAATAATATTCATACAAATGTAAGGCCCTCCAAAATACAAAAATTATTTTGTCTCTCCATCAGAGCAGGCATATAGCCATTGTATCTTACAAGTTGCCAGAACCAGACACAAACATTTTACAGAATTTTACATCCTATTTGAGGTACAATATTTGTTTCTAGTTCTAAGTTATTCATATGAAATCATAGGTGATCACTATGCAGGGTTTGGAATCTGTCAGTCAGAAATTTTAGGTCGCTGAGGTGGACAGAAACAGCAGCTTGAGGGAGAAATATGAAACATTTTTCAAATTGATTATATTAATCATGATAGCTTTGAGGTACTAAGGATGTTGGTATAAGGGTGGAAAGGATGACAGTAGGGCATGTTTTTTAAAAGGAAAAGAAAAATTATGCTGTTATGCTATAATTGATCTGGGGACTTCACTCATTTGGTCTGCAGCTTTTATGAGTTTGTATGCATTAATTGCATATCTGGTCTTTAAAAGGTTCACCAAAAAGGGCATATGCTGCTATGGCCCTATGCAGACATTCTTAGCATCTATCTGAAAACCTTCTAATTTACAATTTAACTTCAAAACACCCTGGACTAAGCACACCAGTCTAACATACTGCAATAAGAACAGTAAAAGCTTTCAGGAAAATGAGATTTCACTGCTTTTATCGCCCTGATTACTTTGAATTGTTCTGCAACTTGCAAGAATAAATATAAGGCTTTGGAGGTGAAGGATCCAAGTCAGTTTGCCTCCTGAAATACCCAGGCTGAATTTCAAACACCATGGGTAATCTGGAGCTTGTTTGTTCTAGAAGCAGTGGACTGGTAACTGCATGCCAATTCAAGGCTAGAAATAGCCTTTATTAAAGTTATATGCTGATACAACAGAGACAAAAAAAAAATCTATACTCTATATTAGTTGATTAAGAGTTTCTCCATTCACTTCTATTGCAATAATTTATATTTTTTTGCTGGATAATTTACATGAAAGATGTTTTGTTTTGACATTGTAATAAGGTCTCTGTAGACTCTGACTGTTATTTTCCATGGCTGATATTTTTCACACCATCCTACTGTGAATAAAATACAAATTTACTGAACAATGCACATTTTCAGAAGTTGGCTTTGATAGTCAATTGCCTCAGTAAGAACACAAAAAATTTCAAAATCCCATTAAAAACAGCTTTATGTATAGTTTCATTGTTTTTCTTCAAATTATAGGATAGTTTGTAAGAAAAGCAGTTGGAGTCACTGGGATTATTTTTATTTTTTCTCCTTGTAACTGTAAGAAAATGATTCGACAGATGTCTCATTGCATATTTGTTTTAGACCAATGTGATTTAAAAACACTAAAAATATAATATCCTTTAAAATTAAGCTTAGTATTGTAACATTGTGAGAATTTTTTGTTATATTGTAGTATATCAAAAAGCTTTCTATAAATTAATTAAAATAATATAAAAAGTGAAATTTTAAATTCACCAGATAGAGACAGACATCAGAGGAGAGTAATATTGTAAGCAATATTGCAGGAAAATATTTTATGAATACTTTCAGCCCCTTATCCCTCTTCATATTTACTATCAAATAATTCAAACAAATGCCACCTAAAGGGAGACTGTAATAAAACTGCTGTAACAGGGATAAGAGCATACTCACTACACAATAGTTTTATATATTTCTAAGATTGTGCTGTTGAGCTAGGGTTTGGATTATTTTTAGTGTAAAGACAGCAATTCCAATTAGTTCCTTCGTTGTTTTAAAGCTTGATAAATTCAGGCATTAGTCTGTATCACCTGTTGATCTCTAGAGACTTAATAATTTAATGGCAGTGTCTGATAAATCAGAGTGGTTTAAAGGTGTGAGGCTTTATGCGAATTTGCTGCTAAAAAAATCATAAGAGCATTGAGCACATTACATGTACACTGCAGACTTCAATTTATTAATTTTGAGAAGTCTAAATATCTATGGCTGTGAGAGGAATTTATCTACTAGTTCTGGACACACTAAGTCCAAAAGTAAGAAATACAGTGGATGGAGTTGTGATTTGCAGCATGGTGAATGTTGCTGCTAATAACAATTTTGAAGTCAGGAAGCTCTTAAGTCTGTTTTGAAGGGTGTGTTTCTGTGGTGCCCTAACATTTTCTACTTGACCTTAAAAACTATACTGTGAATGTGGACAGCAAAGCTATTTTACTCATTTCAGATACTCAAGGATAGGTAAGACTGATCCTTCTAGATAATCCCCGAGAATCAGCTGAGGCCTTGAGAGTCCCAGAACCCTTTCCAAGATCTTTGTAATGTTCCTTTTGTAAAGTTTTGACCTTTCATTAGTGTTGTTTTTAATATATGTTTTGGATCATCTGGCTAATATTATCACTCCTCTTTTTTTTTTTTTTTCCAGCAACATCAAAAACCCATTAGCTCATAACTTTGTGTCTTTGTGGTGCATTGATCACTGCCCCTCACTGTAATACTACCTAACTATATCACCTTCATAAATCTTTGTGTGTGTGTGTATATATAGGTATATGTATTTATATTAAACAGAAGTGGTTATCTCTTCAACAAACATATAAAAATCTGCTTTTTAAAGTTTTATAGTCCAAGAAAGTCTTCTACACCATCTTTTAAACTGAAGCACATAAATTTTCCTTGTAGATCAGGCAAGTGCTAAAGTATATGTATTTATTGAATATATTTGCTATTTTTCACTGTGTCTAGTCAGAAACTCTGCAAAATGAAGATATGATTTTGTATTTTGAGTACCAGATTCTCTCCATAGATTTCTGGCCCCAGGCATCAGTGAAGTAGTAGACATTAAGTTCTATATTGAAGAGAAGTGGGGAAAAAAAAGAGCACTTTGAGAATGCAGACTTACTAATGCAAATTTTTAAAACTTTTTTAGATGCTGTTTACCATTATTCCATCACCTCTGCCCTCACACCACTTTTGATTTGTGTTTGTGCACAGCCAACTTATTTACCACCTGGCTCATGGACTCCTTCCAGCTGAATATCAGGCAGCCAGAATTTGGAATAGACACACCATTGGCTGGAGTGATGGATGACCCACTCTTGCCCATTTAAAGGTTCCTATGTCTCTCTACAATGTTCAATATATTCACTGCTCTGAGTAGTCATTTTACCTTGAGAAGTTAATGGTTAAGCACTGAGCTGGAAAATATCCACTGTATGAAATGCAATCAGAGGACTGATGGCCTACTTTGTCTTACTTGCCAAAGATATGAAGACCCCCCAGTTCTACATCAATCACTCTTTCCTTTCAATGTCCACATAAAGGCACTGGGGAAAATTATGAGACATCATCAAAAATACCAACAACACAGATCATTTTTTGTCCCAATGGATGATAAGTCTCTTATTCTGTAAAAGTTACCCTCTGTCAGATAGTTCCCAAGTTAGAATTAAACCTACTCAGATGCATAGGTAATGCCATATGAAATGCATACACTGCATTGTTTTTTCTGCTCTCTATATCTAAAATTCCTTGTCCTGTCTCCTACTAGGTTTCCTTTAGGAAACTGAGACTATTGATGCTTGATGAGTTTCTCTTAAATGTCACTGAGATCCCTGCTTGCTCTTCCTGTGTGTTTCCTTTTAATGTCTGAGTTGAGTAAGGAGCTCCTTGTTTATCCATGCAGGCCTCCCACTGCTTCTGCTTGATTTCCTGCTCATTAGTATGGACCACCCTTGAGGATGGAGAAAGTGATCCTCGATAATGAATCAGCTCTCCCTGACCCCTCTTTTTTCCAGGGACATACTCCGTGGCATTCTTCCAAGCAGATCTCTGAAAAAGGCCAAAGTGTCCTCTGCTGTAGTCCAAGTTTATAATCCTAATTTTACCTTGTTCCCTCCACTCCATCTTCTGAACTCCAGTCATTGTAATCACTGCAGCCAAGGGTGCTCACAGCCTCAGATCCCCAAATGGCCCTTCCTTGTTTGCAAGTATGACACAAGCAAAGCAGCTCCCATCATTGTCTGCTCAGTCAATGCACACCAGAAGATATCACCATGATTCTAATTCCCCATGAGCACCAGGGCCAGTGAACATGATGCTTATTCCAGTTGTCTGAAGAAGGCCTTATCCACTTTCCAACCAGGCAGTTTGTAGTAGACACACACAGACACCCACAACATCCCCTGTGTTGCTTTGTCCCCTATGCTGACACACAGGCTCTCAGCCCTTTTACCATCTATCTCACAGCAGAGCTCCATCCATCTCTGCTGGTTCTTCACATACAGCATAATTCACCCTTCTTACCACCCTTTCCAAAAAGTCTGTCTCCATCCATCATAATTCTCCAGTTGTGTGAAGAATCCCACCACATTTCTGTGGTGAGATCCAATGGTCTCATAGCCCTAATTCCTCCTATTTGCTCCCCATGCTGTGGGCATTAATGTACAGGCACTCTAGGGAGGCACCCAGATGTTCTTATTTCCCAGAATGGGTATGAGAGCTTCCTTCTCTCATAGTACTGCAGGGTACATAACAAGGATGGGGAGAGAGGAATATTAAGAACATGTCATATCACAGCCCTTCTTTGCTGCCAGGGAACTCCCCTTGCAGCACTAAGTAAATAATGTTGTGACCTGGGACTTCTCCTCTATGCTTCATAAATTCTGCACACAAGCAGATAAAAATGCTCATTTGTTTCTGAATAGTGGAAAGCCTGAATTGCTACTTAGGGATAATAAACATGGTTCCAGTGGGCTGAGACTACATGATCTGTAGGTTGGCTCATCATAAATTCAGTTTTCCTGGCAATTTACTTTTCCTGGGGATAAAGCACTAACTTAAAAAAGAGCTCAGCACAAGTTAAAAATGCAGAAGCCATTTTGGAGAGACAGTTGGAGGCATCTCTTGTCCTGTTGAGTCCCATCTGATTCCCCTCATAGTATCAGATTAATTCCAAATAGGGCTTTTTGTGCCATAATCTATATACAGATCATTGTCAAGAGCCACAACTTATTATCAGTAAAAGATCAAGAGTTGTCTCAGTATTTCCATACTGTGCTACAACAATTCAATTGTCAAAAGAAAATTAAAACTTTTGAAAAGTCTACATTGTAAAACTACTCTATTCCTTGCTTGCTGGTCTAAAAGTAAAGAGTTCCCTTTGGTCAAACAGTGCAAAAGTTCCACCCACTAATATTACTTAGAAGATATTTTCCTTCTCTTAGCTCTAATCTTGCATACACTTGTCAAAAGGCAGCAGGGATGGAGATTAGGAAATGCTTAGCTGACATCATAGGCAGGTAGGGGGTAAGTGGGATCCTGCTGTTTCTGGAGGCTTTGGGGTTTGCAGCACCTGGTGTAGGTCTACAGTGAGGGGCAGAAGAAAGACACCATCAAGAAGAGGCAGTGCAGTAAATGCACCCACTTGCATATGGCAAATAAAAATCACTCAACCTACCTAACATACTTCTCATCTCTGCAAGTTTATATTATTCTGCAAAGGCAGAAATAAACTTATGTTTAAAGTACCAGATTCATTAGAAGCTTTAATTCCCAAATTTATTGATATTTTCTTGTTCACCACAGCTTCAGCAGGATGCTATTTGTGGGTGAGCTGATATTTATCATTAGTTTTGATATCTCTATGTACATCATGTGAAACATTGTTTTAGAATTCTTGCAGTTTCAAACTTTGGGAAAGTTGACATATTTAAATTTATTCATGAAAGGATAAAATTTCTATATATTGAAGTGCATTTAAGAATGAGTTTAAATAATTCTTCCTTTTCGTCTTTTCACCCTCCTTCGCAAGACATGTATCTTGAGCAGTACTTAGCAACACCATATCACCATAATAAATATATCTTTCCTAGGTATATGGGCAGGGTGTCATTGGGTGATGCACAATCAAAGCTACTACTGTCTTTCCAAAAGGGCACTTGGACCTCATTCCTCTGTGATTGCTGTAATTTTTATGTTAAACTGTGATAAATGATCCAGCACCACTCATTTCACTTGAAGGTTATTTCAGATTATATGAAAGCAACTGGTTTGGGGTTTTTTAGGACTAGAAGTTCCTAAAGGTACTCAGACACTGGGCAGATCTCATCTCCTGCAACTTGACCCTGCCAAACCATACATGTCTTGGTTTTGCCAGATTATCAAGGTTCTATGCTTATTTAATGAATAAGATAGGAGCCAGTATCTTCTGCAGGTGCCTGCCTTGGGCACCCATCTTAGCAGGGGATAAATTACCTTCTGGAATTTTCTGTCCATGTTGACTGCAGAGAATGTAAATGGTCAGTTTGCACTGACTAAAATTACTAGAAACTTAGTTTTTAGAGGCGTAAAGTTAAGAGAGATGAATTTTATTTTTAAATACCATCTATGTTAAAATCTTTGTCTTTTTTAAGAAGAGAATACTGCAGCATTTGTCCTGTTTTATTACAGTGTAGCTTGGAGGGAAGAAGTCAGAACTGCCTGGCATAGTGGAAATATGAGAAAATCAATGCCTTGTGCAGAGAATAAACATGCAGGGGAAAACCATGAAAAAAACCCTCCTCATAAAAAATGTCAATTAGCTGGTTAATCAGAAAAGAGAGCAGATTTAGGCTTTCATGGAAAAATGTAGTAATAACTTCCTTGAAAGAAGGTAAACATATCTTTGAGTTATGGCTGGCTGGAGTAACAGTGGATGGAGTGAGAGAAAATTCTAAATATGGTTTTTTTGAGGAGACTAACAAATAGTGATGCAGTCTTCTGATTTAGATTTTTTTTTTCTGAATATATTTTGTTAAACTGGGGGGCAGAAAACCTAAACCCTAGTAAACCCAGAAGAGGATTGTTCCTTAAACAAGAATAGCATTCACACAAATGTCTAGCTATTTTAGACTCCTCAGAAATGGTTAAACACATGGTTAAAAGAAAAAAAATTATTATCCTGGCTCTGCGGTAGGTTTAGAATTAAAGTAATCTGTTTTATTTCTGGAAACAATGTGGCCCCTTTTCTTATTGTGGTCATGTTAGAAAGAGGAGTGAGCTGTTATGCAAACAGGCTGCAGGGAGCTGCAGCCATTCCCGGGGGGGCTTGGTGCATCCTGGTGTCCAGCTCAGCTGGATGGAGATAAAGGCAAGGCAGGCTTGAAAGGGGAGCATTATGCAGTTAATCTCATGCTGGCTTTAAAACTAACATCCCTGACAGACAGGGTCACAACAAAGGAATGATACAGGGAAAAGGGTGAGGAGCATGAAATGAGTGAGGTGTCACTGTTCAATGAGCAATCTGAACTGACACATGCAATTGTTTGGGGTGGACAGTATCTGACTCTGTGCAAACTGTATAGGAGGAACATGTTCTCAGCAAGGAGCAGAGTATAGCTCCTGGTATGAATAATGGAAAATGTCTCCCACATTCCTTGTTCATCTTCCTGGTAGCTCATAGCTTTGCACCACTGTAAATTCTGTAACTGCCATTTTTTCTACTGTTATTCTCAGTATTTCATCACTAGTGGAATAATTGGAGCTTTCTTCATGGCAACATTATCTTCAATTCCAAGCACTTGGAATTTCATTTTAGTTTGGACAGGCATCCTAATATTTAGATGATCCTTTGAATCATACATGATCTGGAAATCTCTGAACCTCAGCTGAAAATGTGAGAAATACAATGTTTTTCATGAGTTTTCAAACACTTTTGATTTGGGTTACACCTAGAAATACAGAGAAAGCAATGTCCCTCTTGTATATGCTGACATTTCCAGTGGGGGAAAAAGGAAAGCCTTGAAAGTTTGTTTAGGGTGCAGAAAATTAAGTCCATCATACTATATACAAGATTTTAAAATTAGCAAGGGTGTAGTGTATTTTTCTAGTTTAAAAAGTTGAGATTTTGTATCTAAAGAAGAAAAAAGTCATCTAAAAGTAGCTTGATGAGTGAAAATCGTCTTGCCTAATTATAGACTTCTAAAAGTTGGATATCTGAGTCTATTCTCCCTTTATAATTAATAGAATCATCTTCAGAACACCATTTGCTGACCTGTCTTAGATGCCTATCTTAGCGTGAGATGAATGGCTCTCTGGAGACCTCTGTTTTTGTCTATTGAAAAGAACTGAGGATAACAACATTTTCAAAACACTAAGGCTGTGAAATAGAATTTCAAAAACCTTTTAATCAGACCACGTGGAAGACAACTAGAGTTGTTCTTGGTATTTGCAGGGATCAAGGGCAGGAGCTGTGGAAAGCAGTGCTCTACTTCACTTAAGTTTTGTATTCATTTATGACTTTTTTATTGATATGACTGAAAAGAATGCAGGTGGCAATTTGTTCCACATCAATTCCATGCAATTTGTTTCAAAATAACTTAGAAAAAAATAATTTGTGTCCCAATCCCAACCTTTGTTCACTTTTTTATTTTATCCCATTATTTATGGACTTCTAGCTGTCTGAATCTCTGAATTCAGTGGTGGTACCCAGATGATGAAGAGAAAATAAATCATGATGATAGATTTTATTTGTTCTTTACCCTTGACCATTTCAGAATCACTTTGCTGACTGCTTGACCTCAATTTTTTGTAACTTCTAAAATTACAGACTCTTAGAATACCATGAGCTGGAAGTGACCCACAAGGATCATTTAAGTCTAACTCCTGACCGTGTACAGGACAACCCCAGGAATCACACCATATGCCTGAAATAGTTGTATAGCTTTGAAGATATGCTCTTTTAAATATTTTCCCCCCACAATGTAGTAATAAAGGTCTACTCTTTTCTCGCTAACATAGACTGACCTTGAATTCTGAATCAGCACTATATATATATGTATGTATGTATGTATGTGTATATATATATATTCGGAAACCAGTGACAGCTTTATTTATTATGCAAAATCCAGGAGGAGAACAAAATTGGGGCTATATTGCACTGGGAAATGCCAAACCCCAGTTTTTCCACTGTATCCACAGTGTAAGTTGTAATGCAATTGGTGAGACCATAGCCATTTTACAGTTACAGAAAGAATGCTTTAGGTAATTTAGAGACCTCAGGGCATTTACCATCTGCACCTTTCACTTCCCATGCTGTAGCTACAGAGCTGCACTATTCAGTTATCTAGTTTAGCAGTCAGGAGATAAAAAAATACTTTATTTCTGTGACTGTGGATACTGAGAAACTATTTATGTCAAGGGAAATTGTGTATGCTCTTCTACCATTATGGCTTGGGTCAGGAATAATGTGGCCAGCAGGACTAGGACAGTGATCATCCTGCTGCACTCAGCACTGGTGGGGCCACACCTTGGAGCCAGTGCTCAGTCTGGGGACCCTCACTACAAGAAAGATGCCAGTGGGCTGGAGCATGTCCAAAGTAGGGCAAAGGAGCTGGTGGGAGGTCTGGAGCACAAGTCCTGTCAGGATAGGCTAAGGAAGCTTAGCCTGGAGAAAAGGAGCCTCAGGGGAGGCTCCAGAGCTACCTGAAAGGAGGTTGTAGTGAGGCAGGGGTCAGTCTCTTCTGCCAGATAACAAGTGACAGGGTGAGAGGAAATGGCCTCAAGTAGGGGACATTCAGGTTGGGTATTAGGAAAACTTTTTTCACAGATATGGTAATCAGGCATTGGAATAGCCTTCCCAGGGAAGTGGTTGCATCACTGGAGGTATTTGAAAGATGTGTAGATGTGGCACCTAGGGACATGATTTAATGGTGGACATGGCAGTGCTGGGTTAAGGGTTGAACTCAGTGATTGTACAGGTCTTCTCCAACTTAGATATTTCTATGATTCTGTTTGACTTTAGTCCAGTCTGCAGGGGCATGGAACGTTAGCATGCTCAGAGCATGGTAAACTTCAAATATTCTAAAAGATCTCTGGAAAGCACTAAGGGTCTTAACTGTAAGAGCTAGTCAGTCCTGAAGTGGTTGAGTGGAATGGTAAACAGTTTTCACATGTAAATGTTTAGAATATTCCCCCAAACTCCTGTGTGACAGTGCTTCTCAAGTAATGAGGTTATCCATTTTCCTCATGTCAGCTTTAACCACATGCTGTCATTGATGGAATTCTCAGGCAAGCTGAAAGCTGAGGAGCACACTGTCACAGTGGGCATGCAGAGAATGAAAGCCATGCATGAAGCAGAGGTCCCATCCACCAGCCCTGTTCATAAAGTGAGACCACCACATTCACAGGAGGCCACAGAGGGAACATCAGCTGCCAGATGAGGGAGTAAACCTGAGTGGCACCTGTCCAGGATAAAGGAGTTATTCACTGTTTTTTCCAACCACTTGAATGGATTTTTAATGACCACATGTAACCAGAACTTCAGTTTTACATTGTTTCCAAAAGCTGACAGGATATTCATGGCTTTGTTTGGAGTTTTTACAAGCTGTCATGGTCTTGGCTGGGAAGCAAAGAGTGGCACATCTTTAATTGCTGCTGAACTCTGCAGCACCTGGGAGCTGCTGGAAGTTTGCCATCTCCCTGCCAATAAGACCTGGCTCAGCTACTTTTGTAAGCTCTGATGAGATCTCAAACTGGTGCAATGTTCCTGCAATGTTGATGATGTAGATAATGTAACACCTTTATCAAAAGCATAAGGAAAATTTTTGGTTTGGATTTTTTTTTTTGGTCTTTATTAAGCAAGCTGCTCAGTGGATGAGACTGACAAAAATGTGCAAAGAACATATTCTACAGCATGCATGGTTGTCTGATCATGTGCATGGATGTCTGATCATATGAATTTCATTTTGAAGAGCTGACAGAATGCTTGGACAAGTTGTTCTTTGTTGCTTTAAGTATGTGAAAGTGTCCCTGTCCTGTCTTCCTGTATTTTTTCTAAGGCCATGTGCTCTTCAGTTACAATTCATGTTATATATTTCTTTTTATTATTATTTTTCTTATAAAGAAAACTACTAACATCACTCTGTAAACACATCAAACAAATACAAATGGTTACTGTTTGAAGAGAGAAGTTCCTCCATCGCGTGGTCTGCTAGCATAGGATATATTAATAATGAGAAGTTAAAATCACTTCACCTCTAAAAGGCTGTTCTAATTGTTATTTGAATTAACTGCTGTCATTGACTTAAGGTCTGAAACCTAAGTCATAAGTGGTAGTTTGAGAAAATAAGGTGAACACTCCCTCCAGCATTTTTGTGTAGGTTAGTAGAAACTGAAATTCTGAATGGCAATCTTCTGGTTTTACATAACATTCACCTACTTCTCTAAATAACATTTATATTTCAGTTATGTCTGAATCAATTGGGCTAGGACAGTAAAAGTGCATTAAATGAGCCCCCAATAGACATAACACAGCAAGAGTAATACATTTTTATACTTTCAAATCAAATATTGTGAGTGTCTGGAGGAAGAGGTTTTATTGTGTGTTTAATGCACACCTTGGAGCTGGCAAGTCTTCTTCCATCTTGGTCATTGACTTACCTGAGAAATCTGGTGTTTGTCCTGTGTGTGGTTACAGTGGCAATCTGCATTTATAAAGCTCTGAAATGACATAACCCTTCATAATTCAAGCTGTTACCAGTCCCCGTCACTGGGGAAGCTGTGTGAACAGTAGGTACCACCTGCATCAACGATGGCTACAGCTGGGCTCAGAAAGGCTCTGGTGAAAGACATCTCTCAGCCACGTTCCAGCTGCCCAGAAGAACATCTTCACAGCTTTCAGTGAGTGACTGACTGTGACTGACTCCATCTGTCCTCTTCTCCCCACTGTGGAAACTGGTGCTAGCTTTGCAATTCTCAAGATTTTTTGATTAAGATTGCTTGTGTGCTTCTTGAGTGAGCATTGGTTTACTGTTTTTTTTCCTAAGTGAATAAATTCAAATCCATCTAAAGTGCAAGGATGTGGAGAGAAAGAAAAAAAGGAAGGAAAACCCTACCTTAGCTATGAGGGATGACTTATCTCTCTTTACAGGCAAGAAATCCAATAGAATCACTTGCCTGAGGATCAACAGTAACTTTGTGGCAATATCCTATCTCCTGAATGCCCAAGTTGCAAAATAATATTTCACCAAGGCCAGCTGTCATTTAAAACGGAGAGCTACCTTAATTTTGAAGATACATAAGTAATTCATGCTAATATGAAAAGGAATTAACTTCAATGGAGAAAAATACTTATTTCCAAATGGTTGAAAGCATGTTTGCAATATGCAAAAGCATCTTTGTATCTGGAAAGACTGTTTTCCTGTCATGAATTTCTTTGTATAAATTAAATTCATCCTGTGCTGTGACAGTGTTTTCTGTATCTTATCTCTATTATAGCAAGTCAATAAAAATATATATTCTACCAGCTGTTTCCAATTACAAACTAAAATTCTGTTGAGACTTACTTATCCAATACAGTAGGGGTCAAATCTTTGGAGAGGGTGAGCAGCTGGGATTCCTATGGCTCAACTGATTAGCATCAGTTTACTTTGGAGGCCTGAATTTTACACAGCAAATGATCTAATCACCTACCCGGGTTTAGAACTACCACAAGTTAATAACAGCACTGCAGCCATAGCTGCAAAATATTATGCAATAAAATAAAAAAAATGGAGATAATCTCTCCTGAGTGCCAATAACTTAGATTTACAGGGTAATCCATATGTATTCCAGCTCCTAACAGATTGCCAAAATACTGTTTGGAGACTTCTATTTCAAATCTAGTACATTTTATTATCATTTCAGAGGTTACAAAATTGAGGAATAAATTAAAAAGCTAAAATAGGGAAAACAAACATTTACAGATTGGATTTAGGCGTTCAGAAGTGTGAAGCAAAGCTCCCTCTTTTGAAAGGACTTCATTAATGTTTAATTAGTTGAGTTGCAAACCAGAGCTCACTCCCCAGCATCCCCTTACCCAGGCACAGCAGAAATTGCTCTCCCTCACAGGGGGAGGCTGGCTTTGGTGGGGTTATTCAGCAGCATCTCAGGGATGGCATTTTTCAGCAGCTGGTCTCAGGGCACTTCACAAAGCCATAATAATTGTCACCACTGAAGTCTGGGGATGCATAGGGTTACCAAGCAAAACAAGGCAGGGATCTGTGTGCTGGCAAGATACAGGTCTTTGTTTTGTGAATTTCTGGAGGTGAGGCCCGGCATTTGGAACATCAGTTCATTTTGCTCACTGGCTGTTTGGTGCCAGAAATGAGCACCCACTGTCATGCACACAATGCTGATAGAGTGCTATACCAATATTATATTTTTCTAGATACAGGAAATTACTGTAGTGTCTCAGGTATTCAGGGATAGGTAATTTTTCACTGATTCATTGAAGCATAGTAATTTCAACAAACACTTCACAAACAATAATTCCAAAAACATCAAGGAATAATTTTCATATCATTTTAGAAATATTGTCCAAACTTACCTGAATGCTGAAATACAGAAAGTCTATTGCTTAAATATGGTTCATAATTAACTCTAATGTTTTCCATGACTGAATCAAATAGAGAGATTTCACACTGGGCAGGACAGAGTGTCTCTGAGCTTCACCAAAAGAAGACCAGAACACATTAACAAACATTAACCTTCTTGTATCTTTCCAGCTAGAGGCACTATGTTAATGGGAATGCCCATTGAACTCATTGGAGTTGTGCTGCTTTCCCTTTGCAAAGTGTCTGGTTCAGTGCCCTTGGACTGGTCCCTCTTTGTTGTGTGTTGCAGTGTCTGTTATGCTATACATGAAATAGGCTTAACCAAAAGACAAAACAATCCATGACCATGGAAATCAATTTGGCCACTGAGTTGAACTTGCCCCATGTCTGCTGCACTTGGCTGCACAGCCAGTATGTTCCCAAGCCTCAGTCATGGGGAGCAAAGCCATCACTCCAAGGCTCCAGCAGGTCAGAGCAGCAGCACCCATGCTCGATTCAAGCTCTCCGCTCACTGAGAGCCATCGAGTCAAACATGGCCTTCAGCACCTGACTGACTAGTCATGGTTTCTAAGAAAATTATTAGATTATAACACGCTTTGTAAATCTGAGATTCTGCTTTGTATTCACATGTGCCTAAATAAATCAGAATATTTCTCCCTGGCCAGAAGTATACAAGTATTTACTGTAATAAATGCAACTATTCTCAAGATGGCTTGGAAAGCAAAGTTTTTTAAGAACATTATGAATATGATACATTCTAGTAAATTGACTTCTGTTCATGCCAATATTTGAACTCATAATGACTTACCAAATAAAACCCAAGTAATCTGAAAACTAAAATTTTGTTAATAACCTTTTCCCAAAAAAAGCTGCAGTCTTCATCTAACAGTGTATTTTTGTAAGAGAAAGTCAATTTTGGAAACCTTTAAAGCCCCTAGGTTTAAATGCTCATATTGTAGCAGCTCTTAAGCAAACAATCATTGATAAATTCAGGGCTTTTTTCTGAAGTGAACTCTGAAAATAATATGCAGTGGACAGTACAAAGTGATAGCAGCTTCAGCAAAGGTAAGGGAGGTAAAGGAAAACATTGGAAGACAATGTAAATATGATGGAGCTTTCAGAAACAAATCTTGCTTTCCCTTTGGTTACAATAACTGTCAGAAACAGTCTGAGACAGAAAAATCTCTTCATTCTAGTATGGCACATTGCTTTAATATCAAAGTACACAGTTTTAGATCCAACAGGAAAGGTTAAAAAAATATATGATTAAAGAGAATCATCAAAGGAAGGAAGCCATAAAGGTCAGATATTTCCAGTTACTGACTGATGGGCTTGGTCAATGACAGTGATCATTGACTGCCAAGAAGTGCCCTTCCTGTCAGCCTCTCTTACATAAACAATGAAATACACAACAATGTGGATCAGAAGCTATTAGACGATCACATGTGGAAGCTGGTCTCTCCAAAATGCCATGGCATTTATCATGCTAAATGTTATACTGGTGTTCTTGCTCTTCCTTTCCCTCTAGTTCACTTTCTGTTTTCCCCCATGCAATCACACACATCCATTGGCTGCACAAAAACCCTGAGAACATGCCACCAAATGGCCAATGACTGTCACTGTTCCAGGAGAGAAAGCAACTGAGATTGATCAAGTGATTAATCTTGTGTTAATATATAACTGAGGAGATATGAAGATTTTATAAGCAAGGACAAAAAAGTATAATTGGATATGGCAACTTTTGTGTTCAACAGAAGAACTGCTGGGAAGAGGAAAAACAAGTAATTGTAAAAACAGAAAAGGATTAAGGATTTTTTTTTTCCTGCTGGGTACAAGCACCTGGATGGCAGAGAGCCTAGAACTGGATTACCTTTGAGTTTTCTAAATTGTTTTCATGAGAGGAACTTTTTCGACCCATATGATTCAGACAGAGGGAAAGCTTCTTAGAATTGAGGAATACTAATTGATAAGAATTAGTAGAATTCCTGTAGAAGTGCTCAGGAATACACTGAATACTCAATACTACTTACTTTTTAAAATTTTCTTTCTGACCAGATCAATGTGTTGCANTCATAACCTTCAGCAAGGAAAGGAATAAAATTGCAAGTCCTGGAAAAAAACACATTCCTTTCTTATGTTTTAAGATATCCTTTCAAAGCAACTGTAACTATTTAGAAATAAGTAAAGAGCAAATTTCAAAATTTAAAAAGTGTGAGATTTTTCTCCCTGCTTTTGCTTATGATTTTACAGAAAAGGATTCATTTTTCCTAGTGCCACATGTATTTTTTCAATTCTTTGTTGTATTTGACTGTTGAAATTTATTTTCTTCATGGGTAAAACATTTGGTTATAAAAACCAGTTAAACTGATAAGTAGTCACAACAAACCACAGCAATTTTTTTTCCTTTTGCAGGAGGCTGAAGGATTGACAGCTGGAGAGATATTTTCCTGTGTCAGTATGTGCAGGGAGTTGAGCAATTTCTCTGGAGAGGACTGATGCAACTTATTTGTATCCCACAAGCAGCCTCCCCTGCTACCTGGTGCAGCTGGCCAAGGCTGGAACTAGGCAAGCACTCATATGTCTTTTCCATTTGTTTAAAGCTCATTAGCATCCATTGAGCTGTGCTGTTCCAGCTTCAATATATCAACGCTAACAAAACATTAGTGCTGTACTTTTGAGGTAAAAGAAAACAAAGCCTCATTTGAAATACAAACATGTAATGAAATGCAGCCTGTTGCCCCCCCCCTTCAGATCCCAGGGACTGATGGCAGGATCTTAGTAAACCCCAGGCAAGCTGTGAAACTCTGACGTCTTTGCTAACCTGTACCTGTGGAACCGCAGGTATTTAGAAGCAGCAGTACCTCCTGCAAAAGGCTCTTGCTGTAGCGCCATAAAAGAGCTGTTGGAGCTTTTCATCTGGAAGCTCCTGCCCTGGGAAGCTGAGTTTGTGATGCGCAGCTGGTGTACAGCCCCCTTCAGCAGTGCTGAAAGAGGTGGCTGGGAGTGGGGTGAGAACAGACAAACCCACACAGGCTGGGATGCCTTTGCTCGGGCTGCCCCAGACCGGGAGCGCAGAGCCTCCTTAACCCCTTCCTCCCCAGGCAGAGCGGGGTGGTCCCTCAGCAGGTACCGCTCCAGAGGGTTTGCAGCAGAAATGCTCTGGAGCACCAGCAGGGCCTTTGGCCTCCCCTGGGAAGGGAGGACTGGCTAGAAAGGCCTTGAGTTCATACCTGATGCTGCTGTGGGCTGTCACTCACAGAGCAGAGAATTTGTCGGTAAAGCCACATTGGGACCAAGCAGAAGTGTTTGGAAGGAAAAGATTCCTGAATAGCCTGGGCTGTAATTGAAGCCAGAAACCATGCAGGGATAACTTGCCTTCCCATTACAGAGCTCTAACCCCAAAGCCTGGGATAAAAAAGATGTTATTTAAATGAAGGAGCAGTATATAGCATGCATTGATTTTGGAGGGAAGTAATTTATTCAGCATTTCAGCTTGCTGGGAATGTTGGTTCAGCAGGGAGAGGCTTGTGCTGTGCTTCTGAAACGCTCCCCAGACTTTACGTGGAGGATCATCTCAAGAATAATTAGCTCCTGTGCCTGTTCATCTGGAAAGGCAAGGGGTCCATACGGACACTGCAGGTGTAGGTAGAGGGCAACTGCTGTGTTAGGGAAAGCATAAGCAGACTGACTGATGAGAAAGACATGACCAGTCTTCGTGTTGATAAATGCAAAGTGCTTCCTATGAGAGTTTTGTGGGTTTGGTCTAGGCTTGTTTTGTTTTGAGTGTTTTTTCACAGATAAAGCATATATAGGAAATGTTTAAATATTTGAATGTTTAAATGGATTTTTTTCTCCATACTTGCTCTCTGTGAACAGCCATTAAATTTCCTGGCAGGAATACAAATGATAAATATGAATTGCATTTTGTGTGGTATTTATAGAAAAATAATTTTAACATTTGTATTTACAGAATTAAATGTTCTTTTAATAGTCAGTCACGTCCCTTCAGAAAGAAGAAACTACAGCTCATGACTCTTATAATTTGATTTTTGGAAAGTGTTTGTGAAGCATACGCAGCAAGTGAACAACAGATAAAAAATTAGTGCTGAGAATCTACTAATGACCATATTAAATAATATGATTTTTGTTCATAAACAAAAGTAAAAAATAATCAAGAACATTTTTTATTAAAGGGTTTATAGCAATTTTTGCTTTTGATGGAAAACTCATTCTAAGGTATATGCATTTATGCAGTAGTTAACAACACGTACTCCTATGGGGCAAATCATAGGATACAACCTGAATGCTTGTCATGCAAATAATTGACTATTTCAGTGTGACATGAGCAGGGTATACGTGACATGCAGCATACCAATAGCAAGAAATGTTGCAGATGATTTACTGCAAGCGTAAAAAAGGGCTGTAACATGAACCAATAATTTCTTCACTTAATCCAGGAATAAAGATAAAAGGAGAAGAGAAAAATACAGTTAACTCTTCCCCAGGGTGTTTGAATGAGAAAAGTGCTGAACTGTGAATCAGAGTTGAATAGACAGAAACATTAGCTCCTTTCAAAAGGATGTTTGCCTTACAGAGATCAGATATTGTAATAGCAAAAATCTGGCTCCTTGCCTATGCTTTGCAGCATGCAAATGAATATTTTCCTTTCTCAGAAGCACTGCAGTAAAACCCACCGTGAAATCACAGAAGTATACTGAAGAACTCTCTGAAATGACCACCAGTTCTGCTGTCAGGCATCAGAAACTGATGCTTGATTAGTAAAGCTGCAGGTAAGGGCCTTCTGTTCCAGACTCACTGTCAGTGGAAAGACAAGCAATGAATACCTCTGAAAACAGTGCTCAAAGAGACACATCACCAGCGGTGACTCATGGTGCAGGCAGGTGCCAGACAACTATTTTTAAAACATTTCTACCTGCTATTGAATTGAGGTGCACAAGAGCATGTTTTCATGGTGGATTGCAGCAGAGAGTTACCCCAAGTTCTGAGGGAGTTTATCATGCTGAACACCAGGATGTCACAGTCCACATTAAGCTCTGCTCTGCCACATGCAGACCCTTGCAAGCCTGAGCTATTTTGATACTGAGATTTTACTGCAAACTGAAACTGAACAACCTAGGGATGCTCTCCTGCAGCTGCACCAGCTAAGTCTATTTAAATCATCAGGACCACTGAAAGCTGTGTTTCAGTTGGGTCTCCCAATATGAAAGACCAACAAATAGCTGGCCAATCTCAGGACAGAACAAAAATGCCTTTTCAGTTTATTAACTTTGTCAAGACTGAAGTTGCCACTACAAACTGTGCCACTGGCAGGTTTGGGGATTAAGGTGGAAAGAAGGACACTAAAGAGGAGGGAAACAAATGTGTTATTGCCAATTTAACTGTGTATCAGATTCCCTAATACAATCTTTCACACTTGTACTGTAAATGCCTGCAGCTCTCTTGATTTCATCAACATCAGTATATTGCTTATGTTTAAGATCTGAGACTTCTGAGAGGCACATTAACTTATTTTTCATAAGCTACTTCTAGCATATTTCCTCTCCGCTGTCCTGTTAACATCATGGCAGAGTCATTTAGAGTGGAATGGACTTCTGGAAGTCTCTCTTCCAACCTTCTGCTCAAAGCAGAGCCAGCACTGAACACATAGCCAGGTGACCTTCTGCCAAGGTTGTCAGTCCCTGGTCTTTTTCAAGAGAGTGCCATTTGTCATAATGATTTACTTTCAGCTATGGGTCACCCTCTCAAAGACCACCACTGTTTTCCTGTCCAACAAGAGCTCAGTGCCCCGTGTCTGAGGGCACTCATCCTTCCACAAAAACAGGACAATGGTCTAGTGTGAAGTGATAGCCATAACCACTTACACTACTCTTAGCTAAACTGGAACAGCTGACTGAAGCAAAAGATTCCATAGTCCCAATATCCCACTCTTTAAAATGAATGTAAGCTTTACAATAGATTCAAACATAGCATAACTCAGATTAACAGTGAGCTGCTTGCTGTTCCCATCTGTACCTTCCCAGTAAAGTATCACTTACAGACTTGATCACAGAACAATTTTATCCATGTGCCTTTTTGGAGACTTTACCACAGTATGCAAATATTTCAAGGACAGAAATGGTTTCAATGTTTATTCAACATGAACATGTAGGAAAAGAGAAAATAGCAGGCATGAGATATTTAGGGCAGCCACTGTGAATTCACTGTAGGTCTGGGAAGACTGTCAATACTGAGGGCTTGTGGCAAAATGCTGTGAAAGTACAGGAACAAAATCAATTGTAGCCAGATTTTTTCCCTCCCAGTACACATGACAAAATTATTTACAAGTGGCTTATTTAAGTCTAGCCAGAAGTCAGCTATTTCAGCAGCCTATTGAGCAGAAAAGATCCTCTATGAGTTAAGGAAGGTCACAGATCCAGTTATATCACCCAGATGATCTCTCTGACAGAATATTTGTAACACTTGCTCTACCTTGCCTTTGTTTCAAAGTAGATGGTTTGTGACAGTGGGGTTTGCTGCCATTTTTTGTTGCCATTGGCTAGAACTTGCTCTATCCTGACACAAACTTTCACAGAATGATGATGAGCATACTGTGAAAAAAACAAACCAAGAGAGAACAACACATCTTATCTAGAAGCAAAAAAATAGTCACTAAGACCACCTTTTCAGAAACCCTCATCTAACCTGAAGCTAAAAACTGCTTTAAACACTACCCACACTGCAGTCATAGATTTTCTGCTCGGCACCTCTCCATAATCTCAATGCAAACTACTCAAAGGCCGGCAAGCTAATAGCTGATCTGGCTCAGTGCCAGTCTGATTTTGACTGTCCCCTTTAGAAGTCTAGGGCATCTCTGCATTGGCAAGCAGCACGGTGTAATTGGATGGATCTGTAGAGTGAAATGGTGGACACAGAGCAGCTGAGGGCCAACCTGTACCCATTTTAGGGATATTACTTCAGATTCTCTCTCATTTGGGCCCTGCACTGGATGCTGAGTGGTTGGTGTGTGGCAAGTGCCTTGCTGGACACCGTCTACTTGGTTCAGCAGAGGGACATGCAGTTTGTGTTCTCCAAGACCACTTCAATCACACTGAGAATGCAAGTAGAGTAAACAGAACAGAATGTTTGCTAAACTGCTAATACAGACACATCTTGGGGTCACTTAGGAGGGGTCTTTATCCAGGGAAATCCTTTGTGTAGGAAGAGATTCTGACTGTGGAGTTAATAAGCATCATTAGCTGCTCACATTGTCTGTACACGGTTAAACACAAAACTGTTAAATTTGATGCACCACTATGAGAGATAATAAATTCTTTTTCCCTCTTTATTGGAAAAGCTAAGACTTTATTGTTACAAAGACAAAGAGATTTAAATCAGGAAACACCTATCTTTTCTGTAAAAGATTAGATTCTTTGAAAGATTAACAATGAGCAGCACAAATCACTGGTTTTGGAATCCTTTACATTATTAGCCTATTCTGTCAAGTTTTGATATGAATTGGCTCCAAAAGTGTATTTATTTGTCCCAGGCCATCACTGCCAGACATTGTCATCTTCCAGGCATGTCCATGGTGGGACACCTGGTCTTATGATGCTTCATGAGTCAGGAGTGGTGCTCTGGGGACAGCACTGTGCAGCTGCGTAGGGGAGATGTTTATTGCTGCCAAATCACAGAAACCACAAACACTGTATTCCAGCAAGCAGATTCCTCTGGGTAAACTCCTGCAAGTTCATTTCATAGTGAGCTTGATGGGCATTTAGAGAAGAGTGTGTCAGAAACAGAATCAGAACACCCCAACACACAGGCGTAACCCTCACTGCTCAACTGTTGGGAGTAAGATGATGAGATATATTGCTTTCTTTGGGGGCTTTTTTTGTTGGTATTTTGTTGTTGTTGTTTTGTTTGGTGTGGTTTGATTTATCTTGCTTCTCTCTATTCTGAATGCAATGAAGCACAGTTGTTTATAGAGATAAATGGCTTTCACAGAGATGAAGACTCAGCCATATATATCAAGGAGTGTGTGTCTGATCAAGATTTGTGGGTACACCACAAGCAGATAGGGAGCTGTATTACTGACTTTGGGGGATAGCTCAGTTCCCTGGAAAAAAAAAAACAAAACCAAAAAAACCCCAAAAAACAACCAGCCTACGTCAGACTGAATTCTGCAGCAGATAATACAGTGGCTTAATGACCATACAAGAATCCTTATTTAATTCACTCTGTATCCCTAGCACTCTTCATCCAGATAATCAAAGAACTGAGATTATAATGACTGTATGAATATTTCCTTTTGTTTTAAGCTTTCGAATTCCTTATGCTTGTTCAGGACTTGCCAGCTTTCTTCATGTTTTGAGTGCAATGTGCGTAATAGAGAGTTCTGCCTCTTTCTCATGGCTCTGTAGTGGAGCCTGCACAAGGTCTGCCCACTCAGTCCAAGCATCTTTTGTTCTGATTTAATATGTTCAAAGAATTCCACTTGAAAAAAAAAAATTAATGATGAGTCCTAAGCCTGCTGAGCGCAACTCCAGTACATATGAACTTTAAAAACAGCACCCATTGTACAGTCTTTGGGGTTAGGGTGCCTTTAACTCTTACTGAAAATCTGAATTTGCAAACACACTTACTGAAGCCTCCCTGAAATGTGAAGGAACATATGGAAAGATGAACCTATCTTTCCATCAATTTATTCATCAAATCCTCCTGCAGGGGTTCAGTTGCTATGCCCCATTAAACTGGCAGTGGTTGCCTTGTTTTACATAGCAGCCCAGCAGTCCTCAAAGGTAAAGTATCCAGAGGCTCTGGAAGAGCAGGAGCAGCAGCACTGCCCCGAGCAGGTCCCATGTGCAGGGAGCTGAAGCACCATCCCTCTGCTGCTCCTGAGGCTGTGTCAGTTTGTATTCCATCTGCATTATCTGTTCCAGGCTTGGTGTTTGTTTTCTTGTCTTTGGAGGAGGCAAGGTGGGGAAAGGGAAATATTTATGAGTGTGATTCTTTATTTGCTATACTTTTTTTGTGTCTCTGTTCTTTCTTTTTGAAGTCTGCCCAGTTCCTGCATTCAGCTGCTGAATCCAGAACGAGGGAGCAAACTGGCCCCACAGCAGTTGCCCATCTGCCTTAGAGTTCATGGAGGGAAGGAAGGACAGACTCTTGTTGATAAGAGACTATTCAGAATTCTGTAATTTATTTTAATATGCTCCAGAATATAGTAGCCTTTTTGTTGGCAAACTCAAAGACAAGGTCCTTATCAAAAAAATTTCTAGCATAGATTTAAAACTTAAAAAAGAGTAATGAGAATCAAACAATGCAGAAGGAATAGATGCACAAATTTGACAATCATATGGTTAATGAAAATTTAGAGATGTCTTTGGGCTTATTTTATTTTCTTGCATTTGTGGAAAATTAGATGGAAACAAAACAAGTCAAATAATTCACCAAAAACCTACATTACTGAAAGATCCAGAGAAAATTGTTTCAGCTGTAGTCCAGTTCAATGGGAAGAGACAATTCTATTCAAGTAGAAAGGGACCAGATGAGTCCAAAGCTTTACAATTCTTGAAGATTTGGGTTATGCAAAACCTAACTCTCCTGACACACTGTTATTCATTAAGTTCTTGGTTTACATCCAAATAGATGAAAAACACCAAAGATTCAAAAAGAGAAAACAAACAATAACCACAACAATACAAGAAAACCAAAACCAAACCAAACAAACAGAAAAACCCTCCAACCTGAGTAGGAGCTGAAGAATTGTCTTTGGTGGAACGGGGAGCAGAACCCAGGCATACCAACTCCCAGCCCTACTAAGTATTGGACAACCTCTTTTAGCAAAGAAATGCAGAGAGGCACTCTTTAAACAAACATCATATCCTATGCTGACCCAATATACATGCAATACAGTGAAATCTTGAATAATTTATCTACAGTGTGAGTTCATTATTCAAAGACAAGCATACCATGCAGTTTAATGGGAATTTGCTTCATTACTTTCAGGATCTTTCAAATCCATTTGTGACATAAATACATCCTTACTAAAACATTCTTTAAACTTCTGAGAGAGTCAGCATTCTCTGCAGAAAGAAAATGCCTGATTCCTTTCTTCACTTTCTGAAGTTCACTGCAGTTCTATGGTATTTTCAATAAATTATCAAGAATGTCTGTGTTACCGCTTGTTGAAATGCTACTTAGATTAGTTTAATTCAAAGGTCAAACTATTTTCAGTGTTTAACTAAGTCATTTCAAAACATGCCTTACCATTAAGGACACAGAGATGTGAGCATTCAAAACCACATTGCCCTTCCAAAATATGCATATATTTAAATATTTATATTCCCATCAGTTTAAAATGGGAAGAACAGATGTATCAGCTTACTCACTGAATCACGGTGAAGATTCCCAAGGGATTATCATAAACGTCCATTGTGTTTAAAGTTGATGGAAGCAGGTGGCCAAGTCCTGGGGCAGGCAGTCTGGGTGGTGAATCTGTGCCTCTTTTGCTGCACCCTTCGCATGCACACCCTGCACACAGCCCTCCTCCAGCCCCGCTGCCTCTGTCAGGCTGGCTCTGGAACCACGGACACCGAGAGCTACCAGAGGCAGTGGGGGCCACGGGGGTGCTGTGGCTGTGACACTCCCACACGCCAATCCATGTCCCTGCTGCTGACACAGGAGGATCAATGGGAAAATTGCAGTCCTGTCGTCCAGGCTGTAATGATTTAATGACAATTTTTAAAACTGTTGCATAGCTTCACCTTGAAACGAGCCTTGAGATTAACTTTAGCAAATATAGAAAAGTATGTTCATGCAGACTGAATCATGTGTGATTCCAGCCTAAAGTTAATGATGTGTCAGTATCTCCTGGTATAAGGAGGAATAGGCATAGTTGGGCTTTGTTTTCTTTGCCTTGGCTGGGATTCTTAGAATAGAATATAACTTTGGGGGTTGCAATGAAATAAAGCTTTTTTCTGCTTATGCAAAAAAAAAGAAGTGACAGCAAGAGAAAGACTCTTTGTCAGTTAAATATCACAGGATGAACAGTATAAATCAGTCCACTAAAATCAATGAGTGTATGTCTAAGTTTTCCTCTGCCCAACTAAAGACCTCTGATTTTCAAAGGAAGATGCCTCTAGTATTTGAAAAGTATGTCTTTCAAAGGATCTTACACCTCCAGAACTTAAACATCTTACAAACATTTGTGAGAAACACAATTCCTTCATGTAAAGAAACAATATTTCCTTACCAATCTACAGTGTAATTTAAACACAACAGTGCTGAGTCAGTTGCAGAAGGAGCAACAACCTATTCCCCAGTGATCCTGCATGAAGAAATCCTTCAGCTGAGAAAGTCTGATGACTTCTGAGCACTTCCTCCAAGGGAGCACTCCTTCTTCTCTTCAGACACCCAGTGCCCTCACTCCAGGAGTGCAGCACTGGACCCAGCTTCTTTCAGGGAAGGAGAAAGGACAGATTGTACACTGAGGCTGGGGTGAAGGGCACGTGGGAAGCTGTGGAGAAGTGCACCAGCCCTTACCCCCAGACTACAGTGGGTTACAGGAACTGCTGTGTCCAAGGAGATGAAGAGAAGTAAAACAAGAAGGAAAAGTGGTGGCTCCGGTCATTAGGCTGCGTACCAGATGTGTGAGTCTTTACCATCAAAGGCAGCCACCATGGAAATGAAAGCAGTTAGTTACATGGCATCCCCATTTCTAGCAAGCCAGACCCACCTGCTCTCCCACAGCTCTCGCCTTAGCTGACAAAATTATAAAGAAATGCAATCTCTCCTAGTGAGGTGAAAAACTCCAGAATAGAAGTACAGATGGCTGGATCACAAATACTGATGGCGTTGCTGCACTGATGATTCCAGAATCACTGCCAGGTTGGAAGGGACCCCACTTTAACAAAGATCAATTCAGCTAAAGGCTGAGGACCTTTCATTGCAGGCCCCAAGAAAAGCAAGACAAGAGAAGACAGAATCACTTCTGTAGTGGATTGGGACACACTTGGGAAATCCACACCAAGGCTCCAGAGCCTCACTGTAAAAGCAAAGCTGACAACCTGGTGGGTTTTTACTGTACTGTGCCACTCATTTTCACACAGTGGAGAAACAAAATGGAGACCATTATGTATCTTTCCATTAAAAAAGTGCCAATGGAATGTCCAGAGTCTTAATTTGCAGGACAGAGGCTGAGCACATTCCGACACCAGCCTTCGTGAAATGCTGGTGTCTGCAGAATCTATTACATGACAGCAAGACACTCTGGTCTATTAGGAAATTTGTGGTTGGGCTCTTCTTTTGGGATCACAAGATGAGGTAAACATCTCCACTTATGCAAAGAGCAGACAGGATTCTTTAATAAGGTAAGCTTTGATTCCAGCTAAGCAGGCCTATAACAAGTGTAATTGCTGTTTTCTCAAGGGTGCTTTGAGTATGTGATCTTGGAGTTAAAACTTTCCAGAGTACCAAAATCTCCAAGTGCAGTGTGGTATAAATATGGGGTTAGGTATCATTTCTGAATTCAGATCCTAGCTCTGAAACTAATTTTATTTCTGGCAGTGGGCAAATCATTAACAGACAACTTGTAGAGACATTTGCTCAAACAGAGCTACTGATATTCAGTATTTAGCCTGAGACATTGGGGCTGTATTTTCAGAGTGTTATCCTGAAGGGTTAGCCACAGATGATCATTTTCTTTAAACTCATCTAGATACAAGATACTACTAATTTGACTTCTGTAACCAAAAGCCACTTTTTTTAAAAGCAGGTTTTCATCTCAAGCCTTGCAAGTGTTTTTGGAGATATCCCAGTAATTCAACAGGCTTCACAGCTACTCAGACTACATTAGTTTCCACATCTCCAAAAGAGGAGTAAAGATTTACATATCTAAAAGATTATTCAGGCAATATTTGTGGAATACTTTGAGGGATGATGTAGGTAGTTTACCCCATATGACTTCCTCACGTGCACTTGAGTAGATAATCTGATCACTTACTTTCAATCTGTGTTTTCTCCCAGTTGCATGTGATTTAACTGGATCTTTAATTATTCATTTTTCATATTCTGTATTATTTTGTAGAGAAATCTTTCTATCTCCCCACACTATGAAAGACATGGCAGAAGTTATTCATGTACTATTAGACACTGAGGTCAAACTCATTACTCAGAAGAAATTCGTGAGATCTTTTTAGTGATAACATGATACAAAATGAGATAGGCTCCAGAAGCCAACATTCAACACCAGCAGTTTTCCCTTTCTGCACTTTCCTGTTCTGAAATCTAGCAAGAGGGGCACTGAAAGAACTAAAGGAAAAATAACATATTTTATTTGCTTTTCTCAGAGCATCTCTTATGAACAAATCAGTGATGAAATAAACCAAAAAAAAGTAGCCTTTAACATAATCCTTTCCTCTCACTACACTCTTAATAGCATCTTGAGAATCACGTACTGAACATTTGGGGCCAGATGCTCATCTGGCATGATTTGGTGCACACACATTGAAACCAGTAGAGCAATGATAATATATATACACTAGAAGCTACGACAACTGGGCCTTAATAAAAGGTTTCATAAGTTATGTAACTGGTAATTCCAGTACAGGATTTGTTTTTAATGCGATTGACTTTGTTGAGATGAACATGACTATAACCTTAGAAAAGATGTCATGCTAAAAAAAAAAAAAAAGGACAAAAATCAACTAAACCCACAATAACAGTGCTCCTGGAATTTAAAACAAAATTAATTCTTCCCTCACTGTTATGTTCAACATTTTTCCATTTAAACTGGAAGAATGGCACCTATCTTACAAAGTGCAGACTTTTAATCCCCTCACCCAAAACTCTGAAATCACTAAAGAATTAGGCACCTGCAGATGTAATGCATCTCAGCTTTAGAGATATGTTTGAGTCCAAAGAATTCCATCATAAGAGAAGGGATAGCCACTAAACTGAGGGATGGTGAAGACTCGTCCTGATTTCCATGGCTGCTCTAGGTTACAGTAGGGCCAGCACTTATTTTTACTCTACATCAGATTGTCTCCTGGCTGCAACGTAGTTTCTAAGGATAAGGTGTCAATACCAATGTGTAAAGCCAAAAGCAGGCTTTGCTAAGTAAATGAATACACAGAACAGTGCTGATAAGTTGCCAATTTGACTGTGCTGCTAGACAGGAGATTAACTACTGCTGCACAGGAATTATTAAAAAATTTAAACTTCTCATATCATGTCAGTGCCTCAGGTCTGGTGGCATTTCAATACAGACAAGTCTCTAAGTAATCAGTAGGTCAAGTATGGTAATATGGCAATAACATAAGGCAATTATTAAATAGCATGTTAGTCAAATTCAGGTTGGGAAAGAATAAAATATTATTAACATTATTCAGGGGCATTAAAGACATGATTTTTTTTTTTACAAAACAGGTAATCTAGACATGCTCTAGCTTCATTTGGTCTTGGCAGCAATCCTCATAAACAGAACTGGCATTGTCTGACACCAGAGGCCTGTGGTGCAGTTGGCTGTCTGTGCTGGTCACCCACTGCTTGCTGCCACAGCGGCTTCTAGGATGTGATTCATCTGACCTAATTCAGCTGATTGCTTTACAGCTAAGATGAATAATGCCTAGAAGTGTCTGTTTCTTTCAATTTGCTGTCTATCTGAGTTGTTTGGTGCGTGGTACTGTGGACTGGCAACACTTTGAGTAAAACAAAGAATAGGAGCTAGAGGAGAAACTCTGAACTGAAGACTTCAAGTAAAGGTCTGTGTCTCAGAGCCTCCCTGGAAGCTCTATATTACAGAGTCATGAAAGCAAGATATAGACTGGACTTTGGTGTTACACAGGTGTACCAAGCTGCCAGCATCCAAACTTGCTCTCCAGATGCAGTATTCCATTAAATTATATTTGCTGGCGTGATGGAATCTGGCCTTTCAGAGGTTTGGAAAGAAGATTTTTGAAGAAAACCTTTTACATATCAGAAAGTATAGGCTATTGCCTATATCAATCATATGAAAAACATGCTCTGGCAATGCTCTGGCTCTTTTCTTAAAAGCCCAACACTCCCCCATCTTCCCAAACCCTAACACATTAAGATTCACACACTGTCTTTGGGCATAATTCAGGCAGACCATGATGTTGAATGTAGGCAGCAAGACTCCTCTTTCCATTGTTTATCATAATTACACCCCCTGTCACAACTTTTCATATAGTGCTTCTCACTTGCAAAGTGGGCTCCTCCTCTCCTTCCAAGCTCATCTCCAGTGCTGGCCATTAGAGAAAGGAACTGAGGATGGAAAAGACAGGGATGAGTAACTGGGGGCAGCCTGACAGTGCTGGAGCTTTGAGCATGTCCCAGGCTCGCTGAAAAGAGTGGGCAGAGCTGAAGGAGCAAAGTGGTGGTGCTAATCTTGTATCTGTGATTTGTTTGGAATTGCAATGTGTTTGTTTAACATTCAGCTTATGTTTGACTTGTATGTATTGATGTTTGCATTAAATCAAGTAATTTTTCTGCACTTATGTTGTATCAACAAAGCTATATAAAGCATTTGACATCCTTAGGAAAATATGCTACTATTTATCATCTTAAAACCAGTAAACAGATTGGTAAAACAAGTAAACTGATTTTCAGGTGTATTACAGAGCTGCAACAAGTTTTATTGCTGTGCATGTTTCTTAGTTACTGGGAAATATAAAATCAGGAGAAAAATTTAAATTGCACTTTTCCAACCTTGCACTGGCAAGATAAGATCCTATGACATAATCTCATGTGCAGAATTAGATACAACTCCTTGTGAATATGCATGGTGGAGTCAATCCAGGATACAGAAGAGAAAAAGAGAGGTCTTGGTGCTGCTAGAAGTGTTTAACAATATTTTTCTGTTTTAGAAACTTGGATCTACAGAAGTCCCAGGTAATAATTAACTTAGACACATTCCTTACTGCCTTGAGTAAACAGTAACTGACACCCTACCATAAGCAAGCTGGGACTGTGACCCAAGAAGTCATGTCCCACCAGAAGATTTATATCCACTCCAACACATTTTGGCACAGAGTTGCCTCAGAAACTGAGAGAAACAAATTATGATCAAGGTTAAGCAGCTCACAGATGGTTTTTCAATGACTGACAAGTCAGGTGTGCTCAAAATATAGCTGGGACCAGTCAAAGTGTGTCTCTTCCGTGGTTTCTGGCTGTTTCCAGTCACTGAACTGCTGGGGGACCCCAAACAGGTATCCAGACCCGGGTCACATAGGCTCACACCTTGTTGATTGCTGTGCATGGAGCCCCAGAATGGTCACATTACATCAGCAGTAACAAGAAACATTCCTCTTTTGAATATGGCTAATGAACAACCCAGACAAACTATAACCACTTCACACAATTGGCAATCAGGATAAGGCTGGCACACATAGAAATTATACTTTGGAGTTTCAACAAGCCATAATCAAAGAATACCTGATCCAGACATAGCAACTTCATGCTTATTTATTTATTATTGTACCTAATTTCTGTCAAGGATATCTGTTGGGCCATGCATCATTCTTGTTTAGATGTTGATATAATGACTCCTGTGGAAGTTATATAGCATTAAAAATTATTTTCAAAACTCATGCACGTTTAGAAAGATGTAACTCAGCACTATCCTCCTGTCTTCCAGGAAAAGGCGTATTTCTATTTTGTCAATAAGATGAAGCTTGTAGCAACTAAATTCTCCACACAAATGATCTCCTTCCAGCAGGATGGCAGATTCCACAAGCAACATTAAGGAGCAAAAGGAAAACTATATTTGACAAAGACCAAAAAAAGGAAAGGCTGTAATGAGTAAAACAATTGCATTAATTAAATTACTTATAGGGGTTTTTTGAAAAGTTCCTTCCCAATTCACTTACAACCAAAAAAGTAATTAAGGGGAAAGAGAAACTTCATTTCCAAGTCAGTCTCCACTCCAAGGAAGGCAAATTTCAGTAACAGATTTGTTAATGGAGATATTTAGTGTGTTGGAGGGCTGTGTAGGATATTTTGGCAATCAGTTTGACAATCTACAAACCAGAATGTAATTCAAAGTCAGATTGAAATCATCATTAGCCAAACACATCTTAGACAAGCATTTAGCTTCTCTATGTATGCTTTTTAATGGAGTAGGTAATTTCTCAAATCCTTAATTTTAATGTAATTTTTACATTGTATTTTTTTTTTAGTGTAAAAGTGGTGTTGGAATTGCCACCTAATTTTCATGAAGGACGTGGTCCTAGGTGATGGGCTGACTGACCATTCCCAGAGCCATCTACAAGGTGACTGAGAGAGCAGCAAACACTCCTTCACAAAGGCACTGGTGGGGGTGCAGAGGACACATACTGGCTGGTTTTAGCTGATCAGTGCTTCTTTTTCCACATGGCCTTTTGGTCACTGCCTCAGTCACAAATGGTGCTGTGCTCCAAATGTGAGGATGCTTCATGATGACAAAACATGGTGGAGAATAAGAAATGCATTTCTCATTTTACCTCCATCTCTTTCACATCCCACAGCAACCAAGAGACAGTGTCAGCATTTTCTGTCATGCACCTCTATGCACCTGGCAGCACCTTCTGTGGAAGAAGAAGGAGACCTTTCTTAGCACATTTGTCCTCCCTGATGCTCTAACCCTTCAGCAGAAAATTTTCATATAAGCTCAGTTGGATTGTCTACTATTTTTGGTAACCACACAAGCATGCACACAGTTGCTTTGCCATCTCCCACCAGCACTAAAAGCCCACTGCTGCACACCTCCTTCTCCCACTCATTCCTGCATTTGCCTGGGAAGCTATTCAGGCAAAGCAGCAGCTGAAATGCAATCTTTTTTAATTACGAGCAGCGGCGTGTGCCAGTAGAGATCTATGACTGTGAACCTACGTGAACAGTGACCTCAATGCTCTTTAGCTTAAGTAGAGCTCACTTGCAGACCTCATCTATACAAATACTGGTTTTACCTTCCCCCAAGCATTATGTTTTAGCTCTTGTTAACTGGAGATTCGTGCCTTTACAAGGACTTATCTGAATCACTGCCAATCACTCTGTTAAACCCCAAAGTATATCACTCTGTTTTCTGCCGATATAGATGATTTTTCAAAAGCAGTTAGCATTTTGAGGAGCTTTAATGTGGGATGCAGGAAAGAAGTCTCCTTTACAAAACTTTTGCAGTGGTGTCATCCAAAAATCATTCCCCCTAAAACAGCTGGTTATTAAGCACCTTAGATGTGAGAAGTTTGGAATTACAGACTTTGCCAAGTATGTCAACTTTCTCTATTATTGTGAGAAAATATTGTTAATTATTGTGAGGAGAAAGTAATCTGAGAATATAGGTCTCCAGTCAAAATTGTATCCATGCTTGATCTCAGCATGTTCTTTTATTCCCTATATATTCAGTTTATATGCAACCTAGTTTTCTCCACTGAAGGTTGTGAATAACAGATGTAACCTCATTGTCCTTACTGACTTCACTGAGCTATAATTGAACACTGCTTTTGGTATGCTCTCAACAGTGTTGCTTGTATACTGCAAGTCATCTAAGTACTAATATTGAATTTATTCCATCAAAAACTAGCCCCTAGGGGCAAAAACAAACCAGAAATAATTAAATTCATCTAGTAGACCACAGGCTCATTTGAATAACATTGCCTTCTCCTAATGTTGTGTGTACATACAGCAAGCATAGATCATTACAGCCTGGCATCCACTCGAATGCCTGTGAAGTCAAGATTCTGTTTTGGCTTCACAGGCAATGGGTGCTTTGAACAGGAGAGGGAAGAAATCCGAGTTTCTGCATGTTTTCCCCCAAGCAGGAATGCTATGTACACTATTGTCAGGTTTTTCCACACAACGCTTTGCTTCTGTTTGAACTCCTTACAGATTGCATTTATTACTTCCAATATGTCAGAGTGAAATGACAGTAGCCTTGTGTCAAACCAGTTATATATCTGATTGAAATCTATTCACATTTCACCGGCAACTCATTAATTTTTCATTTCTATGTTGTTCTCAGGACAAACCAGTTCACAGTTCGCTCTTTCTCTTGGAACACACATATCCATTACACGCCTCAGGTTCAAGGGCTCACCAACAATCCATAAGACTCCACTTAATATTTCTATTCAGTGTGTCACAGCTTCTTGTATGGATCTGGCCCATACAGTAAGGTAGGGAGAAACCTGCAATCAAATTGCATTTTTCAAAGGCCTAGGAAGTTTGGGTCTGTATATAAAGCTCAGTGATGAATGCCTCCTCTTCTGTCTTCCTTCAGCTCTTGATATAGAAAAGGTTTTGCCGTCAGATAAGGAAAAATCAGCATGTACTTGAATGTTGCAAAGTGGGATGTTTTTATTTTTAAAATTTCTCTTTTTCAGCTGTGCTACTTTGTATTTTGCATACGAATAAAAATCACGAAGAGTTACATATCACAGCTTAAATATCAAAGATGACTGTCAAATAATTCAAACAGAAGGCTCTTTATTAAAGTCACTTTACTGAAAAATTTTGTATTGAAAACCAAAGAAGCTGAAGGAGAATACTGCTTACTGAATCAAAGCAAAGAGTCTTGCTCTTCAGTTGCACATCTGCACAAGTGCTTCAATACATAGCTGGGTAACTAACCCCCAACTTTCATGTATTTGAATTTGTTTCTCTACAAAATGGAAACACGTAGTCATCTGCCATATCTCACAGAGGTAGAATATATAAAGATTTCTTTCAAGGAATTTCATCAAAAGACACCAAGTAAATGGTCAGCGCCAATTTTTTTATCCTGCTTTAAATTCTCCATATCAAAACAAGACAATGCAACTTTTCCCTTACATGTCATTCAGCTCATTTCACATTTTCCATTAGATTTTGTGTGCTTTGGATAGAGTGCGTATGCTACCTTGGTGATAAACTTCTTTGTTTCTCTGGGAGGTGGTGGGAGTGCTGCATACAACTACATGCTGCTTCTTCTAGTTGCAAGAAGTATAACAGAAAGAAGAATGACAGCAAGTCTTTACTGGAGACCTGAAGGCATTTTCTGTGGTACTCAAATTGCATAAAAACATGATTAACAAATGTCACCAACAGTAATAAAGCTTAGCTAAGGATGTGGATAGTCACCACCTTACCACAAAACAAAGAACAATCATCAAAGGAAGAGATGCATTCTTATGCATAGCAATACTCTTATTTTATGGCACAACATTTGTATAGCTATTTATTTTTAACAGCTGGTGAACAAATGACTTTACTATAATGTTGAATTTCTTTCACTAGTTGTATGTATTTTTCCACAGAGTTCTGATCCAAAGTCAAATCAAAGTCAGTCAGCATCAGTACAAAAATTAGTATTCCATTCTATGATAATCCAAGTTTTGACTGACCATTCTCCTACTGATGCCAGTGGCAAACCTGGGGTCTCATTTGGTTGTAAAGACAATGAACCAAAACCATTAGATGGCTAGAAATTTGACAGAAGCTGAAATCCCAGAGCTGAGAACACTTCAGATGTTAGAGATTCAGTCATACTTTCTACATTGTGGATCAAAAAAGTATCCACATGCAATATGATGTCTCTAATATGCAAAACACATCAGAGGAACATGAGCTACTTTTGTGGTGTGAAATAAATGTTGGATGGAAGAATGAAAATGCTCTCTAGTTTCCTAATGACAATTTTACAACTCACTCTATGGAATCTTTTCTTGAGTCTTGTTTGCTAGAGCAAACTATATAAACTACAAATGTATTATTCTAAGAACATGGAATTGCTTAAAAACTGACAGAAAATTAGTTATAAAACTTTATGTCGACATCACCAGTTATCTTAAACTTCATTGTAAAACTGTATTAGAAATATTTTCAGATAATCCAACCTACTTCTCCTTAGCTTTCCAGAAATAATTCAGAAATGAAGTGCACCCAAATCCAGCTCTGTATCTGCCCTGCACTGTCACGATCCAGGTTTCTCTCCGAGGCAGGGTGTTAATGCCATGAGTCCTCGTCATGGCAGCAGCTGAAAAAAGAATGTGTTTGAACTCTTCTCCTTGATCTGCTACTAGTTGCAGATCTGCTGTGTCAGGAAAGTAGTTCCCAATATAGGATACCCCTAAATTAACTTGTACACAGCCTACATATCTTCTTTGCCTAATGATAGTTTCATCTCCACTGCAAGCCAGCACATGGTTCTTCTGTATTCCTTATTTCTTATTAACACCTATTTTCTTTTTCTAGTACCCTCTATGTATTTTGGTGTCATTGTATCTGAATTTTACTTCTCTTCCTTCCATAAGCAGCAGATATACATGTTACCCCTCCCAACACTCTGTGTGAGAATGCAGTATCTCCTAATTTGCAGAACCAGGTGCAGCCACATTGTGTATGTCCAGCAGCTGTAGAGCTGTTTGGCCAGCTCTAAGCCTGACCTCCAGCATGGTCAGAGGCACAAACTTCAGGATGCTTCGTGCATGAATGCAATAAGACAGTTACCATGTTCCCTAGGGCACCCAGACAGGATGTCTGCAGGCAATCTGCAATCTGCCAAGCTGATAAGATATGGGCTGGAAGCAGAACGCTCTATGTTGGCTGTTTCTCGTGAGATCTTTCTTCTACAAAAAGATATTTCTTTCTTTACAAAAGATACTATAATCTCTTCTGTTCCTTTTCTTCAAATCTGCAGGTTGTTGAGAGGTCCTGTGAGGAGATATAAATCTTTCTCTAAGCATTGATGCCAAGATCTGTTGTTGTGTGAGGAACTCTTCTGCTTGCTTCACGCTTGTCTAGTGTGGTGATTAAGTGGAGACATGGCCACAGGAAATGCTTACACTAAAACTTATGCTCATCAGAGCTGATGACAAAAATCTTATCAGTCATACTGAAATGCCAAGGGAGAAATTGTGAATTCTATGGGAAATATTCAAGGCTCCTTATCATTCCTACAGGAAAACCTTGCTACATGAGACAGGATGAATGTGCAGAGACAAATGATTAGTGGTAGTAGCACCCTAAAAGACAGCCAGACATGTAGACAATAAACAAGAACTCTTTGTTGGACTTCACTTTGCCCATTCCTTGTAGGCTTTAATTTCTTCTAGATAAACAGTGAGCCATAAAACATCATCTGCAATGCAAATGCTGCCTCCTCAACAGATCATCCTGGTGTCCAAAGTGGCAATCCCCTGTTAGAACTCATCCTTGTGACATTGGCCAACTCTGCTTCTCAGCTTCTGACTCTTCTTCCCATCCCTCCTGCTACTCAGCTAAGGATTACTTGCTAGTAACTAATGCCAAAGCTCACAGCAGCCAAAAAATTTCCTTTTAATAGCTTTGATAGCTTGCATTGCTTTGTTGGCTGTAGGTAGAGCTGATACATAATAAGCTTGGTAAAATTTTCTACAGAGGCCACCTTCTGTCAAAAATTGCACTTGCCACTGAACAGAACTTAGGGCCAAAAGCATTTGCTTTCATTACCAAAATAAAAATACTGAGGGTCTTGTCCTCTATTTATTTAAAAACTACACACTAGAATTGAACATTATTGTTTTTAGGCTAAAAACCAGAATACTTTGGACAAAGGCCAGAACATTTCAGCTAAGAACTAGATAATGCTTCATCACTGTGGTTAGCAGATGTGACTGGATCCACACAGGGAGTGAATTTTTTCCACAAAACTTGACATTTTTTCACAGTCACATTTCAAGCAGAAAAGAAACCTTTTGAAAATATGGTGATAGATTAAAAGGAAATCATCCCTTCTTCACCGAGGAGAGCCAGGTATGCACACACAGAATGGAACTGGCAACACAGCTCTCATGGGTTTTCCCTGCTCATTCTCCTCCCTGCTGCACACAGTCTGTCAGTCTCACTGCAGGAGAGAGGGCTCAGACCTCTCAGATAATGGGCATGCAAAAAGCTGTCATTTCAAATCTTTCTTAAAAGTGTGTTAACCTTTATAAACTGCCCCCCAACCTGATTGAAGAATACATTTGGTAAAGGTCCAAGACTCTGCAAAATATAGTCATTCCGTGTGCTCAAGACACTTGGTTATTTAAAGGTTTACTGTGTGTGGCAATCTATAAAGAAATCAGAAATGCTTTCCACTTAACATGTCCTTCAAGATAGGAGACAGAGGAGTTTTAAAAAATTCAAGAGGTGCTTAAATTTACAATCATTCAGTATGCCTTATGTTGCTCTCCTCCTTGCACAGACTGAAATAAAAACTGATGTGTTTGTTTTCACTTCAGTCCCAGATTTTTTTAAGCTGTATTCACGCAATTCATTGGGGTTAATTTGCTATCAACATGTCAGTTAGGGAGACTTTCCTACAAAATGCCCTGGATATCTTCTGGCTCCACATCTTAGAAAGTTCCAAACCTCCCCAAGCCCTATCCCCTCCCTGTGCAAGAGAAATATGTCCCTGTGGCCCAGAAGCTTGTGCTGCAGCGTGCTCACTGTTTGGCTAATGGAGGAATAGCACGGCACGGAGTGGCATGGCACAGCCACAGCTGGGGAGTCCAGCACCAGTCCCATGTGAATGGCACTACTCTAGCAATGTGCATCTGCTGTCATTTATTTTACCTTACTGCTTAGCAATAAAGTATTTTTTTTTCCCTTCATCCTTTATTACTCACCTCTCCTTGTGTCAAACAGCAGTTTTTCTTTTAGCTGTAGTTCCACTCAGAAACAGCATGGAATTCCTATTCCTACAAGTCTGGGGTTGTGGATGTGGCTTGAGCTCTGTGTGTTGCTAGGCTGGGAGAGTCCCATCGCTGAGGGGGCAAAACTCTGGCCACAGCTGTGTTGCCATTTGGCATTGCTAGTGACCAAAATGCACAGGGTAGGCAGAAGTGAAGCCACGTGGCTCACCAGAGGCTGATGTCCTTGAACAGCCCCACACCCAGCAGCTGCCTGGACACGACGTGGTGCAAGTGCTCCAGTTTAAGAGACCATCAATCTGCCTGCTTTACATGTGCCTGCTTAGAAACTAGCAACACTGCTGGTGCCAACAACTGCATAAGGGTAAAAATTTGGTAAAGGAGCATAAATTTTAGTCTTTAGAAATGAGTGATTTGTCCCTGGGCAAAAGGATCTACTGGAGAGTGTACGGGGTTTGTTATATTCGTTTCCAAAATCTCTGCCCTGCTACAAGCTGCAGCACCAGTGGGGTGTCAGGGGAGCTCTTGGGCTCATTCTGGGGTGTGTCATCCCTCAGGAACACTGCCACCTGCCATGTGCTGGAGTCATGAACGGGTGCCATCAAAGCTGTTTTCAGAGTTTGTGGTTTGACATGTTTCCCTATTGTCAAGAACCATACATGATGCTGCCCAACAGACCTTTCTTCCTTATCTCTTTCAAAAGCAGTTCAAAGTCTGTACTCACAGCTACAAGGCACTCATGAGTGAATCTCTCAGGTGTCTCGACCCCAGCAGGTCCCACATGAGATAAACTGATACTGCACCACAGAGGTGGCAGAGGTTGTGAGTACAGCGGTCAAGGCAGAGGAACCACCCTTGATATTTGGAGAGACTGTATTCCCAATCCTAACAATTTAGAGAGGCTGTTGAAAGATCCAGTTTATCACTTGGCAAAACATCCAGGGTTTGCCAAGCAACAAAATTCACACAGTCCAGCCTGGTGCTCGCCAAGATTTGACAGACTTAAAGCACAAACATCTTTGAAACGCACGGTTAAACCTTCTCATTTCTTTTTATTTCACTCTGGGAAATGGATTTAGAATAAGTCAGATCCCTCTCAAGTACTCCAAGTGCTGCTCTGTTAGTGGTGCCACTCAATGGGCAGCGAGGGAGCCCCCTCCATCCCACTGTGCTGTGAGGACAGCTGCATTACAGCTCACCCTGTCAGCTCTAACATCCATGTTTTGTGGATTGCTTTTGCCACCAGAATTAGCTCCTTTGTTTGCCCTCCTTAAACCTTAAAAACTCAATTAAACATTTTTATAATTATATCATTTGAGTTTTAAACTTTCCACCACCATTTTAAAACTGTAGTCTTTTCTATCATGTAAAACTACATGAAAGAAATATGCTTGCCGCTTCCTTCAAAAATTTTTAAATATTGATCTTTTCTAATGAGCTTCATTGTAAAGCAGCTTTGTGACTCTTATCAAGGACACTGTAAATCCATGGCTGTGATGATGTTGACCCAGCAAAAATGTTTTCAGTACTTTGAAACCTACAGTTCTGACATGTTCTAGGAAAATAGGCAGGGTTTTTTACAAATGCTCTCTCATACAACATGCTGTAGTAGCAGTCTTAACCTGTTTTAATTTTTTTAGCTAAAGTCACAAGCTGGACCTGGAACAGGAGGTTTTGGTAGTGGTTGATTTTTTTTGTATTGAAGATCTGATATTTGGTTTGGGCTTTGGTGGAGGGGAAGGTTTGTGTAGAACTTCAATCTTTTTGGTAATGGGCCAAAGTAGTGCAATGTGCAATAATCGTTCTGGCATATTTTCAGTGATAATGGCAGAATTTATTTCACCTCTCAGTATGTAGGAATATATTCCAGTGGGTAAGGAGTGTTCATTATTTTAGGCTTGACTCAGTACAAATATATATATTTTAAAAAGGAATATAACTAGATCAGCCCACACAAAACTGTGAAGCCAGATGTCTTTTTTTTGCCTCAAATTCAAGTAGATCCTTTATAAACTGATGTGGAGAAAAAGCTGAAAGGGAAGATTTAATTATATGCTACAATCAAGAAGGCATTTTACATCCCAATTGGCAGAGCTCTTACTGTGTATTTTAAGCAAGATGAAGATGACAGAAGAAAGCAGAGAAAAAAAACCCCAGTTTCTATACTAGTTCTCTGGTGCAAGGAACAGCTTGATCTTATTTATTGCATAGTTTTTGCAAGTTCTGATATTTAGAGCCTGTCCTGTAACATCCAGGAATAAACACTAAGGAATCTTAACTATATTAGCATGAATTATAAATTAATTTCCTGGAGTCATAGCCATGGCTTCTAGAGGGACATTAACATATATGCCATTTCTTTTGGCACCTAATGAGTCTCTGGTAGGTTTTTCATAATTAATCTTCAGAAAAATGAATACGGATTAGAAGGGAGGGGAAATTCTTTCAGCATTCTCTTTATAACTTCATGCATCTTTATCAGACACAAGTAGAATATTATCATTTTCTTTCCTAATTAATTTTCTTTGAGTAGTGCCAGATTTATCTACCAGCTTTTTTAATATATCAAAACTGCAAAGCGTCAGGATCCAGAATAATTGCTCAACTCTCATAAAAATTGCATTTTGTAGGTATAGACCTTTTGACTTCCCTCCTCTTCTAAACAGAAGACTGATCTTAATAATCACTTCCTTATGCCCCAGTACATTTACACTATAAATTGAATACCCTGTTCTTGATTAGAAAACAGGATTCAGTAACAAGCCTTTTAAGTAGAGCTGCCCATAGGCAGTAGGTTTCACAGACTTTGACAGTAGGTTTCTCACAAAGGCATTCTCTCCTCATTTCTTTAAGCTTTTCTGAATGCAGAATGAGCAATAAACATAATCATAACTGTTAGCTTTTTGTATAAACAGCTTGCAATATTGGTTACTAAAAAATACTTGAGCATTTGTTTGCCACATCTAGTAACTGGTAATGTAAACACAAAACATTAAACTTGAGATTTCTTGCTTTGAGTAAAAAGAGTCTAGAGCAAAAAGGGTAATAGTCCTTTTGGGGATAGGAATAATCACTGAAGAAGGGAACTGCGAAAGTTTCCCAGCCTATACTAGTAAATAGAACACATCTATTGAATGTGATTAATGAAGTGTAATAATTGCATAGTTACACACCGGAAGAGCAATCAAAATTGCCATTGTTAACTCCAGCAGAGTTTCATTCCTGTAGTACCAAGTACCAGGTATTTGTTAAATGCTGGCAGGCATTTGAACTGATTTTAAAGGGCCAAGACAAACCAAACCATTAGAATTCAAGTTTTCAGCCAGGGTTCCTAATTCTCTATAACTGCTAAATACCTAAGATTTTGCTTTATATGATTTACATGGTAATCATAAATATTTCTCTAAACATAGTTGCTAGAATGTGGAGTGACATTTTACTTGTCTTCCTATCAAAGTTAAAGCAGGTGGACCTTCAGGCACAAGACCTTGTTCTTCCTTTCCACTCACTAGCCTGGCCTCATCGTGCAGTTAGGGGATGCCAGACCTCGTAGTACAGCTGACTGAAGTCCCATTGCTAAATATTGCTAAGAGCTGATGTCCTCCTCACAAATCTACCATCATGGATATAGTCACCTATTGCTTTAGAGTTTAAGAAATACTTTGATGTGTAAGGAAAACAGGGTGGGGTCTTTTTGTAAGAGAAACATCTAAACAAGGAACATTTCTGCCACATCCAAAACAAGATTTACGAAATTAGCCAAAAATACAGCAATGTAAATAGAAAAATCCTTTCATTAATACTTGCTAAAATCAGAAAGACTCTTGGACAAATGACTTCTAAGGCTATCACAACTATCTTGCTATTCCTGTTGGAATCCACTGGTGGCCAGACAGTGTCCTCTTTTCACATGAAGATGTATGCTTTTTTTTCACAAACCTGAACTTATTACTAATAAAACTGAGGTTTTTTCCGGGAAAGTAATATTATTTTGCTGCTATACATTTTGTGAATGAGTTACTAAATCTGAAGAGTTTTGTAATGTTCAACTGGCAAAAAAAGTGACGGCTAACCATATGTCTAGAAAACATTACCCAAATAGTTGAGGACTCTGTGGATTGGAAAACATTCTCAGTTTTCCAATTAAGAATATTTTTCATGAAACTGTCATATGTTGGCAGATTTGCATATCTGTGTGCAAAAGAGCTGACAATTCTATCTGTCTGCAGCATAGGTGTCCCCAGGTTGCTTGTCTAAGGTCCGAATAAATGCAATGGAGATGCATCCACCCATGGTCAGTGGTGTCTGAATAACTGCTTTTCTTACTCAAAATTCACTGACTCACTCTCTTGAACTCCACTGGTGTGGAGTTCACTAATGGGAGCTGAGACATCTGTGTAAGTCATGGCACATCTAAATGCTGGAAGTATAAAATGCACTGGGAGATACGGATGAGCTGAAGGCTCAAACAGGAAACCTCAGCCCAAATGTTCTTCAGCTCTGACAGTTTGTAACTCTCCCTCACCAAATATCAGCAAGCAGTTCCCTTCAGAACTGTAAGGCTTGGAACACTTACTAAGGAGCTGCAACGCTGTGCTTCAAAGGCCAAATACCCAGTTAGCTGTGAGTCACATCCCATGTATTGATCTCATGCCATCTGGAAGCACAAGCTCAAATAACCATCATCACCCGTTGTGTAACTTCAATAAAGTCAAACTGTCAAGGTATTTCAAGGCTCTGAAAGTGTTACTGGGAAGAATACTTGCTGGCCACAGATAGGAGGTGTACAGAAAAAAAAAAGAATTTGTTATGCCATAGGACAAAATAGAACCAGGGCAGAATAAGCCCCTTTAAGATAATAGATGATAAAAGTAAAGGAAAAAGGGGTCAAGAACAGTCAATAGCTGGAACAGAGGATTGGGCACACAGCCATTCTGGTGGATTTGGGCCAGATATAGCCTGAGGCTGTACTTAAGCAGCTCTGAGTTGGAATGTTTAGATGTTAGTTTGAATGGCTATAAAACTTTAATTAATGTCTGAGGGGCTTGGGGAGACAGATGAGCAGAGAATTAACATCCAAAAATTGCTTCCCATAATGAAACCCTATCGGTTTCTGATAAAACTTACAAATGCAGAGAGAAATATATGAAAATGTTTGGGTTTTTTCTTTTGTTACTATAGAATCTTTGAAGAATTTCTTCATAAGGCTCAGAATTATTGCTACAGCTGTAATTATTTCCTTTCTAAACTAAGAGGTTTGTTTGTAAATGTCTTCAGTTTCAAAATACTGTGACCAGAAAGAAAAAACAAATCCGTACATTTGTCCTTACTGCACAGAAGGCTGAAGGTGCATTTCCCTGTATACCTTAGTGTGCCAAACGCAGTAGCAAAAGTATTGAAGAATTTGAAGACATATTTTGTAGCTGCACAAAACATTATCAGTCTTGGTGCTTTGGGCATGTATTGATCATGCTCTGTGACGAGGCAGTTTTCCCCTGCAGTGTAGAGTTGCATATTTAAATGTGCATGGCATTTCTGCCTTCCTGCTGCAGCATTCAGTAGTAATTAGTTCCAGATACATTAGATTGTATCCTTAGATCATTAACATGTTTTGGTAAGCTAAACATTTAATTTGCATTGTTATGTATGGTATTATGGATATATTCAGCACACAATATACTGCCTGAAAACCTACCCATATATGCAAAAAGTGAGTAAAAAATGCAACCCATTGCTTGTGCACATCCTTCTTGGGTCCTGGAGCAGATATCTACTAAAACCCTTGGTTCTGCATACTGGGTTTTTTTCCACAGCTCAGTGAATCTACACATCTCCCACCTTTGATCAGACTCTGTTAGCACCATCAGCCAGGCTCTCTTTTCCCTTCCAAAGCAGAAAGCTCTCTTCACCACCCAAAATAACACTGTCCACTTAACTTGGCAAAATAATCAGGGCAGGGAATATTCCATCTTGTATCATAATGAGTTTATAAGACTGACTGAGCTTTTTGCCCTTCATGTTGGCTAGAAGCAGGAGTGCTGTGCTACTGAAAAGTGGAGATTTACTGTTTTCCCAGAAGTATTCACAGGTATTTATTTTTCCTTCATCTGTCCCCCAGGACTCCCTGTAGGTAGCTGGCTGGCCGGCTTAGTTCCTGTTGAAGTGATTATTTAATGTGGTGAGAATGTGTTTATTGTGTGGTTAATGATAGCAGAAATGTAGAGCCTTGGATGGATGCCTCTCTTTTCTTCCCCAAATCTAAACTAATACATGAAAATCAACCTATTTTTCTTCCTTATTTTTCTCAATTGCTAAAAGCATCTGGAGCCCAGGGAATTTAATTGGACTTCTATATTTAAAGGCATGTTTTTTCACCTTTGCTAAACCTTTTTGCATTTTCTTTCCAGTACAGAACTGCAGACTCAGCTTAGATGGGTTCACTTGGAAAGCATGTTTGAAAAATCAAATTCATATATTTTTTCTGTAAAATGCCTACAAAGAGGCACATTTAAATGACCAGCATTTTTGAACAAGCATGCTTAGATATTAGATATTTAGGTTATTTTTAAAACATCTGAATGAGGGGTTCTGATTTTTGTGAATGTTAGTCATTTACCGTATCCAGTGGAATTCACTGGGGTTGTGTATTTCTCTGCAGTTCAGAGAATTAGTCCTTTCCACACAAGAGACCCATATTTAGTCTTGAAAAAGGGGATGATATTATCAGGAATACAGACATGCAATTCTAAGGGCTTCTGAGACTTGTAATGAAGGAAGGAGCCAAGAGAGCATTACTGGGCTGCAGTGGCAATGGGTGTGTTACACTGTGATAGCACAGCACCAGCTCCTGCATCCTGTAAAATAAGCTTATGTGCAAACACCTCCACATCAGCACATATGTAAGGTATCTTGCACCTGCTGCTAATCTGGAAAACAAAGTTCATAGGAGTTGGCTGGAAATAACCCTTCCCCATCTGTAAGTTTCTGTCATCTCTGTGTTAGGAAGAGGAAGCTCCAGCCCTCTGAGCTTCCTGAAGCTTGAGCTTTTCAAACATAGCTCATTTGCAAGAGAATACATGATGAATGTATTTTGTGTGCTGCTCACAGAATATGTATGAGAATCAAACCGGTAAATTTTACTTTTTCCCATCCAATTGTTTTGAGATTTTTTCTATTTCTAATTAGAAGTCTGTACACAAATGAAGACAGATTTGTGAATGTGATTAGAAAGAAGATAGTCTACAAAACAGGAAAACTAAGGAATGAAAAATCTTGACCTCTAAAGAGCAATGCATTAAGGATGTTCATTTCCCAAAAGGGATCTGCCACACTGGTGGCAGTGTGGCATTTTAGGAATCTCTTTCCCAGTGTAGAGCAGTGGAGTCTACAGGGCAATGGGAGTGTTGAAATTATCTGCTTGGTGCCAGCTCCAGCCTCCTCAGCAAGTAAATGCTTTTGGTCACCAAAACTTTTTAATGTTTCTTCTTTTGATGATCTCTTCATCATCTGCCTGCTCCTTCCCTTTGCAGGGATGATTTTCAGGAAGATGCAATGTCTGCAAGAATATCCTAAGATCCTTCAGCTGTTTCTTCTGTTTCTTCTTCAGTTGTCAAGACCTTTGCTGTAACTGTGGCTGGAGGCATCACAGCTATAAACCATTGTCCAAGACAGGGCTACATTGCCCGTTATAAATTCTGCCAATATTGTTAGGGAACATACTGGGGAAACAACCCTTCAAACATCTTTCTGAGACAGAAAAGTAACATCTGCTAATTTCTAGTGTCTTCTGCAATCCTTGCAATGAACGAATTCATTATTAATGACATTATATTTATAGCCAATTCAATGGAAATCAATTCATTAGGCTTCTGCACGGCCACCCTGAAGCCTTATCCTACTCATTAATAAAAGTCAGGGTTTGTCACTAATTACACTAGGAGCATGCCCTAAAGAAAATTATGTATAAACCCTGGCCATTACAGACTATAGATTAAACCCAGATTAAAAGGAGAATGAAAAATCTCCAGAACTACTGAAGTTCTATTTAAATTCAAGTTTCATCTGTACCAGCTCCAGGGAACTTTTTGTCTGTCCCCTGTACACCAGTAGCTGCAGAAGTGGTAAAAATGCCTTTTAGTCTGAAGAACCCCAAAAAGCTTTACAATCAGAAATCACTTGAGCACGTCCTGAAGTGCAGTCTCCTTTGTGATGAGAGGGAGCAGCTGCTCAGCTGTGCACTTCAACAGCAGCACACAGCAATTTCAAAGTACACAATATCAATTCTGACTGACTGAAACCACAAGGATGAATTTAGGCCAAAATTATGTGGTTGCCCAGAGTTCTGTTCCCCATCGAAGCTCTCACAAAGACCTGCCAACAGAAAACTGATCACTACTTTTCATTTTTTCCCCCTTATGCTTTCCTCTAAAGTAGAAGTGGGCTGCAGCTGCAGTGGGCTGCAACATAGATCCTCTCTCTGCTTCATGTTTTGCTCGAAAGGAAGATGTGCAAACTACACCAAGTACAAAGAGTAAAGGATTCACACGTGCAGGGGGGCCAGTACTGAAAATTGTTAACAGGGCTCTACAATGAACTCAAACATCAGTAACCTAAACATTTATTCCATGCTAATATTTTTGCACTTTCTCCCAGTTGAAGCACATTTTCCAAGAAGAACTATCTCTCCTCAAGTAGAGGAGATATTAGGGAGTTGCAACTTGTCTTTGTTCATTTTACAGTAAGATTTCAGATCAACATAACCCTCTCTTCTTGCCTTAGATCAAACTATTCTAGATATCCTCAAGGATGGGAAAGAGCTTTGTGATTCAAGGAATCATATAGACTTGATTAAAACACAAAAAGTATCTCTTGTAAAAATGCACTGAGTTGAAGTGATTATTTTTTGTGTACAGTTTTTTAAGACACAATCTACATTAGTTTTAGAACTCCAATTCAAGTATAACCTTTGTTCATATGCCTTTATTCACTCTCTAAGTGATTTAGTCTTTATGAAGAGGCACTGATAGCACAGCTGCTTAAGAATCTCCCTGTGCTGTGCAAACAGGTCTGTGATGCACTTTCAGGATAAAGGATTGAACTGGCATCATCAGAATACAGGAGCTGTGTATGGTTCTTGTAAGCTCCATCAAGCTATGAAGCATAGGTGTAACAGATTGCCATGCTCTTCGGCAACAGCATGAAATACTCAAAGTTCATTGAAATTAAATGTATTTGAGTCTGTCCATACAGGAAAAGAAACTTATTCCACCTCATTACCTCTGGAAGAATAAATCTTAATTATGTTGTTGGCATGAAGTTATAGAATAATATATAGCTGAGAAAGAATTTTCAAGTTTTGAAAAAACATTTTCTTCCTTTAGCATAACAACACTTTTTAAAAAATATCAGTAATAATTAATTTCTTTATAATGATGACATGGTTCCCTTACATACCCTTTAAACTGTCAAGTCTTTAGCTGTGTTGCTTACTTTAGCCTATGTTAACATTCAATATTCATGGAAATAAAAGAGTTTTATTTCTTTCAGATAATTTTTGTTGCTGTACAGCAGTCCCAGAATGCTTTTAATTCAGCTACCTTAATACTAAAATGATACCTACTCCTTAGTGATAGGTACAAACACATGTGGAAAGTCTAGAATCATGGAAACAGAGAATAGTTTGTGTTGGAAAGGACATTTAACGATCATTTAGTCTGCTCTCTTTCCATGGGTACAGACATTTTGTTACTAGATTGCTCTAAGCTGCATTCTCCCTGGCCTGAAACCCACAGTTTTTCTGGGCACAGTTTTTCTAAACCTACACTCTTTCCATTTAAAACCTTTGCCCCCTTGTCCTGACAATACAGGCCCTGGTTAAAAGTCTCTATATTCTCATAACCCCTCTTCATATATTAGTATACTGCAAAAAATCTCCCCAGATCTTGTCTTCTCCAGGCAACCCCAACTCTCTGAGCATTTCCATACATAGGATCATCTTTATGGTCCTCCTCTGGATCTACTCCAACAGATTGATGTCTTTCCTGTGTTGGGGACTCCAGACTGGGACACAGCACTCCAGGTCGGGCCTCACAAGAGCAGGGACACAGCCACCTCCCTTATCCTGCTGGCCACACAGCCCAGGGTGTGGTTGGCTTTCTGGGCTGAAAGCACACATTGCCAACTCATGTCCAGTTTTCCTTTTATTAGGACCCCTAAGTCCTTCTCCAGAGGGCTTTTATCAATTCTTTAATCCCTTAGCCTGTATGGATACTGGGGATTCCCCAAAGTAGTTGCAGGATCTTGCACTTGACCTTGTTGAACTTCATGAAGTTCCCATGGGCCCACTCCTTAAGCCTGCCAAGGTCCCACAGGATGATATCCCATTCTTCAGGCATGTCAGCTGCCCCATTCAGCTTAGGGGCACTCATTCCTACTATAGGACAAAGTGATTGCTTACTCTGTTGCAAAGAAAGCACATACTCTGAACTGAAATGTCATAGGTCAAACAGGTCTTCTAGATTCCAAAAAATATCAAATGCCTTGTTGAAAACATAATTGAATTGGTAGCAGAAACTGCTCTGCAAAATGTCAGGGGGTGTATAGAATATTCTAGTGGCCTATTTGGTGTGAAAAAGAGAAAAATCAATCTGGAATATTGCATAGATGTGTAGAGATCATTGCAATGGATCTGCAAACTGCAAATGGTAACAGTTGCTGATTGATTACAGTTTTAATTGCCATACTCCGTACGTCAACTGACCTTTATTAGCTTTATGTTGTAGCTTTTATTTCCATTAGAAACCACTAATAGAACATAATATCATCTTTTTGTACTTTGCAATTTGATTAGTGTCTATTTAATAATAGATTTGTCAAAAACATTAGGAAGTTGATTGTAAAATTTCCTGCAGGAGAGGTAGGTCAAAAGGTCTAAAGAAGAGATGAAAAAAACAGCACTATGTGGGAATAATTGGGTATCACAGACTCCTTGTAATCATTTTGAGAAATGTGGGAGTAAAAAGTGGCCACAAGATTGCCTTTTTCTTGCAGAGTTCTCGTATTGGTATAATTGGAAGGAAGAAGTGCTGAAAGATGGCATCCCTCAATCTGCAGCATTATACACAGCTTACCCAAAACACCTGTGAATTTTCTGGGCATTGCTGACAGCTTCCAGAAGAAAGTCTGGATTGTTTTATTCCCTAAAACTCAGTAAAGCTGTACTGGCTATAACCAAGCAAAGAGAATAAAGCCAGTCTGACAGGTTGGGTGAAGTTCAATCTTTGCATTAAGATGGCAAAAAGAGATGACAGCGCTTGCTGAATGCTGGTATGGCATGCTCTGCCCTCAAGACTGATTTGAGATTATTCTGACTCAACTCAAACAAGTGTAAACAATGTGTATACAATGTAGTAAAGTACAATTAATTCAGGGTTTTACAAATTCTAAAACAGAGGTAGAGATAAAACAGAGGTAAACATGTTCAGGAGGTGATTCCACTGTTTTTTTTAAACTGTTCTAATCATTTCAGAGACAGAATCTCTTCCTGGCAGATTCATCATTTCATCATCCACATTCATGTCTGTGTAGATGAAAAGTCCCCATCTTAGTCTGTTCTTGCCAAAAATTATCATGGCAGTTTCAGTTTTCATCTGTTCTCCATAGATACTGACTATAATTTTTATCCTTAGCCAAGCTTAAATGGTATGTAGGCAAGGACTTGCTACAAGAGAGCCCATTGCAGCTGTTCTATCTTAAATCTAAATTGATGCTGAACTTGCAGAGTGTCTACCTTAGAGTCTGATGTTCCCTCAACATTCAACGCTTCCAGGAACAGGGCATCTACTGTCTCTATGGGCAACCTATTCCAGTGCTTCACCACTCTCCTTTTCTTCCTTATCCCTAATCTAAATTGACCATCTTTTAATTTAAAACCATTACCCCTTGTCCTATTGCAACAGGCCCCACTGAAGTGTCTGTCCCTACCTTTCTTGTAGTCTCCCTAGAAATACTGAAAGGCTGCTATGAATGTTAACATGTTGATCAAAACGTGTTAAAAGGGCCTGCCTGGCCATTATAAAATGACAGATTTCTGACGCTCTGCTGTCCAAAGTGTCCATGTTGTACCCAACTGACATATCCATTTTCTACTGTCCACCAGAAAAGGAACAAATTATTGCTTTAGTTTTATTCTTGGGATAATTAGTTTGGATTTGCTCTGAATTTTCAGGGGAAAGGTGGGGTTAAACTTGCTTTCACTGAATAATTTCTATTAACTCCTTTCATGGGCTTGCTGGAAATACAACACTAATTTTAAAGATAAAATTTAAAAAATAAAAAGTGGGCGTGTTGTCATGGATGAAAGTAAAAAGGCTGTTTTCTCCAAAGTGTTTCATGCATGTATCTTACTGCCGTGCTATTCCTTACATTGTTGAGACTATACTGATAATCCAGGGGAATGTCTTCTCCTTTATTAATGTAACACACAAATATTTGCCTATTTATATCTGAATACATGCAAATGCCTAAATATTTCACAGGTCTGAACTATGTCACTCTTTCTCAATCACAAATATATGTGGTGTGTATTTAATTGCTTTCTTTAAAAAAGGACCTTAATTTTCTTCAGGTTAAAAGGAAAAGTCTGTTTTCTTTTTTATGTCCAGTCAAGGAGAGAAAGCTGTTCTAGAACTGGTGTTGTAATTGCCTCAAAACACATCATGCTATGCAAATTATAAGGAGAAGAACTACAAAAGCCAAGGATACAAATTAGTATACAAGAAAAACCCTGTATTATTTTCACTCAGCACTTCTGCAACTTCACTGTTTCTTTCTACAGACTGCTAAAAAATGCAATCATCTCAGCCAAATATGGTTTCTTGTAAAAAAATATGAAAAAGACTAAAGTGGTCATTTTGTTATGTCTGTTGTAGTCCAGCAGATTTAAACAAGTGCAGCATAACTCCATCTTAACTCTCACCTTAATTTAGTTAAACTTTTTAATTTGTGAGAATAAATAAAAAATCTAACAGTGATTTAATGGGGGCGGAGGTGGAGACATTAAAAAAGCTAAAAGCCATTTTAAGGGTGCCTTAAAAATTTATCAAAACCTTTGGTCAGTAAAGGAACTCCTCTAAAGAGGTTGAATTTTAACTACCTGAAATCACAGAAATATGTGAACTATATGTAAAGTAGTAAAAAATAATGGGAAATTATTTGTTCCTTCTTATGACAAACAGCTAGAACCATCTTAGCTCCTATTGTACAGCAACAGCATTTAAATTATCTTCTAATTTATTGAAAGAAAGGGAGAGTGTCATGTCATTTCATTGTACTTAACCTATCATGTCACTTAGCTTCATTGCAAAGAATTCCTCCAAATCCAACCAACACACACCCCGCTCCCTGCTCACCCCAGCAGGGTATTGGGAAATAACAAATGTTCTTGAAATGGTGTCCTAGAGTTTACTCTTAACCCCTTTGGTTGCGTAATAATCTGGAATTAAATTATTTGTGGTAAAACACACACACACACATTCATAGCTCACCCTGCCCCTTTAACTCAAAATAGAAATTATTCCACAAGCTTTTCTTTAAAAAGGCAAATTTATTTTTAAATTCTGAGAGCAATTATAAAAATCTCAGGACAAACTCTTTTCATGCTTACCCATCTACAATAGATTTATATATTTCTAATATAGATTCGGCATGGAATGTAAAGGAGAGACACACTGCTGACTTAATGATGGTTTTCCAAGGACTGACATCCATTTTCCACAGCATCTACTACACCATTAGCCATGACTGGCAAGTTATAAGAGATAACCTACTGAAGGAATTTACAGAAATACAGACAATGGGTTGCAATTACCCAAGACTTTCTGAGGGAGACACAATTCATGATGGGAGATGACACCAAGGTCCAGGCTCCTCCTTTGCAAAGCAGGCATTCAGAGTTCGTCCTGGTGGAATTCCACATCCCAATGAAGCCATGAAATGATGGCATGGATTTAAGAGCATGCAGTGAAAAGCAGACTGCTTCCTACTTGGAAAAGTGGTCATGGTTTCATTGCCCTTAGTGGGATCCTTAACTTGCTGTTATTTAGACAATAGACAATTTAATCAACATTTGAATAAACACATTGATGCTGAAAATTAAGGAAAAAATAAAGACAGATTTCAGCTGGATGTAAATCCTGTTTTTCTTAAAATACATGCATAATCCTTACTGGTCAGACCAGTGTACAATTTGTAGCTCTTGACTTGTTCAAAAGATGGAGGCAGCCAGCGTGCTCTGTCCCCTAGAGTAGGGGACACCACTCCCTACAGGTGAGGAAAATGAGAAAATGCCCATCATGCCCTACTGGTGGCTATTTTGCCCTCGCCCTTGTCTTAGGAGCTCCTTTGGTACAACTCTGCCATGTACTGTTCTGAGCTTTACCCCTGTGTAATGTGTGCAACTCCCTGTTTCATGCACTGTTGCAAAAATTAATATGGTTACTCCAGGAACATGATATCTTATCTTCCAATTTCTATTTTGACTTCCCAGGAAGAAAAAAACCTCAGGATGCAAGATATCTGTCTTCACCTACAAGGTTTGAACTGAAAATATCTCTAACATTCCTAATATTATATGATGAGAAATATACCTATATGTCTGGCCCTCAAATCCAAGTAAATTACCCATTGCAAAGATAAAGATCTAAGAAGTTTCTCAGAAGACAAGAAAAGATGAATCAAAGTGTCAAATACACACCCACAGATAACCACAAAATGCTTTTATAATAAAATCATTCTTGGCTTTTCCTTCATTGACAAAGCTGTATCAAGTACATAATTATATATTAAAACTGAAGTAGATATGTGGCTGGGAAGTCAGAAAAGAGGGGAAAAACCCTTATATCAGAAATTGTATTAAATAATTTTAAATATTGAATTAGTGAACCTCACCATTGAAGCTACAGTTAACAAGAAGGGAGGTAATTATATAACACTTTATCTATATTAATATAGATAGTATTTCAAAACTATAAATAAATAGAATTATTCATCATATATAATTTATATAAAATTATAACTAATAATAATCATCCTTCTAGATAGCATTTAATCTATCTTCTTTTTACATTACATAAAAAATTACTGCTTATACACCACAAAGCAAATTGTGAAATAAGCAGTTAACATTACAACTTTGATTAAATCAAAATTTAGTTTTGCTTAAAGGCTAATCAAAGCTATCTGATGAGGATCATATATTTAAATATAAAGAATTATGGCAACACTTAAGTAGGTTCTAACTGCCTATTGTAAAATTTATTTTCATTCAATTAACTCACATCAGCACTTTTCTGATTTCTACTTGTCACTTTAAAAAAGAAAAAAACCCCACAAAAATCTTAAGATCTCTCAATTGTTCTAATTAATTAATTTATGCAATGTTGCAACGTTGTACTATAAATACAGCTCCTTTTTTCCTCACACCTTTTCAAATATCTTCTTCTATGGTGGAGAGCAAGTGAACTCAGTAATTTGTGTCTGATTTTATATCCTCACATATACACATTCACACACAAATTGCATTAAATTGAAATCTGAATTAAACAACATCAGTCCTACTGAAGGGACTGCTGGAAGGTGTCAGAGCCAGGGCAGATTTTCATGTCTAGTCAGCAGAGCTGGTTTGCAGGTAGACTCTTGATCTGACCAGGAGCATCTCTCTGATGGTCAGTAGTAGGTGACAGTACAAGGAAATGTAAAAGCCTATCATGGAGAGCTACTTATCTGTCAGGTCACTCGGGCTCCCTCCTTTTGCCCTCAGCTGCCTTCGTTTCCCTCCACATTCCAGCAAGGATCCCAAATACCCTGCATTCCTCAATACTTTCTAAATCTTACTTCAAACAGCAAATCCTAGTCTTAGGTTTCCACTTTTCGCTCTTGTACAGCTGACTTCACGGATCTTATGGGTTAAGTCCATCCCCCAAACAGGTAATCCCCACCTAGACCTAAGGGGTCTCTGAATTTGAGAATTAACAAACCCATCATGGAGTTCTGAAGCCCCCCTTCTTTAGACTGCAATTATTCACAAGGAATATATATATATGTATAACGTGTAGGTGAGATAGCTACAGGAAATAATCCTACAATCCTAATCTTGGTGGAGTTTTCTCCTTTTCTCTATTGCAGTTTAAAATAAAAATATGGTCCCTGCCTGTTTTATTGAATTTCTACTGAAGCATCTTGAAAACAAAGATCAGGATGCACCCAGGAGGTCAGTGAAGCTGAACTCTTCCATTTCTGAGGTCCATGCACCCATGATGCTGACATGCTGAGTTACTGTTACACTGCCCTGCCCAGGCTGTGCTAGAGTGGATGGAAGTGAATCATGTCCCTGGGAGAGAGAGCAGGAATGAGAGGATGGCAAAGAGACACAGGTATAAGGATTACAACCCCTTTTCTCTCCTTCATGGTCACATTCTTGAATGCTCAGCAGTGGTGCACACGTGAGATGAAGGGTTTGTGATCTTCTTTTCCCTTCTCCTGCCAGCCAAGTGCAGTCAAATGGGTGCTCGTGAGGAATCTCTTTGGAGCAGCATCCAGTTGGCACGCTGAGAAGCTGTCCTTAAGACAACTCTCATATCTGCCCCCACTCTCAGCACACTGTGAACCAGTTTGAAACATGCATGGGTTCAAAATGCAAATTGGTGTACAAATACTTGACTGTAGGCTCAAAAGATAGGAATACCTGATTTCTAGCTTTCACAGCTTTATAGTGATTTCAGATGGAGCAGAGCTAAATATCCTTAATGGAGATGCAAAATGTTTATATGATTGATATTGCTAGATCCATAATATGGATACGAAAACAACAGAAATAAAATTTGTAAACGTACTTTCCTACACCAAAACCCTAGGCTAAAATGTGCTCAGCTTGTTTCAAAGGAATTAATTTTTGTTTCCACCTAAAATAACAAGCCAGCATTTTTAAATGTTCCTCCTAAATAAATGAAAAGTAAATTAAACAATAATCAGAAATAGGACTCTAAACTGGGACACCCAAATTCCAGTCTCTTTCTGAAAGTCCTGGCACGTGACTATTAAGAGATCATCCAGAAGATCATCGGCTAAACTGTGACTAGATTCCTCATTCTTGCTGTAACCCCACTCACCTATTAAAACCAACTTTTTAAATAAATCCAAGGAATTACATGTAAGCCACTTGCAATGGCTTTAAAACCTCCATCTAAAGGAAAACATGCATGTCCTCATTTTGCCCCAGGAAACGCCAGCTCACTGGTCTCCTTGTGGATTTCTGCGCCAAGCCTCTGTAGCTCGCTCTGAGTGGAAGTGGTGATTCAGAGTAAACAGGGCACATGTGGGAGAGAGGAGACCTCTGCTGAGAGTTTCACACATCAACCCCAATTGCATTTTACAAAAGAGGGTGACTTCTGGAGAGCCACCCTAGACTATTGTCTTTTCTGGAAGTGAGAATGTCCCATGTAATTTGCATCACATGAGAAAAAAAATAGTAGAAAAATGTCTTTAGCAGAATAATAACACAGAGGAAAGATATCTAAGGATTCCAAATATGCTCATGTGACAGCTCATGTTTAGGTTCAAGGCTTGCTATAATTTCCAGTTTATCAGTGGCATACAGAGAACACATCTGCTGGTGGTTATTATCAAATACATTTTTATAATGAACTGATTTTTTAGTATTTTACATGTGTCTACAGTTGTTCTCAAATATTTAAGAAAAAGATATGGACTGGTTGAGTTGTTGGACATAACTGAGAAAGAAATAGCTCTTCAAAAAGATCTGTATCTGATGCATCAAGCAGTAAAATAATATTAATGATAGTCTTACTCTCTCAACAGCTCTAACAGAATAAATTAGGCAACATAAAACAACATTTAAATAATTTAAATTCTGTAAACCTTAAGATGTACCATAACTAAAGACACTACTGTGATTTATATTAGGGATATTAATCCTCTTTAAAATATAACAGTAAAAATGCATTTTAGAGAGGCTAATAAAAGAAGATAATACAGCTGAATTTTGGAGGATTAGCTAAATATACCTGATTTGTGTTCTAAAACAAATGAAATCTAAGTACGCAAGAAGTACTTTTCAGCTAACTACTGCAGCTGATTTAAAATGGAATGGTATTCATGAAAACAATCTTAGCCTGTCTCCTGAAGAAGTCTGAATCTGCAGAAGAGCATTTGCAATTCCATTTGCCTAAATTCGTAGTTATCCAAAATAACAGCTTCCCTGTCTCCCTGAAATGAAAGTGTATCTCTGCTGATTGAAAATTACATTAAGGTAAACACTGCTCTATGTATCCTATCCAGCTGTGTTCCCTATGGTTTACATGGGTTTCACTGAGGTGTGTTCAGAAAGGACTGTAAGTCTATATTAAAAAAAAAAAAAATCCCTAACATTCTCAGACTTGATTTGATTCAATTATCTTAAAGGTTTTTTCCAGCCTAAATAATTCTATTACTTAGAGTCCAAACCAAAAAGATTGAAGCACAAAAGAAAGAGTCAAAACACGGACAGTTACTGAGATGCTGAGGGAATTAAAACTGCACATAAATAATAATATTGACTACTATTATCAAAAGGGTGTTGATTTCTAATCAGATATGCAGTACCTGTCCCTAGCTCAGTTCTCTGCCCACATCCTCTGCTCCAGGACAGAGAGCTGTGTCCTGCTGGGAGAGAGTGCCTCCCAGTCACTGTGCACCATGACATGGAGAAAAAGTCTTTTAGGATGATTGTAATGGAGGGCAAGATCCCAGTTCAATTTATGACCCTTAAAGATCCCTTCCAACCCGAACTGCTCTGTGAGTCTGTGATTCTATGAGTCTGTGATGTCCTGGGCTATGCAAACCACAGCATTTTCAAGCTAACGGCTTCTTACTTTTATGTTGTATAGACTTCACTATGAGGCCCAAAAGACAAAATGTTTTTGTACTAGGAAAGAAACAAAATAACCACCATTTTCCTAGCTAGCCTTGAGCTAGGTTTTCATCAGCGATGGATCAATGTGCCCTGGATTCTTCTGGTGAAGCCCATTAGTTCTTTTATGTGAACTTTGCACAGTGCAGCTTTTGGTGTCACATTGCTGAAAGCTTCTCAGGATAGTATTTCCCTTGATTGCGCATTACGTGTCAATCATGTGCTTTTATATCTCTGAAATTCTTCAATTAGTTAACAAGGCATGTCTACTAGGCTTTTAAAACCTATACTGCATGGGAAATTTTGCTTGTAGTAATTAATTTATGCTTACCATTTAGACCAGGAAGAGTGAAGATTTTTTATCAGAAAATATGAACTTTATTATGAAAACATCATTGTTAATTAACCTTCAAAAAAAAAAAAAACAACTGGGGAAAGAAATCTCAGCCTGACAAGCAGTTAATGTTAAATACAGCTTATTTCAGCATCTGAAGGGCTGGCTTGAAGGGCACTCACACTACCTGCCTCCTTCACATTGCTTTTACTTAGAGCTCTCAGCCACTGAAACCATCTTTCTACACCAGGGGACTAAGCAGAAACACTCTCACCCATTTTGATTTAATTTTTACTTGAGTGACATTTCAGATGCAACTTCATGAGACTGAATTGTGTCAAAAAGACATGTGCAGTCATTCCTTCCAAAATTCAGATTTGTCTGGTTTTTTTATGAAGGAGCTCATCAGGAGAGCCCTATCAGCTCAGTTAACATCAAAACATTACAGTCTAAATACAGCTTATGTAGATGGATCTTCCCAAGTGACCCCAGATCCAGGAATAAAAGGATGCTAAATGGGAGTAAGAGCCTGATACAAGTGCACCAGCCTTACACGGATGCTTTCAGCTCTTACATAACATTAATGATTTCACGCTGCATGAAAGTGCCTCTGCTCGTCATTTACATCATTCCCCAGATCAGATTATTTACTCAGAAATCACTCTGTTTCTCTTATCCTTTTACAAGCTGTCCCTGTTTATTAGGAGGATCACACTGAGTGCCTCTATACCCCTAAATAAAACAAGAGCAAGCTTGATTATTGATTGTCCACACAGCATAATTGTTCTTTAAACCCTTGGTTCCAGTATGGATTTCTCCAAACAGTTGCCTGTGAGACAGCCATGACCTGCAAGAGGCTGCTGCTTCACAGCATACACGTAAACCCTGTCTGTGTCGCTTGGACTTGGTTTGAAATCATGTTTTATTTGGCAGGATAGATATAGCTCCAAAAAACAGTGCAAGAACTCTAAACACGGTCTGTCTGTGTAAAACCAAACCTCAGGTCATTCCTGAGGGCTGTTCTTGATGAACACTGCTATATTGCAGAGCCTTGGTATGTGCTGTTGTGCTTGTCTCACTCTTTTGTAGGCTTATCATTCTTTGTTAAAAGCTGATCTACATATTCATCTTCTTCCTATAGTGGGCAGGACATGGCAGTCTGGCACTTCTTTTCCCATACAATGAAGGCCTCATTATGGGAAGTGACTACTGTATTTTGTTGTAGTGCAACACATATCCTTGATGGCCCTCTAAACTGGAGGGTGGCAAAGATATTTTCTATTTAACAAAAAAAAAAACAAAAAAAAAAAACAAAAAAACCCAAAAAACAAACAAACAAAAAAACACAACCAACAACAACAACCAAAAAAAAAAGGCAAAAAAACCCAGAAAGACCCACCAGAACCTAATCTCTAGGAGATCAAGACACCCAGAGGAAATATAAATGCAAAACTTAAACTGCTTTTCTGGTGAAAATGCCTACCTACTTATAACAAAGAAAAGAACATGAGACACATGGACAATTCTGGGCCATCAAGAAAGAGTCAGCATGGACTATGTGAAGGAATTCCTGCCTCACAAACTCCTGGACAGAAAGCACCCCAGTAGCACTCACTAGGTTTTCAACTGGCTCCAGGCCATCTTCAGGCATTGACAGTTCTTCGGGAAACTAAGCAACCACTGGATAAATCTCCACAGAGACTGGGGAACAACAAAACAAACCAATCAACCAAACAAACAAAAACTCCCACCAAACTCATGAAACTAGTCAAAAGTATTAGAGTAAAAGCACAGTTTTCTGTGGAGGTCATTCTGATAGGGGGTGGCAGTGATTCCTGCTACAGATGGGTACATTATGCAGAAACACTCATTGAGTGCATCTGAAACAGGATCACCAATTCTGAGCTCAGTTTCGGAGCTGTAAATTGTCAGAAGCTAAGAGATCACACTGGGAAGGTAGCACAATTTCCTTGAAATACCCCTATTTCCTACTCTTACTTTTCTGCTTGTGGTCATTGTTGGGGAACATTTGGCAGCACTCAGTACCTCTATTCTTGCAGTCTTGCATTAAGCTGACAAAGGTGAAAAGGAAATGCATGCAGACAAAAATAGTAACTCTACCAAAACTGCAGTCAAACATGAGAGAATAATATGTTGATTGAAGCTTCAGGGAATACTGGCATCACCTACATATTCAAATTACGTGCTTAAGATAAGGAATATGAAAATATTCCCACATGAGCATCCACTGAAGCCACTGGGTTGCTTTCTGCTGGACTTCAGTTTGTTGTTCATCAAACAAAGTACTCTGTGCAGGAGCATCTCTTTTATGATGTCTGTATCCCCATCAGTGGAAATCTGTCTCTGTTATACATACAGACAGCAAAGAGATATTATTTGTTTTACAATTACAGACATGTCATTTTAGTAGAGCTTCCTTCCCAGGCCCCAGGTTTTTATATTTCAAACACTTCAGATGTGATGCCACTCTTTTGTAAGCTTACATTCATAATTTTCTGTCTAATTTAGTGAAACTCATAGGAAAAGTTCCATTTATGAACAATACATTTAAAGAAGGTGTTAGTAGAGGAGCCTCTGAACTACCTCTCAACCACAATATTTTTTTTTTTTCACCTTGCTGCATTATTCATGATTGTCAGCTCTTTCAGAATTCATTCCTGTCAGTTACTGCATGCACTTTTTTGGATTATTCTGTACATCTGGGTGAATTGACAGGCAGAAGTATTTAGCATGTCTTACTACACTGAGTACCAATTAATGCAACCAGTTATCTGATCTAAGCTCCTGGGGAAAAGCTGTACTGGATCAAAAGCTACTTTTAAAAATCACTCTTTTTGACTTATTTTACATATTATGATTAAAAATCTCTTACCTGCTGAATTTCCCTAGAAGAAAAATACTCCTTTGCCCAAAAGAAACTGTACCTCAGCTTATGACAACAACAAAAAACTCTGTATGTAGCTATGGAAAAATAGGATTTTATTAAAGAAGCAAACTTAAGTGATGGTCTTGTAAAGGACCTGAGCAGGTTGCTGTTCCCAAGGAGCCCAGCCTCCTTTGAAATAAAGCAAGGTGACTCTTCTACTTGGTTCAGTTTGTCGCTGGCACAGAGGGCCCTCCCTACCTCTCCTCTCACCACTACACTGATTCGTGCAGTAATTTCTCTCAATATCTTCTCAATGGTAATACTGAACGAGAGGAACTGCCCATGGGTATGTTTTATATTAATGTAATCAGTTTTATATTAATATCATTTCCCTTATTAGAAGTAATTTATTTATTTCCATTTAGGCTGATCTCCTGCCAAACAATAAACCTAGATCCAGACAGTAGGGTAAGCCACAGTGATAATTTTGTACCCTGCAGAACTCTTCACAATGTTCACACAGGGTTAATATATACATGTTAATGAGCATTCAAGTTTGTTCCCATAATTTATCAAAGGGAAGTGGCTACATTTATTAGGCATGCTCATCAGTGCATAACAACCACTTAATGTAACACAAAATACTCCCAGGAAAATTAGATGACCATTAATATATCATTGACTTCAGTCTCAGAAAATTTCAGGATCATTGCTTTGCCTTCCAGCTGTTCCCAACCCTCTATGAATTACAAATTGCCCTGAGAGAAGAAGAGTAAATAATATTTACTGCAGCATACATCGGTAATCAGCACACATAGATAGAGGGGGCATAGTGGCAAGAAGGGAACAAATTGCCCGGTGCCTTTCATAGACCTAAAGGAACTAAAATGTATTTTTGTCTTTTGGCAAACAGCTCTATCACTCCTGCTTCCCACACTAACACCAGAGAAGAGCAACCCCAGAGATCAACCCCAGCAGAGCTGACAACCACTGAAGGAGAAATCAATGTCCCCAGATCTGCAAAGATTCTAGGCAACCCTTGTTTTATTTGCCTGTAAGCACACTGCTGAAAGGAAGGTCAAACACTCTGGACAGCTCTCCATGGACACACAAGCCATGCTGCCAGAAAGCCACTCTCCCTTAGGAATGGATTCTGATCCAAGAGTGAGGAGGAGAGCAGTCTGTCCTGCTGCTTACCCAGCTTGCTCCTCTCAGAGGCTGCTAAAGCCTCCCTGAGGCTGGCACACCAGATATTAACAATTCAGAGCATTTTTCTGAAATTGAGTGTTTACTCACAAGAGGGGGAAAAATCTGACTATCTACATGACGTAGAACACCTGCCTCACCTTCTAAATAATATTTTCAGTGATAGGCTTTGATTAATAACTCCAGTGTACACAGTGTGTTATTTTTATGGTGAAAAAGGGCTGTTTTAAAGAGCTTACTGCTGCTGGGAGGAAACGAAAAAAAGAAGGTAAAATTATATTTTACAATAATGGAGAGAGTTATAACTCACTTTCAGTCTGTAAATAATAGATATCTGCTGCTGATTCACAATGAAAATAGCAACCAAAATGACAAATAGCATACCAATTAGCCCACTTTCAGAATTAGGAACAAAATTCTAAGACAATATTAAAATATATATTCAAATGTAGAAAAATAAAATAACACAATGTTAAGGATCCCCTAGAGAATATAAAGTAGTCCTCAAGCAAATATAAAGAAAATTAACATGGTTCTCACTTCAGTGCCCTCATGTACCTGTAGAGAGCAGCCATTGAGTGACTGATTTAATTTATCTGGCAGAAGGTTTTACAGGCATGTTTTTGAAGTTCTTGGATCTTATTTGTATAGCACAGAGTATCTAAGACTGAAAGAACAAAGAGAAATCAGTGTGTTGTTTTCTGTGTACCACACTGACTGAGCTCACCCTGCTCCTTCTCTGGGGCAATCTCCAGTGATTGCAGCAAAGCTTTTACAGAACACGGTGGGAAACAACTCAGGAACGACATGAGCCTTCTACAATGAAACCCTGCACTATGCAAAAGTAACTTTGATTCAGTTGAAAAAGAAGACTAAGCATTGTGTGTGTGCATAGCATGGTTGTTATTGGGACCTTTCAGCTCTTGAAATCAGGAGCTGCTCTCAGGAATAGCCCTGCTTGTTGTGCCCAGGAGGGAATGCATGGGAATGGGGATCTCCTGCCTCCAGCCCTGTGTATGCCGACACTCGTGCTTGCACGAACTTGGCCTCATAGAATGATTTGATCATTTGATCATTTTGGATTTTTCTGAATTAGTATTACAGGGTCAGGATGCCAAGGTATCAGTGCTACCTTTGGAAAGGAACCCTGAGCAGAGATGTAGGGAGGAGGTGAACATGCAACTGAACAGGAACAAATATGCCCAACATACTTCAGAGCTTCTCTTCTGGTTGGTTCTGGTTCTCCTCTCTTCTTGGCATCAGCTTAAGAGAAGGCAGCAGCATGTGATAGGGCTGGGGAAATTGGGATGGGGCAGTAGGAGGGAGGCAGGGGTACTGGGAGAGAGAATGCCCCTGACATCAATTATTTCAGCCCAGATGAGAAAAAGCCAACCTACCAAGAGATTGGGTACAGAGAACCCAAACCAGTTCTGCCTCCCTTTCTTAGCAATTTGTTCGGAATATTTGGGGGTGGAATCAGATAAAGCTGCTCTTAGCCTCCTTTATTCAAACCATGGAAGAGGGAAAGAAGGGAAAGGGAAAGGGAAAGGGAAAGGGAAAGGGAAAGGGAAAGGGAAAGGGAAAGGGAGTCCCATGAGCAGTGAGCAAATGCAGGCTGTTTTCTTGTGTGTCTGTGAAGTATAGCTGTTTGACTTCAGTGTCTTAACTTAAGCTCCATTTTTAGTTTTCCCTGAGAGGATTGCCTATTTTCTACTAAAACTGAAACAAAACCCCAAACAAGAAACACCAGGTTTTTGGTTATATGAAGATACTTGCAAGCTCTTTGTCCTCTGTTAGGCCACTAATTTTCACCAGCTCTGTCTCTCATTTCTTCAGGCAGCTGCAGACAAAACTGTCCAGCACGTTCAACAGTGGAAGAGGGAAGAAAAGCCAATGACCACATCACACCTGCCACTGGATCAAAGCCACCAGCCCTCTCCCAAGCATTTCCTCACTATAATGAAAGTTGTCATGGCCAGGCTTACCTGATCCTAAGAACTGCTCACACAGGAGGAAGCAGGCACTGTCAGTCTCCATATTCACCAGGCAGAGGAACATCAACTTACTTAATCAGATGTGCTGAACAGAGGTAACCACCCTTAAGTCAAACAGTCCAGAATGCAGTTTTAACACACAAAATGGAAAAAAAAAAAACAAACAAAAAAAACCCAAACAAACAAACAAAAAAAGTATTTCTTAGAAAGGCCTGTCTGCTGGCCAGAGAACTTTCCTTCATTTTTGCCACTTGCAGTTCCTGAGTATGTTAGACACTTCAAGACATTTGATTTATTTCATACCCAAATGTTATAAATAAGTGGAGAGCATTTGCTTGTGAATGTCCAGTTTTTACATTTTTGCATTTGCAAACTTAGTAACAATTGTATTCAAAACTAGTATGACAAAAGACTATAGAGACACACAAAAGAGACATTATTTTTCTTTTTTTTATCTGGGGGGNACTTAACATTTCAGTTCATTATGATTCTATTTGAGTATTAAAATTGTGCTAAACCATAGATGAGCTAAATAAAAAACTGCATTGAAAGAAATCATATAGCTCAACACTTATTTCAGGAATCCAAAATGGATATTCTATTGTCTTTGACCAGATTGAATGATTTTCAGTTTTAAGGCAACAGAAACAAAACTTGGGGTTCCTACTTACTCTGAATTTACTGTATCATTGCTAACTGTTAGCAGTCTTGCAAGACACTATCTTGCTTAGAGTTCAGCTTCTACTTTAGGGCACCAAACAAAGCTGTAGTTTTTAATGGAAAAATAGGTCTTGAGGTTTACTGGAGGCTGAAAGATCACTTTTTGGGACATAACACGTCCTATTGCGAACAAAGAGAAATAGCAATGCACTCATGAAAGTTACTGAGATCACCTTAAGTTACAGGAATGCAACAAATTGAGATCTGTGGCATTACCTTGCTAAATCACACTTATCCATCAATCCAATGCTTGCATTTTCAAGTGCCTCAAATCATTCCAAAAACACTGTAGAAAGCCTGGCTGCTACAGGGATTATAATTTAAGCCTCATTGTTTCCATGTGTCTCCATTAATTTATTTTTTACTTGATGGTTTAACGTTTTTGTCATTGATACACCTGTCTAACTGCCAGAGAATCTTGGGCTCAGTCGCTATCACACGGCAGTAAGTTCTACATTTGATGGTAAATTTACTCTGCCACTGATAAATATAAGAGTACCTTTGTACCTCTTAAGAATCTCCTTAAACACATCACCTTATTGCCTTTCTCTACACCTGGATTTCACATATATTTCATACACTTCTTCAGCTCCTCTGTGAAAAAAAGTGTCCCTGTCTATTTGGTTTATATTCCTACAAAAAGCTTGCATTACTTCTAATCATTTCTGTAAGTAGCCCATAAGCAGAAAAAATGTAATAAAAGACAGTGAAACAGGGGAAAATATTTTTATATGTATATCAGAAATTTGCATGTACACGTTTCTGTGAGCATATGTGTACAGGCAGAATAGCTGAAGCATTAGCACTTCAGGGGTATGACACCACAAGACTGCAAAGAACATGTGAATCATAGGATTATCCTATTAAATATTATTGCTTCAAAAAAATTCAGCTCTGTAGATAGGTGAATATTTTATGTCAATGCATATATGTACTTATGCACTCCCACCCATGCACCCACACATTATGCCTTAAGAAACCTTATGCACGTGTAATAAAGTATGCTACATCTACTATGTAAGGTTTTTTTTTTATTATTTCTTATATTCTCATTTAGACATCTAGTCACACTTTGACCACCACTGCAGATAAAGAGGACTTTGGTGAATTTTTTGAAGGCCCTTTCCATCCCTAAGTGTTAGGATTTTTTTATTATTATTTTTAAATTAGCAATATTGTCCATGATACACTTTTGTTGACATATTCCATCAATCATTCCACTGCCAGTATTATTCCACCTAGCTTTGTGAGGTCCCTTTGTTAGGTGTTTTTTATGCTCTATTGCACTTCAGGTGAGCTTTACCATCATTTGAAATGTATTTGACAGCATTCATAGTGCAGCTCTGCAGTCATCACTTGGCTGGCCTTTTGCCAGCATGGTGCCTTGGTGTTTACCTATAGTCCTTGTTTTTCTCAGGCTTGCTGTTGCCTAATCATAGTTCCCTCATCCCATGATACCTAATTTCAGTAACAGGCCCCACTTCAGGAATTTTGAAAGAAGTAGTTTTTAAAACTCCAAATAAATTGTTTCATGTTATTTTACTTTAGATATGGCTACGCTAGCATTTACAATAAAGTGTCAGTAGATTGAAAACACCACTTTCTTTTACAGTATCAATGTTGATTTGTGAGTATTACATCTCCTCCTGTTCCTATTGCTTTCTAATAACTTCCTTTAATTACTCTTTCATCCTCTTACTCAAGAGTGACACTAGACAAACTCATTCATCATTTCCACATTTTCCACAGAGCCTTTGTTAGACGTGGGGCTACTACCTACCTACTGGTACCCTAAGGTCTGCTTCTAAAATAACACTGTGCATTTTGTTAACAACACAACAGTTTTGTTTATGTGTTTCCCCAGAATACTTGGTGGAACAGCAGCCAAGTTTTCTTTTAAATAAGTTGCTGCTTAATTGTACCAGCTTGTTCTGACATCTCTTCTTTTAACACCTTGGTCTCACAAGGTTTCAGCTTTACTAGCTGGAAAACAGCTATTACCACTATTTTCCATATTCAAAGTGAACACAAGAAAATAATTTTATTTGAAGATTTCATCTACCTCCTTTAAAACTTTGAAGGGACATAGGTATGTCTGGGAGAGAGGGAAGAGAGAAATCTAGATTTAAATCCCTGATCTATACCCTTGATCCAATGACTAGATGGTCCCAAAATACACAAATCCAATGCATCTTTGGATTTTGGCAATACCAAGCAACGAAATTACCACAATTTAATTCTTGCCATTGAAAAACACTGTACCCTTTCTAATTTTCTGAGTTTCTATATACTATACATTTTTCTATACAATGACCCAAAACATAGATTGATCAAGTTTTTTACTAATAATACATAAAAATTAAGCCAGAGGTTTTCAGGACAACTGCGAATTTAGGAGTCTAGATTTCATCAAAATTCCCACTTTAACTGAAACCTCCTCATCTGCAATTATCATGCATCTCACTGGAATCTGGAGTACCTGAGGAAGCAAACAAAGCCACAAGGAAGAATTGGTGCCACCACTGCTTCTGAGTGACTGATTTTTTTTTTTTTTTTTCTTGGACACCTCCATGAAAGAAGAACACCTGCCTGTTGTTTTGAGAACAAGCTGTCCTGGCTTCTCTGGAAGCTTACTCCAGGAGGGGGCTCACAAGTTTGAAGGTATCTCTAGTCAGCCCAAAATAACACTGCCTGGAGGGAAGCAGATCTAAAGCTCTTTAAGTCCCTGTTGCTACCTAGACAGCTCTTGTTTTCGCCTTTACAGGTTCTGTTCTATGGTGCTAATTTTCCTCACACATTGTAGAAAGAGTAGATCCACCTCCTTAAGGCAAGTCTTACTGGGTGAAAGAAGACCTTGTAAATTCTCCTTATGACTGCAGACTGAACTATTTATTACTGTTTAAGCATATAGATTACATCCAACTATGTATCTTTAGCTCTCTCCCTTTGCTCCTGCAAAGTCCTGGCAAGATCCCACACTAAACCTGCCAATGATTTTTTTAAGGCAATAACACTTTTGCTAACTTGGAATTTGATGTCTCTTTCCCTCCCTTTCTTCACCTTACAGCATTAGCACTGTTGCTAACTTGGGAGACTGTGTTTCTAATAAAGTTCTGTAAATTTCAGGTGCAGCTGCCAGCTAGGGATCTGCTTCATGTCCCCAGGTGAGTGGCTGCAGCTGATGAAGGATATAAGCATAAGGAGGAAGGGTCAGCCCAAAGCACTAAGGAGGACTTCTGCAATCAGAGGAAAAGAGGAAACTGCTGTTCTGGATGGAGAAGGACAGCAGGAGTTTCTCTAGAGGCAGTGGAGCAAGGAATGAAACCCTTTGCCCCAGGACTAGCCTAGATATGAGTAAAGTTTGATCTGGGTGGACTGCACTGCTTGTTAAAAGATTAAAAATAGCAAGAAACCCATTAGTCAGCCCTTCTCCTGTGGGAAACAGGATTCAAACAAGACTAGGAAATACAAGGCTTAATCTTGCCTTTCTATTGAACTCTTAGTTCCTATTGACAGTTGTTTTGGTTTTCAGGGAATGGCAATTGGTCAGCTGTTCTTCTGTGCCTTCTTCCTTTGAAACTTTAAACAAAAATGAACAAAACATCATTTTAAAAAGTCAATTAATCAAAGCAAGACAGAGGAATAGTTCCGTTAAACTGTGCAAGACTAAGGCGTGTTTCCATGAGTATTCATAGCAAACTCTCCTGCTACCTCAGTCTGACAATCCCTGTTTATTCAAAAGCAAAGTTACAAGCCAATAGATAAACTAATCAAAGGACTTGCTCTACAGATTTGCCATATATTGTTTATGAAGTTGGACATTTTCGCTATTCCCTTGAGTCATTTCATACCAAAATGGAGCTCTGGCCTAGCATTTCATTAGATTCATAAGCAATGTAAGCTGAAATAAATGAATAAAGGCAGAAAAGTATTGAATTTTTTGCAGGCAACTTTCCAATTGGAATGTTTTTCATTTCTGTTCAGAATTCAAATGTTGCTTGTGTTTTACCAATGTGAAATGTGAATCTACACATACTTCAATTCATTTCATGGAGGAGTGACTCTAGAAAGTTGCCTAGATACATAAGATGACTTAAGGTAATAGAAGGAAAGTGTCATAGTCACTCTTAATTTCACAGAGCAACTACAGCAGCAGGAACTGCAGTTACCAGCAAATAACATAGTGGCCTGAAGGTGAACATATGGTATTTGTCATACTGCTCAGCTGTGAAACTTGCCAATATGACCATAGGAGGGAAAAAAAAAACCAAATCAAAACAAAAGAAACCATGTCAGTGGAGTATATTACTAATTTGATGTACGTAAACTATGTTATCAAAGACTGGAAGTTAAATTAAAAGAGGAGTGTAGAAAATTCTGAAACATTTAAAATGAAAACAGTATCTCTTTTTATTGCAGGAGGCCATGTGATTGCTCATGGTAAGGAATTGAAATAATTGAAATTTAGAAAGTTTAATTATACCTCAGTGCAGCAAATAAGAATTTTTATCTCATTGTACTCATAAGAAGGTTGGTGTGGGCGAGCATATGGATCTTAGAGATGATTAAATTAGTGACTAATTTACTGCAAAAGGAGAAGAAAACAGACATATAAATAAAAGTTGGAAACAAAAAATGTCTTTTCTTTTACAGATATGACTAAAAATAGAATGTACAAAGAATTTTATATTTTGGATAAACATAGTGAGTAACATATTTAGATAAACATAGCAGTAACTCATATTTAATATAAATTCCCCTATATTTTAGCAAAACTTGTACCTGATTGGATAAGGATGGCAGATCTTACTTCTCTGCTAATGAAATCTATGACTAACAGATGGGTGCTTGTGTATTGAAGTATCAATTGAAGTATCAATTTTCACTCACTGTGAGACTTTTGATGGGTCAGCCACTCTCTGATCTTGGGAGGATGACAACACAGATGTGATGGTTGGGTACTGGAACAAGCTAGCAGCAAGATGGTCTCAGCACCAGCCTGAGAGAGTTCAAAAAGTGCTTGGACAACGCTCTCAGAGACAAGTACGACCCATGGCATTGTCCTGTGCAGGGCCAGGCCTTGATGGTCTTTGTGAGTGCCTTCCAACTCAGCATACTCTATGAGTGTGGTAATAATGCTCCTCTCTTGTAAGGATAGAATTTACCTTTTCAGAACACAAAGAAGGTACTGCAGCAGAGACACTTTGGAAGATGTGCCAAAAATTAGGGTCCAAAAGTCTTATGTGGGCTGATAAACAAAGGAACAAGTTTTCCAAAGTGCTCAGTTGGCAATAATTTCACTTCAAGAGACAGCTGATGAGAGCTCAGCACTGTCAGAAAGAGGTTACTTACTTACTTATATGTATGTTGGAAAGTTTCCCTCAAGTGCATGGGATTGCAAAAATGAAAATGTCTTGCTTCCTTAAACCAAAGGCAGGGTGAAAATGATGCTGACTGAAATGATGGTTAACTGATTCATCTATATAATTTATATAATTTGCTGCCATGAGACCTTATTGAGGCTAAGGGCCAAGCATAGTGCGCTGTACATGCTAAGTTGTCTTGATTTAGAAACACTTATTGGTTATCATGGGATGATGGTGTAATCCAGGCTGGGAGGTACCTCGGGAGGTCTCCAGTCCACCTCCTGGCCTAAAGCAGGGCCAGTGCCAGGGCCAGAGCAGGCTGCTCATGGCATGGACCAGCTGGGGCTTGAATCCCTCTGAGGATGGAGATGGCACAGATACTCAGGGTGACCTGCTCCACTGCTTCCCTCATAGGAAGACAGTTTCTGTTTATCCACAGCCTGAAACTCTCATTTCAGCTTATACATGATGCCTCTTGTCCTCCTACCCTGCACTGCACTGCACTGCAGTGAGGTCAGAATCTCCATCTCCTGCTTGTAGGTGCTGTGAGGTGTCTCTCAGGTGTCTCTCAGAATTCCTCAGTTCTTGGAGGGGGGCCTGTGGTTGTAAAAGCCAAATCTCTTGCTGACAGCAGTCATGCAGACAGCTAAAGTCCCTTCTCCAAAGTGGCAGGATCCAGGAGAAAAGCACCAAGAGCTCTTCTGGCCTTGGCAGGGGTGTCTGTGCAGAGCAGTGCTCCCAGGATCTGCCCAAGCCCCCATCAGCAGGCCAGGCCAGGAGACAGAGCCCTCTGTCCCTCCCTCTGCCGTGCCTCAGTGCCTCCTCCTGCTGCTGCCATGAGCCTGGGATGCCTCCCTGGGCACAGCTTTCTGTCCCCACCTGCTGTGGGACACTGACACTCCTGGCAGGCCTCTGCATGGAGGCACAGCCCCTTGCCTTTTCCAGGAGCTGGAAACCTCCAATCTTGCCTGCCATGGGAGACCCCGAGTGCCCCACAGCACTCACCTGGACTCGCCTCTCTGCTTGGGGCTTGGGAGAGGCCTCTCAACCTCTTCTTATGAGATCTTACACAAAGCCTCCAGTTCAGCATTGAAAGAACACAAACAACCAGACTTCCTTCTGCATGGCATCATTTTATATGACCTTATATTCTGGAAACCATAAAATTGGTCATGGTTAGATAACCTCTCTCCCTTCTCCAATGTGGGCTGTATCCTGAAAGCAGAGTAACTAAGGATTGGTGGGAAAAACTGTCTGAAATAGTCCAAGAGATCCAGCTTTTATCTGCTGATCTTATGTTGGTCTTTGGGCCAGGGGAATAACATTTTAGCTCTGTGTTGAGGCAAGTTCCCAGCTGGTGCTGACTGGCAGGACTCCAGCAAGAGTTCCTATCCCTGAAGGTATTTAAAAGATGTGTAGATCTTTAAGGGCATGGCTTAGTGGCGAACTTGGCAGTGCTGGGTTAGCAGTTGGACTTCATGACTTTAGAGGTCTTGTCCAACCTAAATATTTCTATGATTCTATTTCTTCAACTCCTCCTGGGATTAGACCTCCTGTTCTCCTCCTGCTCCCAGGGACAGGCACAGCCATCACCCATGTCACCTCTACCCCTGGGGATATGTCAGAGGCAATGGGCATCTGGGCTGTGGCCAGAGCATCCCCTGTCCTTCAGCATGGCCCTCCTCCCCAGCAGCCTTGCAGCACGACTTGCTCAGCCAGTACCACCCCTGCAGCTAAGTTTTAAACTGGTTTGGCTAAACCTCGATAATTTTGGGTATGAACTCTAGTAAACTGGTTTAAATTCAGCCTGCAGTGACTCAGCTGGCATTCATAAACACTAGCATAACAAAAACCTAATTTTAAATCCGTCATTGTGTGTACAGTTGCATCAGTTTAATCCGAGCTGCTTCCAGGCAGAGTTAAGCTAAGCTGGCTCTGCTTGGTTGCAGCAGAGCCTGGGTCTGGAAAAGCTGATGTACAGATACAAGTAAGACCATCAGTTATAATTATAAAGTACTTCAGCTCGGGTATCTTAGTGCTGCAGGGTATAAATTAATCACCCACTGCCACGCCAAACAAGCCTTTCTTCATGTGCTTTTGGGGGAGCAATGAATGCTTCCCTCTGAAACACCTGCTTCCACCCAGGCTTGGGGCCTGCTGTCCTCTCGGGAAGGCTTGTGAGCTGGACAGAACACTACCCACTTCCATAAAATAATTACAATTCTCAAGAAAAACACAGTGATGTTATCATTAAATTGGGCCCAAATCCAAGGTAATAGAGAGCACGGAACAAGCGGTCCCCTTCCACCGGATCAGATGCCTTTCTTGGCATTAATTGGGAGTGCGTCAGCAGGGGAGGTAACTCTGTTAGCTAAATGAATAACGTTGCTGAAGTTTCTCAGGTTGTCTGTGCCAAATCTGTGTTTAATCGGCCTAACTTGGAAAGGCTGTAAAGGATCGTCTTATTAATCTCTAAGGTCAGGATTTTAGCAAGGATTTTGAATTATTAAAGAAACTGGTTGATAATTGGAGCAGGAGGTAGAGTCACGCTCACCTTTGAAATCTCAGCATCAGCAAAACTTTATTGAGATCTATTACTGGATTCAAAGGGACTGAGACATGCATTTAGACACAAGCATTGCATTTTCTGTTGAATGATTTAAAATATAGCAGTAAAATCCATGTGGATCCAGCATGTTTCAGTATTAGCTGAACAGTTGTCCATGCTACTTTCATTGCTTAAGAGACACAGGTACAGCACTGTAACCAGACTTTTAACGTTTCCTGACTTCCATTAAGTGGAAATCATTAAACATGAAGCCATACCAACCTGAACAATTGTACTGAGGTATAAAACATGACTTTGAGAGTTTGGCCTGAGAACACCTCAGGGATGCAGGCAGAGGAAAGAGAGTGGATGAGCTCTCCTGTTGAGACTACCTCTTAGCAGCGTGACTGACCTCCTTTCTGTATTGCCATGAGCTTCCCTCTCCTCATGAGGATGAGCTCTCTATCCTGGATATGGTTCCTCTGGACAGGAGACAAGCTGCAAGACTTCTTGACTTTTTTTCACTAGCTGCCAGTCTCATTTCTTAGGGTCCCTTTTGTAGGCTGAATGATTAACAAGTTTTCTCTAGGTAGTGTCCATCCCGAAAAATATAAACAATACGGGTTTCATTCTCTTTTCATTTCACTAGGGATCTGAACTCCAAACAGATGGGAAGATGTGGATCATACACCACAGATGCAACAGAATGATAAAAGGAAGAAATATCCCCTGAAGGTCTGATCTAGTCCTCTAGTCTTCTAGTCCTAGATCTAGGCTGGCTGGGATAAAATTTCTATAGTTTAAAGCAAATTCTAGTGCCACATTATTGTTGGGACCTCAGTTCTACAGCATGGAGATATAGGTTGTTCTAGTTCACCTTGTTAATGGGGAGTGAAATCCACTGCAGCTCTGTTCACAACATCAATGCAGCTATGGCTGACAGGAATTCTCATGGCATAATAACCCAGGCATTTAACTAAAACATTATAACATCAATCACCTATTATCATCAAAATCTAGGATCATTTGAGTAGATCAAAGTGATAATGTCTGAAGTGTTGTAAGATTTCTTTTGTTCCTTTGTCTCCACATGCCTGTAGCTGAAATTGCAATCCAGTTGTATGAAAGAGAAAAAATTATATTCCTATATTGCTTTCTGACCTAATACCAGTGTTATCTTATTGGACGTGAAACCATGCATCCAGACTTCATTTTCTTTTAATGAGAGTGAAACACTTGCTATGTGCTTTCTTCTACTCAAGAATTAAATTGTACAGAAGGGATATATATCTCCTAATAAACTCTTTTTTCATTTTTCCACTGCCTCTACTTTCTTAGTATAAGCCTTTGAAAAGCACTTTAATAGTTCTCTGAATGAGAATGTTCCTTTTTTCCCATTGCCTGAGCTCTTTCCTTTGTATATATCAAGATGTTTGGAAAGGCAATATGCCTTCAGATTATTAGAAAATAGTTACGTTATTGTTTTTGAAAAGGCCAGCAGCCACAAGATGTTATTAAATGCTTTGCTGAATATATTTAATATTCAATTAAAAGGCAGAAGACATGGTTCAAATCAAATCTAAGGATGGGTAGACTTCTTTGGGAAATGCCATCTCCCAAGACTTTTAGCAATAAGGGCAATAAGCCATTGGAATATGATTCCCAATATGATTTTATTGTCTGGAGACTCTAAATCTAGATTGGAAACAAAACCCTAGCCACTCACTTTGGCAGGGATAGGATTTCATTCTGAATATTTTCTGAACACAGTACTGAACAAAGGTGCTTGGACTTGCCATGGTTTTCATTAAAAGACTGGGGGATATTTTAAGGACTGTTTTGTGTAGGTTGGAATTGATGTTGCAAGTGGATGAAATAGTGCTTTTAAAACCTCTGAAGAATTCCACAAGTATTAAATTTAATCTTCTAAAATATGTGTATTTTCTGTCTGGGAGTACACAGTGCTTTACAGCTATTGATAAAGTAAGTTTTAGCAGTCCTTTGAGATGAGTAACCACATGCTTCCTACAGATGCAAAAACTGAGGCACACAACATGGAAGAAATTTTCCAAGAGCCACAGAAAAAAAATAAAAATATCTTTTCCCTGTGATTCCTCTGCACCACTTCCAGCCTGACCAGACACTTGACTGTCAGCAGTGATACTACCTTTCAGTCTACTGGTGAGATGCATGAGATACACCCCTGTGACACACAAAAAGAAAATTAATTTACAACAGGATATGGGGAAAGGGATGCTCTGCTTTGGCCAACATGCCCACGCCCAGTGTTCTCCAGGTTACTAGGCCAGATAATGGAAAAAGGGATAAAATCACACTAGGAAAAACAATTACTTTGAAAAGTAGAGGCCAAGTGAGAACAGGGTAGAAAGGACAATGTTTGACAATAGTCTTGAATGAAAATTTCCTACTTCTAGCAAGGCAATAATGTAATTATGTGAGCAAGACTGACATGATGTCATTTTTGATCCCACAGACATGAAAGAAAAACAGAGATAGAAGGCACTTTGACAAGAAATCTGTAGAAATTACTTTGTTGATTTGTCTCTGATGATTTCTGGTCACTAATATTTTAAAACAGCAAAAGTAAAAAGACATGTTTAGCTTTATACAGGTATAATTGGTCATAATTGATTTGATTTTCATTCATCAGCACTTATACTTCCTAGCAATACACTTGACCTGAAGTTCAATGTCCATAAACAAGGTTTACTCAGCAGTTGACCTATATCATCTCCTTGCTAAAAAATTATGGGTTGGAATAATATCCTGAGCTGTTCATTTTTATGATGTCCCTGACCATGCCTCTGAAAGGTTTTAAAAATTCATTTACAACTCAGGAATGAGTCACTGCAGTCCTTCATTATATATGGAGAAAAAACGTCTAATGACTTCCACTGGGATGATACTGCGTTCCAGTAGAAAGACTGTAAAATCTATTTCTGCTTATGGCACTTCTGTTTTTTAACTCCTTCTTCTGACTTTCTTGCCTTGAAGAACATAAAAAATTCCTAAGAGGTACTTAAGCATTTTTTGTATCCATAGCAGCCAAAGGAAACCCATTTTAAACATTTTCTTAAAACACTTTATATGGGAAATTTTCAAGCTGTAGAGGAAAAAAACCCACTTAAAATACCCTACAAAAGAAAGCTGGTTTACTTATTAAAACAAAAGACCATCAAGCAAAAATTTCTGCAGAAATCACATAATAAACATCCACAAATCTTAAGCTTCTTGTTTGCAGGTGTACATGGCAATACTAAACTGATCACCACATAGGTTTACACATTCAACAGTAATGCAGAAGACTCACTGATGATACCCATTTCCTATACAGCACTAGTTACTTTAACCTTTCATTGTAAGAGTGATGTAAATTATTGTTGGATATATACTAGTTAAATATAAATATATCAAAAGATACCCATAGTAACTGTCAGTAACTATCAACTCAGTTATCTGTATTTGATTCAGCATCCTGGTACTTTTACTTACATTGTTTCAAAAATGCAAGCATGTATTTTCAATGGTTCCATCATTTTCTTTTAGTTACTTTGCCTACAAACTCATTTTGAGCATGAATAAATGGTTGCTTTATGGAAAATGGAAAAAGGAAGAAAAGGAATAAGGTACATATTTCTTGTTCAGGATAACTGCTTTCATTTCAGCATGTACTCAGTTATTACTTAGCATGTATTTAGTCATGCAACAAATCTGGCTTCAGATTCACCTCTCAGATTTCCTCCATGACTCTTTCAGTGCAACAGTTCTCTGTTCTGGTCTCAGGTTTGTACACGGTCCACTTTGAGGAGGGAAGTTTCTTTATGGTTAATGAAGTGATTGCTGGTGTTTTGATGACATGTAAGGGCTCATTTGGTAAAGAAAGTAAAAATCTGGTATAATGCTCTTTTGAATTTGCCAATTGCTGCAGAAAAGGACACTGGTCACTCACAACAACTTTGACATGAAAAAGGACCATTAAAACTTGTACGTGTTTCAGGCTAAATCTTATGCAGGTATTTCCACTTACTCCCCATGTAACAGGAATGAAGGAAATTCCAATTCATTTTTAGGTGAGGAAGAACAATGCATTATCTGGAAAGTGGTTCTTGTTAATTAATAGTTGCATAGGTGGCTATGTGCACAAAAGACTAAGAGGCAGAGCAGACAGTTCTGTTATTTCAAATTTTGGCATTGGAAGAAAAGTACTGTATTTGAAAGAATAGATGAACAGATTGCTCACAAATTGGGAGCATGCTTCCAGGGACTAGAATCACACGTGCTTAAAACAACAGGGAATAAGGCTATTATCTCTACATATAGCTTTTTGTCCTTTTTGTAGGGCAGAGCAGTGAAGACTCAGGCCAAGTGCATGTAACTTATTACTAATTCCCAAAGAAAAAAGTCTGATGTTCAGGCAACCACAAGCAGAGGGAACATCCTGAGCTACTTAATAATAGTGGTTGTAGAAAACATGTATTTTTTCTACATTTAGCAAGGGGAGGAATAAATTAAATCAATTCAAAAAGGAATTAGACAGTATTTTGTATGAATAATTCAAGCAAATTGCCTAAGCCTTGTTATGTGTTAATGGAGCTTTCAGTTTATGGACATGTAAAACAAGTCAGACAATGCAGCAAAGCTAACCAGAGAGATAAAACCTTGTTTGAGCTGTATACTTCCATAGGTGACACATAGCACTCCTAGAAACAAGGAAGGACAATGCAGCATGAGGGTGCTGGTGCAGCTGGAAACAAAATAATAAATGTGCCAGTTCCCCTAGAGAGCCATGATGGGATAATGGGACTATTGTCACTGACTGTGTGTCCTCGATGCTGCTGCCGCTCCTTTTAAAACAAGGGGAAGTCTATGAAGCAATTGTGTTCATTTCACTAGAAGGATAGGTCTAATTCTGAACCTCTGACAGCTGTCTCAGAACACCCTTTGATTTATTCTGGGACAAACTAAGGAACTTCACTTGGCTTCTATCCAGCTTCACTTCTGCTTATCCTTGAATATTTGTTACTAGTAAGGGCATCAAGCTCCAGCTGTGTCAAATAAGAAACTTCAACTACCTACTACCACAACAGCTATATCTGTTTGTGCCATGGTACAGACAAGAGTGGGGACAGAGCAATCTCAGCTGAGGGATTTGGTTATTTAATAACCTCACAGAACAGACAATTTACTGAAATGCTGTAACAGCTTGTCCTTTCAGGGAGCCTTTCTGCCACAGGCAACCCTCACAACTGCACATTTCTTTCACTTCCACATGATCTCACTAACATTTGGTTCCTTTTCTTCTCTTCCCTCTCTCCAAATTGAAAGCAAAACAAATAAACTCAAAAAAAGCCTTTAAGCCTTGAAAAGGACACTAAACTAAGGTTGCTTGAAGGTTGCTATGCGTATAGCTGCTGATGGCATATGGAAGGTTCAAAGATACTACAGAGAGAATTACTGCCACTAAAACTGGCTACTTCAAAATATATCATACCATGATCATTACCTGTGGTATAGCAAAAAGCTGCAATCTATCTAACTCAGGTAGAGCTCTCCATCTTCCTGTGTATCAGTCCAGCAAATTAAACATCTGCTCTCATCTTCCCCATCCAGCAGTCTAAGCTCAGTACTCTGAGCTGGCAGCCTGGTGCTGCTAAAGGTACAGCATGGTTACAACATGCAGTGAGGTGTTCATATCCAATGATATGGACTGATCTAACAGGGCCTCAAATGCTCCCTCTGGGGCTTCCCTCCAACCACAGCCTTCTGCACACTATCGCCATAGCTAGTTAGCATTTATTTTTTATTTTAAGGAAAAAAATCCAAGTCCAGTTGGCCAGGGTTTCCTTCTCAGCCCCTCTCCTTCTCTTACACCATCCCAGGTGTCCCTCATGTGGCAAAATTGGGAAGCTTAAGGACTGAGTGTTGCTTGATGTACAGAGAAGGACTTCTTGTGAAGAAAGGCATTTTGACACCTGTAAGAGGCAACTGAACAAGCTAGAATGGGGAAGGTGAAAGCTGTGCTAGGGAGGGTATTTGATACGGAAAAAATAAGTGACCTGTGCATCTCCCTGTAAGCTCCCATCTGCCCTCCTTCAGCTCTGGCCAGTGATTCCTCATGCAGAGCTAAGCACAGCCTCCTCTTCAAGTCACTCCTCTCTCCCTTTCCAATCCCAAAACAAATGTCTCTGCCACTGTGCAAAGCTGCCTCCCCACACCATGGACAAGGACAGGGAAGGGATTTTACTTCTCTTCTTCAAGCACTGAAATTTACTTTGGCTCTTTTGTGGCTGTGCTTTGAGGTGGCTCAGAGTTAAGTCATGGCTTGATAGCATGCACTGCATTTATGTTGGGGGTGGAGGAGTGACCAGCAAAAGGAGAAAGGGGTCAGCATGCAATTATATTTTACACAATCAGCTGAGATTATGTCATCTTAGTGATCAGAGCAAGGAAAATTAGATCTGGAGCTCCTTAGTTCTTTGCCTGGGTTTTGTTTTGTTTTGTTTTGTTTTGTTTTCTGGTTTGCTGCTTGGGTTTCCTTGTTATAGACAGGTCTGATAATGTCCAAATAAGCAGCCTTACATCATCCTTTACAAGAAAGTACTTTCTCATGTCGGAGCCAGGTTTCCATTTGCACTGGCTCAGTGCTGTCCTTCTGGGCAGTTGAACCTTGTGTGAAGGTCACCTTCAAGGGGTCCCGTGGTGCAGTGCTGCCCAGTGTCATGGACACAGGCACTAGGATGGGAAGCAAGGAACTTTGCCTATATTTACCTATTTTGGCAACTATCATCTTGTCTCAGGGTACCATGTGCAAAGGAAGCAAGACAGTTTGAGCCTGGAGCCCAGGAATGGTTGTGATTAGAATTAATAGTGAAGAGTGTGAAGACCCTTGGAGAAAGAGGAGTAGAGGTACCAAGATAAGAGGAGGGATGGCTGATACTAGGTCAGAAACTGGGGCAGCAGAATGGGAGAAGGCAAGGCATGAGGTGATGAGGGAGAGAGACAACAGGGAGATAATTGGGAGCAAAGGTATGAGTGAACAGGGACCAGGATACTGGGGATGGGGAGAGATGCATCCTAGCTGGGTGCAGAGACTACAACAAGACCACAGAGCCAGGAGCCAGTGGTGATGGTTGGGAATAAGGAAAAGGGCATAGGAGGGACACAAATGCAAAAGGGGGAATTTTCTCTGCACTGAAAATATTTTTAAAACTACATATAATTTTTTTACTATATATTTTAAACTATATATATATTTAAAAAAAAATCTGTGTCTCATGAAGTTTTCTATGTTTTGACCAGATTTTTAGATTCTACTCAGCTGAAAGTCAAGGCCTGAGCATTCAATTTCTATTGTGTGTAGCTGTTTTCTAGTGCTCCAGACATAGCATGGGGGTGACACCTCTGCTTGCAGGGGAAGGTGAGGGCTCACAAAATCATGCCTCTGGCTGCCTGCCTGACACACATTTGTGCTGGAAGGAGCATCTCCTTTGCTTTGTCCTCAGACTCCCTGTGTACTTATCCTGGGTTGTATGAAGAAGGTGCCACAACAGAAAACAGTCACTGATCTTTGAGATTCATGGATAGACAGTGCCCAAAATATCCGATATTAAGGTGTGTACAAGTGCAGTTTTAGTCAAGGAAAGAGTGCCTTCTGAATGCAGGATAAATACTGATAAAAATCAAATAAAACAGGATGTTTAAAAGTCTGTGATAGGCAGGAGATGGAACAGTAGAAAGACACATAGGGCCACAGTAGAAAGACATATAGTTTTTTGATGTTTGATGTTTCTATTGAAGTTCAAGCAACAGACTTAAGTGCACCAGGAAATTGCTGTTTTTAAAAGCATGTCTGTAAAGAATGGGGGAATGCATATGGCACATATGTGCCTCGACAGTTTTGCTAAATAAACCATGAATTTTGACAAGTGTGTATCTGTAAGTTTGCCATGGAAATAGGATTGTATAACATCACAGCTGAAACAAAAGTTCAGCCTCTGAAAACTGCGGGGGCGTGCTGCTAAAATGTTTGTTCGAATGTTAGCTGACTAGTTTCATAACTCCCGTGCAAGTAGTTAATGCTCTTTTAGACAATACATGGAAAGGATGGATGTCAGTGCTGCTCAATAAAAGCATTAAAATTGTTATAGCTAATAGTCAGATCTCAATTTCAGTGTTTTATAAAATGATAAAGGTTTCTTGTATGAAAAAAAATTAAGAGATGAGCTTTCTCAGCTTGTTTATACGGATTCTATAAAGCAGAGGTCTGGAAAAATATTTGGTTTTCTGTTTAATGAGAAAATTACACTGTAGGGAAAATTAATTTCATTCATAGAATCTTGTTAGTTTGACAAATCAGTAAGGAATGGGCTGTAAATTCTTTCTCTTTCAGGTTGTCGATATAGAGCCATTGCCCTGATGCCAAAAGTAGGAATTATAGTGAAGAGGAGTTGTTACTATTAGTGAACCCATGATTCAGCTCAGGAATCTCATCCAGAACCCAGTGAATATGTTCTCACTCCATAAACCACTGGCATGTTTGGCAATGCATCAGCTGTCACCTCAACCAATACCAAGAATTAAGTAGGTGTAAAAGCAGATCTCCAAGAGGCTTCTAGGAGTGATAGTTCCGGCACAGGTTTGATGTTTTTTTGATGTTTGATGTTTGATGTTTTTTGCGGGGTTTTTTGTTTTGTTTGCCATCAGCCATAAGGTAAGTGTGGACATCTTTGTCCAAAAGATAAACAGCAGAGTGAGGGTTCAGAGCAGCTTCTGTTGCACTGAGCACTAAAACCACCTGCACTGACTTTGCAAATCAGTCACTCTCAGTCAACCAATCTTGACCTGCACTCAGGGGATGCCAAACCTAAATTAACAAAACAACCTTTTCCAAATTTGGCCTAAATTTAAAAATCATTGAGATAATTCTCAGTCTTCCCTGAAGGTCTGTTTTATAATTCACACAAATTGGCTCATCCCAGTTTTTGATGGTATTAGCATGACCACAGCACCTTTTCCAGGTGGGTTTGGCTGCCCTTGGCTGTAGAGGGCTTTCGTACCCTGTTCAAGTTTAGCACATGGCAAAAGCAAAGTGAGCCTGCCCCAGGGATACACAGGAATGACCACTCCACCATACTGCAGGTTTGCTCTGTCCCAAAAGGCCAGGGGGAATGGTCATGGGTACGTGTGCACACACCTGTACATGCAGGTATGTGCCTGCACACACGTGTGCGTACGTGCATATATGTTGGAAGACAAGCTCTTTAAGCTGCAGATCTGCAGGAAGGCTGTTGCTGAAGGAGCCAAGGTGTATACTGGTCTGATCCAGTAGCTACAAAATGTCCCAGGAACTGTACAAGGCCTGCCTTACCAAATGTTTTCAGGTTAGCAGGATTTCTCCAGGGAAAATGATCTAGCAATTGCTGTGGCATCTTCAATTGTTTATAAGCAAATTGTTTATTAGGACTCTATTAATGATAGTGTTCCTTATAATAAGAAGCAAGGAATATGTAAGACACAGTCTACATCTAAGGTCAGTCCCTCTAGACTGTTCCAAAACGCTGTGCTGGAATTTCTTGGTTTATACTGAGCTGGTGACCTGATTGTGCTTTTATTTTGTGCCTGACAGATTTTGTCTGGCATACACATATGTCACAAGTCCAGACTAACACACTACATGTGACTGAAGTCAGGCACACAAATGACCAAGATGTGCACAAAAGCATTTTTGCACAGAGACACACATCACTGTGCCTTGGCTTTTACAGGTATCACATGAAACAGCTGCCAGGGATGGATATGCCATAGTGGGCTGAAGTATGGGTACCACCTTTTTGCTTTCTGCTCCCATGGATTGGCTGAAGATAAAACTAAACAGGAGTCTCACTATCACAAAGCTTTGACAAATCCTTGAAGTTCCTCTCCAGCTACACTCCTTACATCCCTATGCTCTACAGCAGGGTGATGTGGTTTGCAAGATTGGGGCAGCAGAGTCATACAGCAAATACAGAGCCTCTTGGTAGGAAATTTGAAATCACCAAATGGCAGAGATCCTGTTACAACAGCTTATCTCCTCCAAAGCTGTGACACTTGATCTATTAAATCATGGAAATCACAAATGCTGCAGTTTAAGTGCACTGGGAGGATTGTATTAAACTCAGTCAGCAATTATTGGTAATATGGGATAAAAATCTTTACTCTGAAAGTAAGCTTTAAAAGGTCATAATGTAATCGCTGCCACTGATGGTCTCTGCAGTGGCTGTTAGTCTGATTGCACAGCAGCAGAGAAGAAATGCAGATGCATAAATTGACTGCAAACCCTAAACCGCTATTTCTGTCCCAGTGTTATTGGCAAAATTATAGATGCAGCACACATCATCTTTCTCCCCGCTTGCTAGATTTAATACATTTACCTTTATTCTTCACCAAATTTCCTCTTTATTGTTGTTCTGTGAATGCTCATTATGAGAAAGCACAGAAATGCCAAATGAGACAGGAAAAGTAGGAAGTGTATGAAGGAGACAGTGGGGGATTCAGATAAGTTTTCCGGGCCCTTTGTGTTGTTCACAGAAAATGAAATGTATGAATTAAAGCTGCACTGCCAGATTGGATATGGAGCTGGACATGGTGGCACCTTCCACTGCAATGAGATGCAGAATAGAGAACATTTGGAACCTGATTTGGGTGGTGTTGGGGTTTGCACCCTGACAGGTATTATGACCTGCCAGCTTGCACCAGTGCTGGCAGTCCCTGGCTCACTCACACCAAGGAGTTCAACAGTAGAGGCATTTTTGTGCCATTTCTTCATCCAAGGGGCATTCCCTGCTCAGTCACATCTGCAATTCCCTTCCCAAGGGAAACCTGAATCCCTTGCACCTCCCCACTTCCCAAAGACAGCTGGCAGAACAGATTCCAGCTTTCCTTGGCTGCTTCCAGAATCCTGCTCCCATTCCCATGCACAGCAGTCAGCAGAGTTAATCCTAGCCCATTTTCAAGGCAGTGCAGGTAAACTTCATCAAAGTTTCCCACAGATGCCCTCATTTATACCTTAAGAAGCCTCAGAGTAATTTAGCACTTAGACAACAAGTGTTGAGTTAACATGTTATTGCATGCCAGTTCCTACATAAGCATCTGCTTGTGCTCTCTGCCCTAGCACCACTCTGGCTTGAATGACTTCACTTTTGCTATATATTTAGAACCATTGACAATTACTGCAGATCCCTCATACATAATAATTTCCAACTTAATAGCCTCTACTGCACCACTTAGTTTCTATCACTTTGAAAATAATTTCTTCTTAATTGAGTTAAGGTCAGGTCTTATTGAGAGCGCTGGTGCAGTGACTAAACGCAGTTCAGCTTATTTACTCTAAACTCATATTTTAACATTTCTGAGCTTCAACATACAAGAAGCAGATTTTTCATACAGGAAACAAACAATTAGGAACATCCTGAGCAGTACAGCTGCTTATCTTCACTGTATGTTGGGATGTGATGCTACACCTCTGAGTATGTCTGGTCCCACTGAAACATAAATAGTCTCCTCTTCCTGGCAAATTGGCTTCTTATTGTAAAATCATCAGTAAGTTATTTCTAATAGCAGATTTACAAATTTCTCATGTGCTTCTTGAATGGCTCTAATTTGTTTAATAAAGGGACAAATTTTAGTTAATCAAAAGCTTTTCAGTGGATTCAGAATTAACAGTTGACTGAGAGGTAAAATTAATTAGAATTTTTCTCCAGCTAAAAGAATGGAGGAGCACCTCAGGCCTTTATTTTCTAAAAAGCTAATAATATCAAACTTAGTGAAATAGTAAGTCATGAACACCAGGGCTTTTGTAGAGCTGTCTATGCTAATAGTGTGATTTTAAACAATAAAAGTTTGCAGCCTTAGAGCCACTCTTCCTTCTTTGTTTCATTTTAGTCCTAAACACCATAGCAACCTACCTGACCATAGGAAAGGATGTCAGGTCCTGTTTCTATCATCATATCACCTGCCTGCCTCAACAAACTCACAGTCTCTTCTTCTTTAAAATGAAAATACTACTGCATGGGATTGAAGTGGGCATCAGCACACTAACTGTGGTAGCAGAACCCAAATGCCACAAGTTCTGAGTAACCCCCATTCCTGCAGCTTCCAAACCAGGCTCAATATCTCTGCGGCACAAGCTGGGCTTGCAGCAAAATGCAGCCTCTCAGACAAAGCCCCAGCTGGTTAATGTAACCACCAATGCTCTGCGGAAAGATGAGACAATTCCTGTATTGACCCAAATCCAAAGCACTCTTGAATCTAAGGTGACCTTCAGCTTTAGATGAGCAGAAGTTGCAGAGCAACATACTGCACATCGAAACATAAAATGCTTCTTGCTGCCTCTCAGCCTTCTTCCCTCCACTCCCAGACACAGCTGAGCCAAAGCCTCTCTTTCCTCCAAGAGCTGCTCTCTGAGCCCCAGGCACCCCTTCTGTCAGCGCAGGAACAGCCCCACAGCCCCTTGGGTGGGCACAAACCATCTCACCACAAGCCCCCCTCTCTCCCACCTTCTTTCCTGTTGTCCTTTTCTGCTCCTGTTGTCCATCAGCCATGGCTGGGCACCTGACCCCAAACTCAAGGACCTTACACAATTGCACAAAGAAACTCTGCTTCAAGCTAGCTGTGCAGTAGCTAATTACTGCTGATAGGTGAGGGACTATTACTGGAGGGGTTCAGGAATGCACATTCTACCTCCTTAAATAAAATGGTGCTCATCCTGCAGCTGTGATCTCAAGTCTGTCATACTTGTGACAGAATATTGCAAGGTGAAGCTCTTTTTGCTTTAGGCATTTTATAGCATCTGTCCCAAAGTGAGAAAGAAAATGGTTGAATAAGCTCCAGAAATTCCTATTACCAAACGCAAGACATCATAGCATTGAAAATACAGTTGGGGTCACTACAGTTCTGAGGTGTTTAATCAAGTGGAGTTGCTATTTTTTTCTCCTTCAGATTAATTTATCATATTATAATATAAGCTATTAGACTACCTGCCTCAATTCTGTAGGAACTCATACCCGGATCCAAAACCTCTGATGGGAGCCTGAAAGTTTATGTGGTATTTTATAGGAATTGAAGGTGCATACCACTTTTCAGGGTTTGGTCTGGACACAACATATTCTTCCCCTCCAATGTAAAATGCTGAAACTGAAAGTTACCTGTTTTAGAGATATCGCTACAGACCTACTGTGTTCTACTATGTTTACCTAATATTGCTATCTATATGTCTACCTGTCATTCCTAATAGCTTCTGAAGCTGCTGGCCGATTTCAAGGTTATTTGACAGAGTAGCAGGAGAACCAAGGGAGTTTAGTTTGAACAGGATTAATGGAAAGAGGAAGTGAGGTAGAGAAATGACAGCCACCCAAGCTGAACCAGTGTATGCATGGTGGCTCAACCTCAAGACATAAATCTTCAGGGAATCAAAATGTCAGACTGGTTCCACTGCTCACTGAACTGCTTCTCCACCACCCTGAAATCCATCAAAAACATCTGCTGGAAGCTTTCAGTGCAAGTGGAGCAAGAATCTCAGTGAATCAAAGGCTTCACAGACAGCTAACAAATCATTTACCTCCTAATGTGAAGGTCAGCCAACTGCTGTGTTTCTATTCACATATTAAATGAATAATACTTATCCAAGAACTGACAGAACAAGCCATGTCACTGCCAAAGTTCATCCTACCAACAGTGATTTCAAAGAGGGTTAGACTGATTAGTATAAAAATACTTATCTCCAACTTAAAAACAATAAACCATGAAACTGAGTGAAGTAGAAGATTAAAATCACTTCAGCATCTTAATATACTTTATCCTGAAAGATTCTGCAGAACAGAAGTCAAAAGCAACTCTATCTGATATTATTTCAGTATGTGATATAAATGTTTGTAAAAAAAGCTATGGAAAGAGTTTTCAAAGTTTACTGAATCCCCTAAACTTTCATTCCCCATGCTTGTTTCACAAAGTGGAGCTGACCTCCACAGGTAGAGCATCCACATGATTGCAAAACAAAATGATATCTGTACAATGGTTTATTATGTACCTCATTAGGGCCAACTATTTTCAACCATTAGTAGCCATTTAAATGGACACTGCACATTGTGTTATGGAGGGAGGGTGGAAGCATGCCTCATATAGAAATAGAAATGATACTCCATGATTTATTTTAGCTGAGACTAAACTGGTAACAATAGTGAGGAGACACTATTATGATAAGAAATTACACTCTTCACTGTCATATATCCACACTCCCCTAATTCGTTGTCTTCCTTTATATGATGCCATTTGCAGGTTTTTATTTTGCTCTTTATAACAGCAGAAGTGTAACAATTCTTTCTAGAAGCTATGTGGTTTGTGCTATCTCATTCCTTTTCCTATTGATTCCTCAAGTAAATTAAAGAAAAGGCTGAGTGGTAGTTTTGGTTTTTTTGTTGTTGTTGGGGTTTTTTGTTTTGTTTTGTTTTTTTTTTCTCAAAAATGCAGCTATTTCTTTGTGTGCACCAGCAAAGCACTAAGCTCAGACTAGGGGGATGGCAGCAACCAGGGCAGCTCTCACCTGTGCCCATGGGAAAGCCTAAGCCCTGGCACCAGTGGAAGTGCGGGACAGCTCCCAAGCTTCTTATTCCCATAAGGCTTGACAGAGGGGCTGATTAATGGGGTAATGTAACCCAGATCTATGTTGGCATACATTCTCATATATATATATAAAAACATATATATATAAATGTATATATATGCCCGGCAATAATGTGTGATAGGTAGGAAAGGAAGTTGTGACCAGTGCCCTTGCAATGTCTGAGCTACCTGCCTGTAATAAGCCCCTAAGAATAAGCTGGTATAGTTTACAGCTCTTTACTTACTCCTGGGGGACAAAGATACACTCCACATTCCCCAAATCAGGAAAGCACAGGATGCCTTACAAACAAATAGGCAGGGGCACATGTCCAAGTGCATCTGCCAAACCTGAGTACATGATCTTGGCTCAGAGGAATAACTTGGATGAGAAAAAAGGATTTAATTCTCCCCATTCTCTTGAAAGAAAGAAGAAACAGAAACATTGCAGTGTAGTTAATACAGCCATGGCTGAAAGACCAAGACTGGACAATTGTACAGCAGCACATCAGCCAATGCATAGCCTTCCAAAAGAAGTTCTTCCTCCTCCCTCTTCCCTTCCCAAACCCAGAACTTCCTTCCCATTAAATCCTTTTTAATGTACAAAGATGAAGGGATCAAGGAGCAGGTGGATCCAACACAGCTTTGTACCCTACACCAGCACCCTTAGGAGTGAGGGAAGCCTGGGCAGGAAGAAGGGAATTGGAGGTCTGTAAGTGTTTTGAGATTCAGGTTTTCACCTGACAGCTTTTGTTTCAGAAAAACATCCTTTCCAATTTGAAAATCTGATTGTTTTTATGTCCATATTATTGATTGTGAAGGACATCTGAGTACCTTTGTACATTGTTAAGTAGTTCTAAAGATTGTGCTGAAGTCTGCTGTGTGTATGATGATCAAAAGAGACACCCTCAATTAGTATTGAAATTCAGCCAGAATTGTTCATCTTACCAAAGATTAAAACTGAAGCAAATTTTGGCACTGTCACCATGCTAGCCTAAAATCCTGTCAACATATATATTTTTTATGCCAATCCTTCTCTCATCTCTCCAAACCCAACCTCTTTGCTGCAGTTTTTTGCAGCTGCATATCCAGGTCTTCAACAGCAAAAGACACAGTATCTAGGTAGAAGCAAGTACTCTCTTGCTCTGTTATTGTGGGCAGGACTTTTAACCTCTCAGGAGAAGAAAGAAACAAACTCTCCTACTACGGTTTTAAAAATTACATGCATTAGCATATGAGCTAGCCTGAAGTTGCCTTCTCTTTCAGAAATGCATCTAGGTTGCATTTTTTTCCTCTTTCAGTTCCTCCCAAAAACTTCATAGCCCCCTGTGAAGGGGTGCACAAGGGGTGCCCACCCTGTGGCTGTCCTCTACCCAGGTCACCCTCTGAGGGGCTGGAGGGCAGCAGCTGCAGGCACCCCTGCCCTGCTGAGGGACACACGGACCTCAGTCTGTCCCCACGCCATGCGGCGGCAGCTCTCAGCACCAAGGATCAATCCTCTGCCAGCACGGAAAGCAGCTACCAAATCAAGAGTATTATTTACTCACGGGCAGAACTGCTCCTCTTCCACTTCATCCACAACCTCACTGATGTCCCAGGGAATGCAAAGGGTTTGCTTTTTCCCGCTGCCAAAGTCCCTGTCCATGATGGAGGCAGGAATATGTCATGGACCCTGCCCTTGGCAGGAGCAAGGAGCGCATGAAGCCACTCTGCACCTGCTGCCCCTCAGCTGGAAAAGGCTGCTGCAAGCTGGGCTTACTCTGTCAGAGCAACTCGGGGGAAGGAAAATCACACAGAGGAGAGAAGGGGGGAGAGTGCTGGTGAGTGCATGGAGTCCAATCACTTTACATCATTTTGCAAGTTGGAAACAAGATATGGTTTAGAGGTCATGTGCCCTGAGTGATTTACAAATACAATGTCTGCACAAGAAGCCGCATGAGGTTTTCTTTTCAACAGAAGCAGCAGCTTTTATTGGTAATTTGTCCAACATCCAGGCTTAGAGATTGCCCATCACATATAAGGGAAAGTGTTAAAGCACTTAAAAATATATTAAATCACTTTTGAAACCCACACAGTTGGGGGATGGTGCTTCCTCCAACCAGTTAGCAGAAGTGTAGGATTTAGCACTTTCAGTAGCAGACTGAAAGCCTCTCCAAGGCAGCAAGCAGAGCCTTGGATCCTAACATTCACATTCGATAAGGAAAAATAGCCTCTTTTTCAGAGCCAGCCCAATTTACTACAGGGATAAGAAAGATGACACTGTGAACATGGCTCTCTCTGTATCCACATTCCCCTTTTAAGTGAAAGATGAGGAGCACAGCAGCAGTCCTCCACTCAGTAGTGAATCAAGCCAGGATGCTGGCAGGAGAGTCTTACACAACACAGTGAATAAAGCGCACACCTTTCCTTGTGTACCTTTGTCTGGATGGGGCTAACCATATAATGCTTGTAAAAACCAGAAGAGGGTCTCTCCTTACAGAAAAATACTGTGAACTCACGTTTGGAGTGTTTAAAGTCCACCTAAAGGGAGCTTAAAATGCAGCATGATCAGAGAGGAAGTGAAAGCTGTCAGGTACTTAGCCAGCAAGAAAAGGAAAGAAAGAAAGAAAGATGCTGAGCACAGGGCAGTAGGCTGAATATCTCTGGAAGTCTTAACTCCAATTATGGAATACAGAGGATGATTTAAAGGGATATTGTAAATTCAAATTCAGTGTTTAAAATAATCTATAGTTAGAACTTTAGTCCCTTGAACAGTCTATCCCTACACTGGTTTGGCTTCTTTCATTGCCTAGTATGTTTCACACCTCTCTTGTAAGCACAAACTGAATTTAAAGAGGCTAGAGATTTTCTTTGAGAAAACAAGTTCAAATTTGGTAAAACATGCAGGAAACATTTGGCAAACACAAAAAAAGGACTTTTTGTCAGAGGAAGGTCTTCTAAAAATCTGCAGTGGCCTCAGTACCTCCTGGGGCTGAAGACCACTCCACGGTTCTTAGCTGTACTCTGGTCCTAACAGGAAAAAATGTGCACAATCTTTGTGCACCAACCACATCACACAGGCAAAAAAAAAAAAAAAAAGCTAGAGAAATCCTTGATGCTGCACCAAGATCTTGTGCTTGGGCACCACAAGTAATTCATGTACATTGTACTTAATGAGGGAGGGCTACATTGCACACTCAAAAGAAAATGCAGAGTGAGGGGGACAACATGTATAGGAAGGAGGTGGAGATCCCAGGAGAGAAAGAGCATCCATCTCTTGGCCACAGCCTTGAGAGAACCAAAGTCTGAGAAAAGGGGTTCATTTGGGCCGTGCTTGCTGCTTCTGCAAGACAACCATATCTTTCACATTTATTGTAAGCAAGCTGAGCTGGAAATCACCGTCAGCCCTCTCAGGGTAAACCAGCTCGCTGAGCCTTCACACAATCTTCTTCTCACAGCCTTCACAAGTAAATGCCCAGGAGCAAGAGCTTCCCACTACACTCAAACTGTGGGAGAAATTATGGTGCTAGTCCAGCTGGGCATTGCCCACTTCTGCCTCTCCACCTCCTCCTGACTGTCTCTTGGTGTATATAAAAACTGCAAGCCTGGAAATAGAACTCTCTATTTTAGTTTTACCACCATTTGGTACTGCGAGTCTATGACACACAGCCAAGGCTCCTAGGTAAAACCACAGTGCAAACAGCTATTAGGAGGATGAGAACAGTTTGGACTGGGATACTGCTGCCCTGCACCAGAGGTGTTCCAGAGGCTCAGGGAGGATGGGAGTGCTGTATGACACAGCAGCCCCAGGACTGCTACCAGGTACCTTGGAATTAGTTCTTATTCTGAGCCACAAAAAATAGGTATGAATTAATGATACAGTTACTTATTCCCTTGCCTAGGCCTCCTTTCCTAAGTTACCTTAAGGAGGTGCCTACGGTATTTCTGACAATGCAGATCTCAGACAGCATCATTTTAATCTGACAGCATTTCTATTTCCCTCTTTAGATGGACTGTGCTCGGTGTTCTCTCTTCCTACCACATCTAAAATAAGGACACTGCAGCCATTTTGACAATTCTCATATTGAGATTCCAAATGGCTGTGAGTGCAATGCAGAAAACACTTTAAGGGACCGTGGCTCTTCAATTATTTACGACATTGTACATCCAGATTTGTCTTAACATAAATAGCATCAAATGGGAGCAGAAAGAGAATAAAATATTTTAGCCTATTTTTGAGACACCTAACATGCCACGGAGCTCCACACTCGCCCTCTGAGATCTGTTTGCTCCACTCACTGCTGCAGCAGAGGGTGCATTGGTAATCCTGCCAGGGAGGAGAGAAAACCTTCCCTGGAGCAGATAGTATAGTCTGCAAGATACTTTGCAGTATTAATGAAAATACCCAGCTCCTCTGTTTCTCTTAATGATGGCTCTAGAAGCATTTCACTTCATGTTTAATTTTACTCTGAAAATGCTGGCATGGCTGGCACTGTTGCAAATGTCTCGTGCCCCACTCAGGCACAGGTGTATTTGTAGGTGATCAGTGGGAGATCAGATGGCCTCTCTGAGCCCTGAGTGTGCAGAAACCCCACTCCCAGTAAAGATACTCCACCAGACTTGCTACTGCTGCTTCACTTTTCATGTATCCAAATCAGCAGTCTGTGGTGATTTAGGAGCACTTCATCACATAAAATGCTCCCTGCAGGAGTATTTGGAGTCTTTATCAGACGACTGGTGAATCTCAGGGTCAAGACAATATATTTGCTCTTGCCTTTGTGTATTACAAAGCTAGGAAATACAAGACACTCCCGTCTCCCTGAGAGCTGCTAGCACAGTCACCACTTACTCCCAGGGGCTCTGTGGCTTTAAGCAACTTATGGCAGGTAAGACTGCAGCAGTGGGGAAGAAAACACCACAGTGTTTTCTCTCCTTTGAAACTTATTTTCTAAAATTAAATATCAGTCCAGATGTATTATGATGCCTTTATTCTAGAAAGCCAGTTTACACTGACATTTAGGGGAAATAACTTACTTGTACAGGCCCCCTTCTGGGATGCTTTGGCCCACTTCAGGCACAGCCACAGCCCCCCACTAACTCCAACAACATCAGAGCTGGCTGTTCCCCTCACTATCACTGCCCAGAAAAGCAAGTGATCTCTTTCAGTTAAGGAGAAAATATTCAGAAGGGAAAGGAAGAAAATTGACCTTATTTTATTTTAGACATGAGAAAATATCCTCTTGCTTAGGTATATGTCTATGTTGGAGTAATTTTCATATCTTGGTCATAACAATTAAGGAAAGTTTAACACAGCTTAGGGAAATGCCTTCATATACTTAATTTGACTTCCAAGGGTGATTCCATGGAAACATATGGAACTGCTCATCTAAACAGAGTTACAGGATATGCAAGCTTTCATGGCAATGGCTTGCTCTACATCCCAGTGACTTTTACAGACCTGGATCTTTGCTGATCAGTGCTCTTTCTTTGGAAATCCCTTCTGCAGCTGGGTTTGCATGCAGGAGCGTGGTGTACAGTGCAGTCACACAGGCAGGCTCTGTGTGTTAATTATTCCCATGCTGCACAGCCATTCACCAGACATTTTGTACACAACCTCATTATCCCAGACTCAGTTGATAGTTAAAAAAAAAAAAAAAAAGAAGAGTTAAACAAAGGAAGGAAAAGGGAAAAGACAAATAGGCCAGCTTGGCTGTTGAAAGCCTTTACAAAAATACATCAGAAAATTCAAATTAATGTTTCTTTTCCCTTTTAAAAAGAAAATATCTAATCCAAAGGCATTTTATATAGCTTTACCAGCCCTGAGCATTCTCTGATACATTCTCCCCTTCCTAGAACCTGGGAAAATAAAATGCCCTGGAGAATACCTACTAGCAGAGTCTAGTGTTGCTCAACCACCCTCCTACTAGAGAGCATCACTGATTGCAAACCCACCTATGCAGTCCAGGCAGGAGAATTATTGAACAAAATTATATTCCCATCCTTCATGTAGCCCAGTCCTCCCTTCCTAAACCCCATCAGGGAGCTGCTAGGGTTTAGCACTGCTTGGAGCCCCCTGGCATTAGCCCTGCAATACATGGAGGAAACTTCTAGCAGCTTCTCATCAAAACCACGCCTGTAGCCTCCCCATTATCTTTTGGGAAGTAAATAAGTTTGTGAATGAAAAAAGAAAACAAAAGTTGTTATATACCAGGTATATCAGAATAACTCCACTAATTTTCACTGTGTGAAAATGTGGATCAAAATCAAGGGAGTTTTTCTTTTGAAACCTTATCTCTCCTTGCAGATAAAGAAGAAAAGGAAATCTCTTTGTAATTAGTCAAACTCATTTTGCACTTCTCCTTTCTAGAGCATAAATCAAATGAGGAATATTTCTAAAGAAATTACCTTCATCTACTGCAAGGCTTTTCAGAGGATATTCAGTATCTAGAAGGTCACAGCAAACTTAACGATCTTTTCATTCACCAGTAGCCCTCAAAAATACATTTTAATTGACATCAGGAACTTTAAGAACTTGTATTGTGTCTGACTTTTTGAGGAAGGCAAGACACAATAACTTTTTTGTTCCCATTATATTAAATTGAAAGATATTTTGGAGCTGGCACATACTAATGCTCAGCATCAGTCTCTGCTGTTAATTCAGGCACCAGCAAAGGTGCAATCTATAATTTGGAAGATAAATGCAGGCCCTGTCAGGGGATGAAAGCACCTGGGTGCTGGGTCTGCAGGGATTCTTGGACACATAGTGCCTCCTGAAGGTACTGACAGGCTCCACTGGATGTCACCTTTAGATGAGGACCCTACTGACTGTGGGCAAGTGTTTTTAACCAGGAAGGGTCGACAGTGCAAAAGCAAATCCTAATATCGATTCAGAGGACTTCCTTGGAGCTCCTACAGCTTTACAGTCCTAACCATTTTAACCCAGTCAATGTCAGAGAGCAGAAAATTGGTCACTGCTTACTCAATTTTCTTTCTTTTAGAGTTTGAAGCACAATGCTGGAATTGAGACAGCCCTATGCTGGGCACTATACAACACTAAGACTTAGTCAATAACCACAAAAGACTGGAATCTAGACAGATGGGAGGTGGAAACAGAAACAAGACTGAAAGACACACAAATTGCCTGAAGGCACACAATAGCAAAGAGCAAGTCAATATCTTATAGACAGAATTGAATTTTACCTTTTAATCAGAAAAATGCCTCAATTTTTTATCATTTATAGCATTTTACTTCCAACATCAAACAATAGCTCCATAAAAGCAAGCAGTTCTCTCACTTGAAACACTTTCTGGGTTCCTCATAATCTCTGGCTAAAGAAATCTAATAGAGAAAAGCCAGGAATCAAGGAAGAAATAGTTGGTATTGTTGCTTTTATTATTATCATAGTTGCACTTGAGCTTCCCACAAATTTTACATACAGCTGAAGTAAAACTGAGCTTCTGTTTTTTCATTGAACTATATAGGCAAAATTATATCAAGTCTCATTACTGCTTTTTAATCCTTCCCCTATTTTGAGTCTTGTTAGCTGGGGAGGAAAAAAGAGAAAATGCAGCCAACTTTTATCATTAAAACTCAACAACTGCCATTAAAAGAACAGCAGCAGATCAGGCACAGCTTGTCTGTGTCACATGTGAACTCAGCCTGGGTGCTGCCAGCATGTTGGTGCACCAAAGCTGGCAGTGAGGTGGTGGCCTGTGGGCACTAGCAGCTCTGGGGACAGCCAGCACCATCCTGTGCTTCTGGGCCACTCTGGCTCTCCTGAGCCCTGTGTGGGCTGTCTCTCACAGGTTCCAGAATGGGGAAAAGGGCAGCATCAAAAGTGTTGCTTTGCCCTTCCTTTCAAAGCAGATTTATCCTCCACGTGGTCACTGACCGAACCCATAATGTGTCTCTGCTGGGGGAGAGGAGGAGCTGTTCAGAGAAATCCCATCTTTTTGCAAGACCAAAAGAGAGAAAAACCACACAGACACTCTGGCATGACTCTGACTCCTCTGTAAAGCTGATGGAAAGAGAATGAATGGAAATGCAGGCCCTGCAGCAGGACAGTGTGTGTGCCCCCTCACCAGCCCAGTGCTGGTCTGGGAGAGCTCCACTCTGTCCATGGGTTGTGGTGGGACTGGGGATGAGGGTGAGCCTCAATCCAGGCCTTTCAGAAGTGCCCAACACATTTCAGCAATTCAGAAGAATTTCTAGAAAACATGATTCTGCATATTTTGTAAACCCACGGTCTCTTGCAATGTCATTATCTCATTATTAGACTGGATTCTTTTATACCTCTGAAAGATAGAGAGAGCCCTTTGAGCTTCCTGGATGGTGATGAGACAGCAACCAATGATACCCTTTAATACACTGAATTTTATGAACCTTCTTGTGGCTTATAAATGTGACACTTTCCTTGTAACTAGGTGGTTGTTTCAGTGTTTACCAGGTACTTCTGTCACAATATTCTATTTTGCTCCTGAGACTATAATTCTGTCATGTATACAAACCTGAGTTAAAGTGAGAGAACAGGAAATGAATTCCTAAACAATAGCATTATTGTTTTCATAAAATTATCCAGAGGGAGGACAGATTTAGCTACTTTTGTTGATTTAACCTTTTGCTCTTTTCACTGGAGGGGTGAGTCAAGCTGCAGGTTTGGGGACAAAATTCAGCATGCAGAAAACAGTTCCCTTATCTAAGCCTTCCCCTCTTCCAAGTCAAAAAGAAGTACCCAGAGTTGGAGTTCTAAACAAAGTTTTAGAAAAATGGTTTTATCCAGCATCACAAGTTCTTTCAAGCACTTCATCAGTCCATGATGAAATGAGCTCAAAGATGAGATGAATGGATCAAGTCAACCTGATCAACAGAAAATGAGAAGATATAAAAAAGAAGGTAATAAACACATTTCAGCTTCTAATTAGTCTATCAAAAGCTCTGCTTTCTCTATAGTCTAAAATAAGAGAAAGATTAATAAGATTTTTTCAAAGACTTAGTTGTATGATCATTAGACTTCTCCTTTTATTCGCATTGATTTTTAACCTTGTCTTATAAGAACATTTTTTTTAAAAAAACCCTTTCTGTAAGGAACATTATTAAGCTTTTTTTTTTGTAACATCTACATGTGTGAATGGCAGACAAATTATTATTAAAGCTTTGAAAGAGCTTCAAAACACATTGCCTCTGATACGGCTAACAATCAATAGATGAAGGGTATAATGTTTTAACCCTCAATCTCCCAAACTGTTTCTCTCATCCTCTATGCACCTGTCTTTCCTGGAGCACAGCAAGGAATATTAAAAGCATATAAAACATATTTTACTCTGAATAAATTATACAAAGAATTTAATTTAGAAAGTAGACTCGCCCAGACATGGTAGCTCTTCCATCCCAGCACTTATCACCTCAGGGCAGAAGGAGGAGACCTCTGGTACAGACTTTTCACACTTCTGTTCTCTCTGCACATGTGATGTTTTGTTTCTGTGAGCAGGCATGACTGCAGCTCCAGCCTGGATAGAATTGCTAAATGTTTTGATAGTTTGAGAAAAACCCAATAACACAGCTTGTTCTCATATTGTAAGTGTAACGGTTTGCATAAAACTTCCCAGAGAGCTGCTGGGAACAGTGTTTAATTGGACTCTAAGATCTCATTGCATCAGAGCAAATGAGAAAGAGCACAGTCAATGAGCCCTGCCTACAGTTGCTTAAAAATGCAAACAGTAAAAGCCAACCAAACCAATCTAAATCATTACAGTGTTAAAGGCCTTGTTACTGCATCATAAACCTGCAGGCATTGGGTGGACTTGCTATTTTTTGGCTCAACACTGTCAAAGCCAGTGAAAATGGGAGCCACACATAATGCAGAGGGCTCCAAACCTAAGCATTATACATGAAATATAGGGATTTAAAATCATGTAACTCTCTTTTCCAAACTTAACAACAGTTGCTGTCGGCTGCATGAAGAATACAAATCTGAAATCTGTTGCCAAATCAAACTTGAGCCTTAATGTGAAAGCCCAGATTTTATAAAAAGGGTAGATATTATTAAGAAGACAGCTAATCAATCAATTACTGACACTCAGCTTCTCACCAGATCTGGTGCCATTTGTAACACGTATTGAGATCCTTGACTGGAATGAGATGCAGTAGAAAGGCAAAGAATGATTGTGGGCACTCACAGCCTGGTGATGAAGTGCCAAGGAAATGCCAATAGCAGTCAAACAGTAATTTTCCTGATTACAACATGTAATCTAGGCTTCCCTTTCCTTGGGGCTGATGTGGAGTTTTAGATCAACAGCTTCAGACAACTAATTACAAGCTGTGGCTGGGTGAAAAAAACACATTCTGAATTCTAAATGTACACCTCAGTAACATTATTTTCAATAGAACATAAGCATATCCTTACTTTTATAAATGTGTTTAAGTGCCATCCTGATGGGAATATGTTGTTAATGAGGCTTATTACAGTAATTTGCATTGGAGTAATTTACAGGCCTGAGTCCCAGTGTATTTGGCATAGCACAAGAACTGGAGTATCAGTTTCTCTGCTCTTTGAATTACACAGTCAAAGTAAGGGAGAGAGAAATGAGTGATTGGCACAGAGAGATGGGAAGTGGAGAACAAGCAGCAGATATGTACATAGCAATGGGGCATCAGAAATAATGAGGTCAACAGAGGTCACTGCACATGGAGAATTGCTTTCCTCCCTTTCATCTAACTTCAGATTTTACAAAATCTGTAATTTATGCATCGGAGTTGGTTGCCCAACACGATCTGCAGCCTATGCATTTATCTGGATCACCAATTTACAACGAAGATAAATTATATTTTAACACAAATCTTCATCTCCTAGTGCTGCAATGGTGCCCCAAACGAATAACTCGGATGCAGACATTGTACAGAGTCACTGCCCATAAAAAGTCATAAAAGAGAAAGGATTACTTTTAATCCTAATAATAATGCCACCCACAGTAGCTTTAGTTGAAGGGTGGACATTCACAGTGTGTGAAGCTTCTGTATTTATCCAATTGCATCACAAGGCAGGCAGGAGCTCCTGGGAAACCCTGGAGCTTGGTCAGAGAAGGCTTGTCCCCACACAACCCATGACGCTGGCACAGGCAGCCTCGTGCTTGGTGTTCAGGGAGAGCCCTCTGCCTGAGTCCTGTGCCATATGTACATCAGCCTTGCAGCAGTAACTCGTGGGTGAAGCCTGATCAGGCAGAAGGTCCCTCCACACAGATTTTGCCCTTTCCTGCAGCAGGTTTCTGTGTAAAACTGGTGGGGAGCTGCCATTCACATTGCACTGTGTGAAAGCCTGCAGGCCTTGCAGCTGGACACTGCTTCCTGCCTCGCTGGCACTCACCCCTGAGCTTATGTGACCTCACTACAGGCTAGGGCTGGCTTTGCTGCAGTCATCTTGCTATTCTAGGTGACCAATTTGACCTGCAGTATGTGGCACTCCTGAACATGTCCTCACGACCTGACTCTTCACATCTGTAGTGCCACTGAAGGTAGTGCATAAGTGTGCCTCTGTCACAACCAAATGGGACATTTTATTTCATATTTAACCAGTCACATGGCATACCTATCCCCTAAGCCTCTCTTCCCTCTTAAAGGGGTAAACCTTTTTACTTCCTGACACACTCTTAGCTGGATGAGAGTCCCAGCTTGATTACCAATATCTTTTGAAACACTTAAGATCTCCAGAAGCAGAAGAGATGTCTGAGGTTTAATTGATCCTACAGCAAAGCTGCATGGCAACAGCAGTCCTAGGGTGGATACAAGAAATGCAGAGCCAGAAGCACACCTCCTTTTGCTTGTTCTCTGGGCTGTACTCCACCAAACAGGTGTCCTGAACCACAGTCTGTTCTGCAAGGTACTGCAAAAAGGAAAATCATAAAGATGGCCCTTAGATTTGAAAACTTACCTGATAAAACAAAGCAAATGGACACAAAGATCAGATGCCACCACTGTGACAATCTCAGAGTGTCATCATGCTTATTTCGTTATTTCCTTTGTGCCCTTGTCTACCAATGTCTATAAAGATATTTATGAAGACAGCATTAGCTTTGCTGTGAAGAATTCCTCCATAAAGCACATTGCAAATTATATCGTGCACTTTTTAAAAATATTACAATATGCAGTATACTATGCTATAAATATTTCTAAAACTTCTAAATAATTGCCAACTGCAACTGTGTAAATGAAGTGCTACAATAAACAGCTATGTTCTGTTGTTCTCTAGATGCATTCACTGTTTTGGATACTCTTTTATAGTGCTGCAAAAGAGGTTTTGTATTAATTAGCTGGCTCTTGTTCGTTGAAAGCAGTTGATTTACTAAATATCTTGCTTATTAGTGTGGAGGAATAGAACAGAAGGCAACATATTGTAATTGCATTTTAATAAACAACCTTGAATACTTGCTTTTCAATAAGTAGCTGACTGCAGCTGGGGTACCAGTTTTTCTTTGTGAAAAGATTCAACTGATGGAATCTGATGTTTCCTTTAAATTGATGATATCCTTTCCTGCCATGTTCTGTCACGCAGTTCTGCCAACTGTTCAGGCCAAGGATCATGACTGTGACAGCTCAACAGAATAGCTGAGATCCCAGCAGCACCCATTATTGACTCATTTTGCAACCTTGAGCTAATAACCTCATGTAATTTTTTCTTGTAAAAAGTGTGTGAAATTGATTCTGCGGTGGTATAAGCCCAGAAGGCAGCTCAGACCCACACAGCCACTTACTCAGTCTCCCATCAGTAGCATGGGGAGAAGAATCAGATGGGTAAAAGCACCAAACCTCACAGGCTGAAATAAAGACAGTTTAACAGATAAAGCAAAGAAAATAAAGAACTCATTCACCACTTACCGTGGGCAGATGGGTGTTCAGCCATTTCCAGGAAAGCCACACTCCACCACATGTAAAAGTGAATTGGTGAGACAAACACCATCACTCCAAACATCACCTTCTTCCTTCTTCCCCCCTGCCCTGTAGGCTGAGCATGACACCATACAGTATGGGACATCTCCTGGGTGATTTGGAGTCAGCTGTCCTGCCTGTGTCCCCTCCCAACTCCTTGTGCATCCCCAGCCTCCTTGCTGGTGGGGTGGGGTGAGGAGCAGAAAAGGCCATGGCTCTGTGTTTAGTGCTGTTCAGCAATCACTGAGGTGTTGGTGTGTTATTAACACTTTTTTCACCAACACAAATCCAAAATGTAATCCAGGCCAGATCATATGAAGAAAATTGTCTCCATCCCAAATAAAACCAGTACGGATTCATTGTGTGCATGTATGGTATTTGGAAGAAATAAACAGTGAGTAAGTATCACCTTCTGCTGAGGGCAGTGGTTGGGACAGGAATCAGCTCTAGAATTAACATACCCACCTATTTCAATCCTGACCACTGTGAGAATCAGCATCCTTGGATATGTCTAATGAATCTCACTTCACTTGGAAGCTTTGAAAAAAAATCTTTATAAAAAAAGAGGTATTATTTATGACAAAACTAGAACTAATTCAGTTCAAAGAAATCAACTATATCAAAGTGATAAGCAGAACATTCAGCTTATCATCCGGATAACTTTGGTGATAACTAGTTAGTCTTCATTCAAAAACATAAATTCATCAAATTACCAGCTGTGGTTTTACTTTGTTTTTCTTCTTACAATAAATCCTACCTGTACTGGAGATATATATATGACACATGTATATGCTATTCCATTCCAACCTTAATGGCCACACTGGATTTAGCATGCTCAGCATTTTGTCCCAGGATGTGTTTCTACATCTGTGTATGTGGCAAAAGGCATAGAGAAGAGATTATTTTCCAGTCTTTGACAGCATGAGGGATTTCAGCACCTAAGTTAGGCACACTGAATCTCCTCAGCAAAGTGAAATGAAATCTGCTCTCAAGAAGCTGTGGCATGGCAGACACTGCCTTAAATGCATGCTTTGAGATATCACTGAAGTCAAGCAATAAAAGCTGCCAAACAAAAAGGAAGTGTCTCTGATTAGTCTAACTAGAGATCAGGGAAACTTGGTTACATTCAACCTGAGACTTTAATCACTACCCTTTTAGTCACCCCTGTGTTTTTCACACATGAAAAATTAAACAACATGAAAAACACGCCTTATCTGTCGTTCTTGTCATTATGTTCTTTAAAAAGGCAATGGGGTTTTGGGAAGAATGAGACATGAGAAAGGTGAAGCAGGATTTGAACATGCAAGAATGTTTTCTGCATGCAGCCAGGCTAATCCAGATCTCCAGCAAGCCCCTAATTCACAGATCACTGGGACAACAGAAGGACTGCACTGACTGCACAGGCTTTGCAGTTCACAATATAAATGCCCAAATTACATTCAGAGTTTTCTGAAATCTGAATCAGTTCAATCTAGAAAATGTTATGCCAGAGTAAGCACTATCAATTCTTTTCTACCCACACTTACTCTTTGTTCCAATATGCTTCATTTAATTTTAAATTTATACTATTTTTCTTACGGGAAAAGGTCGCTGAGATTTCAATCCTTTGGGATTTTGTAATGCCAAACATTCCCGGGTTATGCCACTCTTGTTCTACTTTGGTAGCCACTACCTTAGTAGATATGGAATAAGAAACAAAAAGGAGTAGATTTTCCTTGTTCTATCTGGACAAAACATTAAATATCCTTCAGAAAAAGAAAATGTAACAGGGGTTATTCATAATTTTCATAGTTTTCCTGGAAAAGAAGTAACCATACTTTTTCAACAAGGTTTTAATCTGGAACTGACTATATGGTCTACTTGCAGGCATAAACAAATGAAAGACACACAAAACCTGATCAGGCAATACGGTCGACCCATGCTATGCTAACTGAAGACATCCCCAGATACGCCTGCATGGTTTTCCAGGGGGAGCCCACTGTGTAAATGGTAACTGGGCCAAGAAACTGTCTTGGCAACCGTAATCCTGTCCCCAGAGAAAATCAATTGCTAGTTGAACTGTAGAAATCCGAAGGTATCCATTCTGCCCAGATTGTTATACACCAGGCAAGCAGCCCACCCAAAAATTTCACTCCCTGATAGCCAGAACACATTCCAAGGATATTTCCAAAGGATGAAGCATGAAAGCTGTGTGAGAAATCTCAATAGCATCTACTGCTGGGGAAGCCATTGGTCCAGAATAATCCACAGCAAGCCCTGGCACACAGACTGGTGCCAGCCTCCATGGCAGTCCTCCTTCACAGCACTCCTCCAAATGGGTGGTTGCAAATTTTGAGGAACACGCTGTTCTTTCCTCCATAACTCTGCATGTTCCCAGCCTATTTGTATGCTTTTGTAGCTTGTACTGCATTCTGAAGGCTGTGATTATTAAATGCTGGTGTTTGCTGCCTCTTTTTCCATTGAGAAAAATGCATGAGAAACAGAAATTATATTGCTACATTAACACAGAATAAGGAGAAGGAAGTTACAATGAGTTTCCCAAAAGACAGATGATTCATACATTTCATAAAAATTGTACCATATGCATTAGCTATCGTTCTCAGATAACATTATTGTTGCAAGCACTGTTGCACATAAGTACTTCATTTATCTAAATCGAGACTTTACACTTCTGCGCACTCCGCAGGTCCCAGCCCTGCCATGATGGAGTTACTAGCATGATGTAGCAATGTATTATAGTGTCAGATCCACTCACATTTCATATTTTTAACTAAAGAAGATCAAAATAATGAAATGCAGCCATAGAAGGAACAACTGCTCTCATCTGCAGCTACTCAAGAGTTATTAAATAATAGCAATAAAATTGAGAGAATATGTTGTTATTGACAATCTGTATAGACTGGAATAAAAGATTTATCTTTTATTGATGCAATTATTTATTTCTACTAGAAGAAACATCTTTTTCTTTTCCTCTACTACTCTTTTGGCTCTCAATATTCAATATTTTCCTAAACCCAGAAAATGTTTCCACTTGGTCTTCAGGGGTTTGGGGTCTGTCTTACCCTCTCATTTTGATGATTCCCTCCTGCCACATCCCTTCCTCATGGATAGGGTTGGTTTGTCTCCCATTCTAACAGGTTCCTGCCTACATTAGGAGTGGTGGGAATGTTGTCAGCACTAGTGGGAACTTTACCTTTCCAAACCTCTTGCCCTTCAGCCTGCCCAAATAAGACTTGTGAGGATGGTACTCACCCTGTGAGAGATGGGAGCTGTAACATCAACCTGCTTCAGCTGTATCATCCTCAAACACAAAACAAGGAGTAGGAACGTGAGGTCACTCATCTTGCAGTTTTGATGCCAGGCAGGCAATCTAAAACTAAACCCAAGAATATGGAAATAAACATAATTTTAGTACACAACACTGTGCTCCAAGCTACCTGGCAACTGTAAAAAGTCATTTACTCACTATTCACTTATTCTGTGAGCAGAAGGGAATCTACTGGGAGACTGACATGATGCAAGTCATAAAATGATCATTGTCACAAACCTGAGCTGACTCTGCTGGCAGCCTTTCACATTTCATATTTCCAGTTGTAATTAATGAGCCATTTCCCAGAATGCAAATTGAAGATTTTTAAAGCTTTTCTTTAAAGCTTTTTAGTGTCATTTTCCATTTGTGTGTTCTGTGAGATACAGGAAACTTAGAAATATAAGGTGAAAAGACAACAAGATGCAAAAGGCATAGAAAATTATGTAAATATGTTTAAGACAAAGAATTTGACTTGCCTTGAGACATGTCAGAATGCATATATTACTTTAATTTCACTTACAAATAAAACTGCCTTTCTTGCAGGTAAGTTAAATTTGAACCAATGCCTCACTTCACTTTGCATAAAGGCAAAGAAGCCAAGACAATATTCCAGGCATGCAAATGTATAAGCCTAGATATCTCAAGACAGGAGTATTGCTTAAGCATCTTCATGCAGTACATTACCAAAAAACACCCCATAAACCCCAAATAAACAACAACAACCCCCCACCAAACCCAAAACAAAGACCAAAACCCCCCCCAAAGTCATATTTGTATAGCATCAAGAACTACTGTAGTGGGAGGAAGGGTGTCCTAAACCCTTTGTTAAGGAAAGGCACAGAGGGCACAGAATAGCTGCTCTGTCTTTCTCTATGAGCTGCAGTTTTCATGTTTTCCAAGACTTTTTACTGAACAGGTAAATCAATTCCCATTTTTCAAATCAGTATTTTCTTGTCTTGAATGCCTTGTGCTGATAAAGCAGTTTCAAATACAACTTGAATTTATCTTTGTGTTCTGCATTTAATATTATTATTGGAAAGTAGGAATCTGTAATCGTCATTATGGCCAATGTTTTGCCACAGCATCCTCTGAAATAAAATTGAAATTTATTGTGAAGATGATAATTCAGCAGTGACGACCCTTTCTTATGGTGCTCTAGATTCAGCAGTATTTTGAAAAGCAAGAATTTAAAGATCAAACCTACCAGTGCCAGTCTGCTATTTTTTCAGGCCAGTTTTTCACACTCACTCTAAGAAGCAATTTGATATTTGCATGCAGCTGCAGTGTCCCAGCTGGAGTGTCACTGAGGAAGCACAGAGATTTCTGTTAATTTAACTTTCTGCTGAAGTTTGACCACTTATTCTTTGTAATCTCTGAACTTCTCTTACATCAAACTAACCAAACAACCCCCTCAAAATATCCAGCACATAAAATTATTTATATGTCATTATTTTAAGAACCTTTCTGCAGTGGCTCTGCCTTGCTCAGCTGAGTCGATCAATATATTTATGACACTGAGAAAGCATTATAAGTCACAAATCACAGAACTGGTCAGGTTAGAAGGGACCACAGGGGGTCATCAGGTCCAATCTCCCTGCTCAAGCAGGATCATCCCAGAGCACAGAATGCATCCAGAAGATTCTGGAATATCTCCAGTGAGGGAGATTCCACAACCTCTCTGGGCAATCTGTTCCAGTGCTTGGTTGCAGGCACAGTAAAGAAGTGTGATTACATATATATATAGAGAGAGAGATAAAATACAGCATTTTGTACTCAAAGCTTGAAAAATACCTGACTTGGAAAGAAACCCAAAAACTCTCTTCATTTCCAAAGATGAAACTACTTCTCTTTCATTATCTGATACTTCTTGGAGACCTCATCTTTAGAGTTCAGAACCAGAAATATGTACCTACCTTATGTTCAGGATGTTTCATCAGGGCTGAAGATCATCTAGAAGATAAAACGAAGAAATTGTCTGACATTTCTAGACCAATGAGAAATGCTTTTGTGAACCTGAACTTTCAGACACCGACAGAGCATGAAACCTTTGAAAATCTCTCACTTGCAAGCACATCACCCATTGAGAGGACAAAGATATCATCATTTGATGGAGTTTCTGCTGACTCCATCTTCCCTCTTTGCAAGAGGTTCTGGCAATATATTCAGAAAAGGAGATAATTTTTCTGAAACAAGCAGAGTATATGCTTCTATGTCAGGGTGCTTATGCCTGTAACTCTAAAAATATGGACAGCTTTTATATGGAGATCAATTAAACGAGTGATGCACTTAGACTTAGTGGCAGTGACTTCATAAACACAGAAAGCCCTAGAACAACATGATCCAGTAGTTCTGGTGAAATTACAGTGTTGCCATGAATGCATCATATAAAAATAATGCAGTACATCTCTGAAGAATATAGTTCAACTCAGATTTAATATGGGTTCACTGCTCCCTACTCCCAGCTGTTACTTTAGAAGAAGAAGCCAATATATTGAGAAAACATTTTAGAACACATGAAATACATTTCAAGTTACAGTAAAATAATTGGAACCTTCTAGGATTTGCTTAATTATGCAATATAGTTAGCCCTTAGTTAGCGATTCAACACTTAGGTTAAATATATGAGAAAAGCCTGTCATTTCACTTGAAATAAGACTTTTTTTTCACAACATTTTTTTTATATTTGGAAACTCCTATATCTTATGATTATGTTGCTTTGCCAAGTTAAGATACTTTAATTAAATTGAAACCAGGTAGATTTGCTATAATCACCAGAGAAAAACAAAATACAAAAAATGAATCTGCTATTAAAAAATCTTCCTTGAGACTCTTTATCAAAATGGTGATTTTGAAATCTATTAGCAGCTGTAGGCCAAAAAAGCCTACACTGAAATCACTCCGGCTGGCAGATCCAGAGGTCTGTTATCATTAAAGGTGAAACTATAATTTCAACAACAGTTCAGCCATTAAAGCTGTACTTTAAACAACTAGCTAGTGGTCAAACTCCTTCTGTAACATATTACAGAATAAAATTATAGAATTATAGTTATTACAAAATAAAGTACATTTCAAAATGTACAACCAAACGTTTATACAGGTTTGCAGAAATGAGGTTCAGGGTGCAGGAACTCATGCTGTGCAGAAGCAAGAGCTTAATGCTTGTGAGCTGCTAATGCTGTGATGAACTGCAGCTCACAGCAGCCGTTTCCAGAGAGCACACAAAGGGCCGACATTCATAACCTCTGCTCCATCAGTGCAGGGTGCTGACTGAGAACAAGGTTTGTTGGCCACATCCATCCAACCAGCCCCACTCCTCTATGGCTCCTCTGCAGCCTACGTTCCTTCCCTGCCAGCAGGAGGGAGGTGAGCATGGACATCCCCCATAGGCAAATCTGCGTGGTCCACAGAGCACCCAGAACACATGGAACAAGAGATGGGTTTTGAGGACTAAAACAGCAAAAATTGCATTGGAAAAATGGCATCCTGGAAATGGGGAAAATTTCCATCCCACTGTACAGATGTCCCACTGTTGTCAAGAATGAAAAGCAAGCAAAATGCAATTGTAGAGAGGTCTGCTACCCTCACCTTCCTTTTGCTACTGCATTGCCTAAGAAACTTGCTGGTTTTTAGCATCCCTTCTACACTATTATCTGCACGGTGTAGAGTTAGACACCCATGGGTTAGATGTGTTAAGGGAATCAGGTTTTGCAGGAGCAGCCCTTGCAGTGTCTGCCTTCTTTGTGCCTGGCTGCTGAGTGCCACCTCCACTGGATTTGTAACAGGCAGAGCTGAGAGCAAGGATGCTCCAGGGCTTGCTGAGATACACTTCAGAGAGGTACCTGCCTGAGAGCCTGCCACTCCTGTGGCCACACCTGAGTCACAGTTACATTAGCTTCAAGTCATGCCAAGGGATTTTTAGATTGGATATTAGGAAAAATTGCTTCATTAAAAGGTTTGTCAAGCCCCAGAACAGTCTGCCCAGGGAAGTGGTTGAGTCACCAGCCCTGAAGATATTGAAAAAAACGTGTAGATGTGGCACTTAGGGACAGGGTTTATGGTGGACTTGGCAGTGCTAGGCTTACTGCTTGCCTTGATCTTACAGGTCTTTTCTAACCTCGAGGATTTTGTGATTAGCATCAGGTTGGAACACCTAGCCTGGAGTTCTCTCCTGCACTGCAGCTGTACATTGTATTCATGCCTGTGTAACACAGAGAAAGTCATTGCCTGTGTGACAGCTTTCATTTTAGCCAAGTTACTAAACTGTGTACAGGTCTCACTTGGTATCCCAACCATCCTGCTGCAGGCTTTATGCTCTGGACGTTCCTCTCCCTTCCTGTTGCAGTCATTTTCCTGGGCAAAAAGAGATGAAAAAATCAGTGAACCAGAGAGAAGCTGCCTAATCTTTTAACCAGTGACTGGGAAACTTGATCAGAACTGTAGAGGCTTGGTTACTAACCACTGCTCTAAAAGCTATTTGTGTGCACAAAACCAAAATATTTAATACTTGGTGAACAAACAGAAGTATGAAAATCTGTATGTCTCAAGAGCTAACTTAAGGAACGGTGAGTAAGGATCAAAATTTAGGGTTTAATATGTGAAATTACCCAGTCCCATTAGGGATCCTCAAACCTTTATGAATTTGGGCTAATACTGGCAGACCTGAACCACAGCCTCTTCAGACTGTTACCAGACTTGCCTTCCTTGCCCCCAGCCCTGCAGATAACCAAGTTAAATGCAAAGCTGTACTCATTCCTGCAGCAAGAGTGCTTTGACTATTTGTCAAACTATAAAAAACTATAATAAAAATTAATAATTATAGTAATAATACTAATAATAATACCATTACTACTAATAACCCTATTTGCTTATTTCCTATATAACTAACCAACTTCACATGGCTGCTGCAGTGGTGCCCCACATCCTTAGATATTGTCACGTAGTAATGTGCACACCCTTACCTGGGAGGATAACAACAATCTAAGACCATGAGCAGCTTCATTTCACAGCCTGATTTCCTCCATATTCCCCCTAAAATACTTCCCAAGTTTCTGATATAGGCAGCTACCTTTACAGATGTACTAGTTTATTGCTTCATTTTTCAGGGATCCACAGAAGTAGAAGCACATAAAATTTTGCCAACTCTTGTCTAAAAAGAAAAAAAAATCACACTATTCAGTCAGCGCATGAAACAAAGTTATACAGAAAATCAAATTTAAAAAATAGCAACATCTGAATCACTGCATCAGTTTTTCCATCACTTTTTTGGATATGTTTGGTAGCCAAAGAGACTACAGAGTTTTGCTGAAGCCCCATCTCTTCTGGTACCTGCAGCCAAGTTACATCTGTCTTTCTCTGGTAATCAAAGAAAGGCTGCTTGCAAAATAATCTTTTCGCTTTATAAGGGCTAGTGTGCTTTTTCACACAATGTCCTTTGTTACACAGAAATCAGTTTGCTCATCTGTTTCTTGGGTACCTGCTCACCTGGCAGAATATTATTTGCTTGTCCTTTATCCAAGGATAACAAACTCATGCAGTTTTACAGCCCTGTGCTAAATATGACGCCTTTTCCAATCAGCCCCATGTGTGCCAAATCAAAAAAAGGAGGTTATGTTGCAGATATGGAAGCAAACATCAGACTGGGTGGATGAAGATACATTTAGCCACACACAGACCCACCACATCAAACATAGATGCAAAGTCAACAAGTCTCACTGGTAATTTGATTTTGTTTAAGCCTTTGCTAATGGGCAAGTCTCCCACCAATATCAAAACATAACATCAGCCAAACCTCATCCTTTTAAAATACAAGTATTTTAAAGACAAAACTGGGAACAACAGATGCAAAAAGTTTTGCTGTCTTAATCCAGCAGCATCTGAAAACAAAATCCTGCAGTTTCTTTGCAGACCTGAGGCACAGAGATGGTAAAACTGCTGTTAAATAGAATTCAAACTAATTGTCCCTGGTTATAGGATGTGAGATGCAGTTATACAAAACTGTCCCTGTCTCCTGATGAAATCAGTGTCCAAATTCTTCTGTGAACACATTTGCATTTTTAGTCTTCTCTTAATCCACAAAAGAACCTTATATGTATCGAAGTTGCATCTTGTCCCTGAATGCTCCTTTTTTCTCTAAATTCTCTAGTTCATTTGGTGGTTTATCTGTTGTCTCTGCTTTTTTTGAAGCCTCTGGATACCATCTGTGAATTTGACTGATGTATAAGTTTTCTTCTCTTATTATTTTAGGCCATTTATACAGAAGTGAGTATTAGGCTTGACACTAGGCTCACTAAGTGAGCTCCACTTTGCTATTTTTTTTTAATTAAAACTGCAATTATTACTGTGGGTTTCTTTAAGAAATTGTTTACATTTCATTTCCTTTGTTAAAAGTTTCAGATTTTTGCAGAAAGTTTTTCCTTTAGGTAGTTAAAGTTCAAATGAATCAAAGAAAGGAACAAAGTTTGCTGGGTTTCTCTTCAGACCCATGTGTCCTGTAGCATATCTGCTTATATATGACTGGAGTTTTGTATTTGCTGTGCTGCGAAGGCAGTATATACACTTCTATATGTAGCATACTTCTATACACACTGCATGGAAGTTTACATTTATAGGACTTATCCACAGCATAATAAACGTTTACTTTTCACTCATTATAATGACAGCTGCTTACTCTTGCTTATTTGAAGATATGGAATTTTACCATCAGAAGAGGATGTGGAATTCCTGTTTCTTATCTCTTCTTCCTCCAGGTGAGATGGAAAGAGAACTAGCCCAACATGTATATGTTTCTTTATAAATACTTTCTTGGTATAAAATTTCAAAAATATTCAAAAATAAGGGGCAACTTCCTGTTCTTCTAGAAAAAAAAACCATACAAAGTATTTTTTAATACTTCCAGCTGAACAATAAGCATTAGTTAATTAATTAAAAACCACTGAAAGAAGTTTTATGCTGGTCACATACATCTCTTTCTTCTAGAATAACACTCTCTTAAAATGACAGTTTCCAGCATGAAGCAGAGAGCATAGAAAATGTTTAATAGCCAAATTAACCAGACCCTTACCTTGTGCCTTGTTCAGTGTCACCACGAGATGACAGCACAGAAAACACTCTACTCTGGCAAGTGGATGACCACTGCTAATCCCAGTATTGAGGGATGGAAAGTATGTGCATCTCCATGTCCTTACAGCCACCTGTACTTACAATTTTCAAGTTGTCTGAGGCAAAGGTGCTGACTTCACTTTGCCCTGTATCATTTCAGCTGAAGCACAACGAATGCTGTAAGTGGAAAAATACCTAACACAACCCTGAATTCAAGGAAATGGTGTCATCAAAACCAGGAGAGAGAATATTAAAAAAATATATATTTTGACTGATTTGCCTCTTATGCTTTCAGGTCTGCCACTCATAACTCCACAAAGCTTGTCAAACTTTTCCAAGAGGAAGATGTGACTTTTCTTCTTGTTCTGCTCTGAGACAAAATCAGAGAAAATGGAGGTGACTTCTGTAATCTTTCAATACACTAAATGTTTTTTCCCTCTGCCGTTGAACAGCATAATTAAGAAGTCCTCATTTAGAGTTTGAAAGTTTAATCATGGTTGTCCTAATAAAATCCTCTCTGGTTTGATGGACTTTATATTACTTCTCCTCGAGTGAACCCCAAACTGATTACTTGACAGAGAGCATTATCTAATTAATTATTTAGAGGAACAACTACCAAATTACACACAGAGATTGAGCAGCATATGGTGATCTAGTTTTAATCTTCTAATCCAGAGTTCAAATCCCAGGTGGGGACTACAATCTTCTGAATATTAATCTAATTGCACCTCTACTGTCCCAGAAAATGAGTTTCTTGTCCTTATGAATTTTTCATTATTTCATCTGTAGTGAGAGAGAAGCCTAGACCCATCACAGTTTGGAAAGCATGTACTACAGCTCCACAAACTCCACTTGTTCACCTGTTTCTGAGCAGTTCCTCTGCATTTCCTCAGCATTTCCACCTTCTTGGTCCATAACACTGACTTCCATCATCACCTCTACAATGAAACCCTCAGCACTTGTTTGCCAAGGCATCGAGTGCTCCACTGCTCCACTCTGGACAAGCAAGTCTCCATCAAACCTCTTCAATGCCCAATTTCTTACCACTTTGTTTCATCTATGCTCAATACATAGGTGACCCATATGGACTTAAGAAAGTGTACTTGGGGTTTTGAGATTTGTTAGCTTTGACAACTACTCACAATTCTATTTCTTAAAGTAACTGAACACTTGAACAGCTAAATTAGGGTTGAACTGATTCCAAATGTAAGTGTTGCTACATCTTTTTCTTTTTTAACATAGCCTAAGGATAAATTGAATTCAGAATTGTTTACATATTGAAAAAAGTGCATAACAGCAAGAATCAAAACACTGCTTCAAAATGTAGTGTTATGTTTTTCACCCAAATGTCTGTGCATATGACAAACACAGTGTCAAACAGGCTAGAATTTGCATGGCCTTAAGCTTAAGGACAGAAATAAAGTATTTAGAAAAATGGATATTCAGAAAGAACTCCTTTCAAGGCTCTGCAGTATCTTCATCACAGTTTCATAAATGGCTGAAAACCCATCCTACTGCTAATCCTAAAGACAGTCACATAAAACCCTGTGCTGCATCCAGTCCTTAATTCCACATGACGGCCCACAGCTTACCTGCACTCAATCCCTTTCACAGTCCTATAGGGACCATACACCCACATCATTCACCAGCTATTCCCCCAAAACTAAACACTGCATTAGTCAGTCTTTTCTAGCCACCAACCCAGAGGCAATTTCCCTCCGAGACAGGTGGAGATAGGCAAGGGCAGCCTCACGACAAGGCAGTCTGTGTGTTGCTACCTATCCCCAAAGTGTCACTGACTACCTAAATCCCCACATGTGGCTTCAATCCATGAAGTACAAAAAGCACGGCTGCTCTCACACTGACACAACAGGCTAGGTGAGAAAAGTGACAAAACTGAACCCAGGCTGCACCCTCTACTGGTCTTGCATCACAGGCTCCTGAGCAGAAAAGCAACGATTGATGCGAGCAATTAAAAACTGTGATTGGTATGGGACTGAAGAATGCAGTCCTACCACAAGAAGGATGTTTGAGCTGGGGTTTATTTCTCCCTCAGCAGCACAATCTTTCACAGTGCTTTAGCAAGAACTGCTATGTGTGTTCTGCATAGGGTCTCTGCTGCAGGATCTGAGGAAGCACAGGTTTCACTGACTGCCTGCACGTGCCAGCATGACACCAGCAGCCATGGGCTAAATGTTGCAGCAGAGGCAGGTGAAACCATAGTGTTGATCCTACCCTACTCTGTGCTTCTTGTTTGCACATTGTGTGCACATTAGCCAGTTATTTGCCAGCTCTCTTCGGCCACAACTAACAGTTATTCTTCATGTGTTCTGTGCTTTATTTTTTCCAAGTTTTTATCTTTCCTCTCATGTCACAAGTCTCTGAATGCTCTTGTAGTAAGTGTAACAGCCAACCTCTCCTGGGCTTGGAACGAGAGTGATTTATATTTACAAAAATACCCTAAATAAAGGAGAGCAAAACATGAAGTAAAAGCTCTAGAATGTTCCAATCAGTTTAAATTTATAATAAATAGTACACAGAGGGACCCCCTCATGTAAATGTATCCCTAAGCATCTGTGTCTGTGTGAGCTCTTGACTCTAGATTCTCTAACCAGAGAGCAGCTGGTGTAGCTCAAGAGCCCGTGTTCCACACCCCCTGAAGGACAAGATCAGCCACACCCTGAAGTACTACTTCTTTCCAAGGACTACAGAAGTTGTTCAGACAAGGGTATCTCAGATCCACCATCCCTATTTGCTGGGCTGAATCCTACCCTACATGCTTAAGCAGCAACAGAAAACACAAGTTTGGGGGCATAGGAAGGTTGGGGGCTTTTTTTGGTTCTTTACCAGAAGAACCCAAATTTCAGATTTGTAGTGGGACTTTGGCCCTCTCCAAATGCTCACAGCTTGGGTCTGGTATTTCTCAGATAAATTACTTCCGTATCTCCAAGTAGGCTGGTGGCAAGGCTGTCCTCAAGGTGTGCAAAAACAAAAAAGGAAACCAAGTGCTGTGTGGGGAAATCAGAACATGCAGGTGGAAATATCACTCTCTAGCTCAATGAGAAAAAGTTTTCCTTCCTGTGGCTCTCGTGGCCCTTTCTGTGCAGTGAGACATTGCTAGGAGCAGTTTAAAAGGAGGCCTCATGCAACAGGGTCTGTAGAGTGTATAGCTAAACTTCTGAGGTGGAGCAGGCATCAAACCCAGATTTGCCATTGTCTAATCCACTGTAGCTAAAGGACTTGCCACAGCATTTCCAGCCTGCTCCTCCTGCCACAGCACTTGCTCTTGCTGTAACACGGGTTGCATTGCCATTGGAAACAGGCATGTGTCCTCCAGCAGATGCAAGTGCAAAACTGGTGCTCAATCTGTATATCCCACATGGCCTTGCAAGCCTGCCAGGAGTGCTAAAAGCTCAGTTTGTCTTTTTAATATCTAAATAACTTTACTGGAGAAAACTTAGGCAACTACAGCCATACAGATTGCTGTGCTAGATTTAGAAAAAGAAAGGATTTGTGGATTGCTCTCTTTAACTTATCTGATCTCAGCCTATATTTTTCTTTAGATACCTTCTACCCTTTACAGACTGGGCCTAAGGTAACAGCAACAACTTGTTATCTTGTCACAACGAGAGACAAATAATTCAATGAGTGGATCTAACAACATAAACATATGAAGTTTGCACATACCACATAGAAACCATGGAGTTCTCATTTAATTTCTTATTTTCTTCTGATGCACGATTTCATCAACTTCATCATCATGTACAGCATAATTCTGTTAGTATGGTAAACAATTTATCTCTCTCATTTTATTAATAGTCATTCCAAACAATTAAAAAATTGAATCTACAAATTTAGTTTTATGACTTTGGCAAAGGCAGCCTGTTTTGTAGATCAGCAGATATAGCTGTCCTAACCGGAAAACCTCACTATCTGAGGCTTGTGTTATGTTCACACAGATGTTCACAAACAAATTCAGTCTATGATTATTTTCAGATTAATGACATCCTGCTCTATTAGAGCATTGCCAAATCATCCTTTTATTGCCAGTCTTGTATGATTTTGTTTGTTTGTTTTGTTTTTTTTTTCCCTAAAGCTCCAAATCTAAAAGACGCATGATTAGTCAAACCCCCCAGTTTTCCTTCCTAAAGTCTCAAGCAAGTCTTGTCGCAAGCTTGACTCATGTTACCCTTGGGGCCCATGGAACAGAAGTTAATTGTCACATTCTCTTAACCACTTTCAAGACTTTTAAGGGTCTGACTCATGATTTCTAATGCCTACAGTTGGCAATACTGCATATACATTACATGTGTCACATCATCCATATGCCAGTAAACAACATCTTTATGAAATGTCCAATTAGTTACTACTCTACTGTTTATCATAAATGATTTTTAAAAATAATGTTCAAATCTCTGGTGCCAATAAAGTTATATCATTGCAGTAGTCACTCACAGCAACAGAAAATAAATTCCTCATTAATTTGATTAAAAACAATCCGTAAAATCTACCTCCTACTCAAATATGCATGTGAAACCTAAACAGAACTACTTTTGATTTCTTAACTCAGCAGCCTACAAAACAGAAGGTAAGCCATGAAAACTCTTACTAAGTATCAACTATACAAGCATTTGCTGTACTGCTGTCATTGAAATACAAACATAAGAGACAACTTGTGAAGGTTTGTTCCATCTAAGGACTTTGTCATTGTGTGCTTACCAGAGCCCTCAGCCCACCAATGGAAGAACCCTGAGGGCTGGAGGCATTTTGGGGAGAGCTGCAGGTTACCTTAGTCCTGCTGCTGAGAACAACACCTTCAGCCACCTGGCAGCAGATTTGTCACACATTCCATTTCTAAGAAGCCTCTGCAAAAAGAAGGGCATAATGCTCGTTTATAACATGGGATGGTAGCATTTCTATGTTTGAATTCAATTTTATGGCAAAATTTGATTTTTTGATTACTCATGTTAACATTTAATCAGTTTTACGCTTTCGAGAAAGGCCCTCATTTAAAATGCTTGGCAACAAGTAACTAGAATCAGAAAGCAACACATAAAACAAAAAGATCTCCACCATATAAATACACAAAGTGGAACTAATTTCAGGCATATTTAAATTATCCACTAACTCAATTAGATATTTACACCATTCAGTTCACCTCTTTCATTTTGGCTCTACTTTCAAGCCTACAGATAAAAGCCTAGTATATGTTGTACAGATGTGATGATTGCACCTCAGAATGAATCAGAAACATATAAATGGTTAAGCAATCTATGTGCTCAGACTTGCTTAGTCTGAGTCAGAACCCTTCTCTCCATGAACCTCATAAGCAGTTTTCTCACAACCTTTTAGACTAATAGAATAAATATAAGCAAGGAAAGAAGGGAGTAAAGAAAGAAAATTCTTAAGAGATATTTTTGTTTCAAGGACTTCAACGATTATTAAGTAAATTTTCACATTTGCAATTATTAATAGCTTATAATTAAAGACTAAAAAATGTTTAATAAATTGAACATCTACTTGACATTATCTATTGGAAGCCCAACCTGCACACTACTGCTGTAATGGAAATGTTGCTCATTTTGCCAGGAACCAAACATGTTTATCTCTACATTTCTTGGTATATAAACACACTTTGTTTTCTGGTGTCATACTGAAATATCCCCAAGAACATATTTGTATGATTCAATGCTTTAACACCTGGGTTGCCTTCCCCAGAATTAGATCCAGTAACTTGCATTGATTAAGAAAGCAATTTTTAATCAAAACTTCCCACCATTTCTAGAAACAATATGGCAGAGTAATTACTCCATTCCATAGAATGGATTTTTAAAGGTCTGTATTAGTGGTGGGATTTATCAATTTGCATCTAAGCATTGTTCATTCTCTTCATGCTGTTGCCCAGCTCACATGATCTAAGCAACCACTCCCAACTGACAGCAGGAACAACGTGCACTTCATTTTCCCCCTCATTTCTTTTTTTAAGACAGATTTCTTTTCATCTTTGAGCACAAGTTTATACTTCACTGATTTTATTCAGCTTTCTATAATCTTTACCCTTAATGCAAAAAAGTCATCTGCTATGCGACTTAGATGGGGAAAATACATAATGCATGCAATAGGGAGAATGCACTGAGTTAGATCTTAGTAAGCATCTACATCTGCCACTCAGTCGTTGCTGATAACATTTTCCTCAAGCCATATACATTCCAAACTTTGGTTTAGGAGTGGGGGGGAGGAGGTGTTGTCATTGAAGTAAAATCCATCAAAAACTGAGACAGAAATACTGTAGTGTTTCTACCTCTGACTCTAGCAGTGCAGTACCTGTATTCACTAATTTCAGACAGAAAAAGCACGCAGCTACACAAAAAGCAGAAAATCCCTCCAAATTAATTGTTTCATAAGCAAGTGAAAAAGTTGACTATGTAAACACATAAAGGTTGTACTGATTGTGGTCAAATGCACAACAAATGTAACACACCATCTAGAACTGGGAACTCCAAGACACTGAGATGTATTAATGTATAAAACAAAACAGGTATCTTGACTTGCTCATGTGATTAAAGTGCCATCACAAAGATTGTACAGTACACAGGATGAAAACATTTAGTCAAAGCATGCTTGTGCTGTGGCTACTTGGCATTTTATCCTTGAATTTAGACTAGCCTTTCTATGCTCTGAATTGCAATCTTGCTTTCTGCCTCTGCTATTGGTCAAGTTAAAAGTGATCAGACATGCATCAGCCCAAAGTTAAGACAAGGCTCTCTGTCCAAAAGCTGTCAGCATTGTGCTTTCCTACAGCCAACTACCACAATAAAGGCTCGACTTAAGACTTTGCAAAGGATAATAAATGTTCCTTCCTTCCCCCTGCCTTGAGCAGCTTATTTCCACCCCACTATACATATTTCTGTAAGATGTGCTAAAGATGGCAGTGGAGAAAATGTATAATTTTCACAAAATGAAGGATTTAATATACACATATACATTTTAACTCCAATAACAATCTCCCCGGCATTCTTCCCAAATGTGTTGATAACACTTTTGATGATATAAACATGAAAAGCAGTAACAGCTTTTTATTTCCAATCAGCATTTTATTTCCTCCTTGACTGCAGACACTTCTCTCAGCATAATCCAGAGCAAGGTTATCCTATCCTAGTGTTTGACAAGTTCCCATCAAACTTTCCTGACATAATGGGTGACTACACATTTGTCGTTAGCCTGCACCAAGTGCCAAGGGAAACCATAACATGTGCATAAGCTTGCTTTCAGAATGGGATGTGGAATATATTCTTAATTAGCACTTGGTCACATATGCATTTGTCATCTCAGTGAGAAAAGGATCCTCCATGAAAGCCTGAGCTTTTAAAAAGGAGCTTGAAAAACACAATAGCAAAATGAAGGCAACATGGCAATTCTAGACAGTGCACTTGAAAGAACAGTATGTTCTTTTCTTCCTGAAAAATGATAGGTACAGAACCAAGCTTAAAACCAGGAACAGAAGAATACTGAAGTTATATTCTGTTTATTCTTCTTTGGTAAACTTTACTGTCTATGTAAAGCACTTAAGGTCAGTTTCATAGTCCTGTGGCACCAAGTAAAGTTCCTCAGGCACCTTTCTGTGCCAAAGTCAGAGCAGGTACTGAAATGAGTCCTGTGAGTACAGCCCAAGCACCTTGGGCATGTAGGTGGCAGCTCTCTTCTCGCCCATCAGGTGCATCACCTGCTTCTACCTGCAGGCCGCAGTTGTTCTCCTCTGCCTTTTCCCAGGAATAGTCATACCCAAAACCCAACATCACACTCATTGTGGGAGCACCCCGCTCTTGAAGGGAACTGCAGGACTCACCTTCAGCAGCACAGAGTGTTACCAGTAAATATGCACTGTAATTACACTGGGATAATTTCCTGAAATACACAAACAAAACTGCCTTCCCTTGGAAACTTGTACAAACTGGTATGTTGGTATAAATTATCACTGCCCATTAACCTGCTCCCTCAGCTCAGCTCCTCTGCTGCAGGGGACTGTCTCTGAAGTCTGCTGGCAGACTTTATCCTCTGAAGGCTCCCATCTGCTTCAGTCAGGACTTCCTATTCCTCCAGCTAACCCATGAAAATTTGACTCAATCAGGTTAGAGAACATAGTATGAATAACTCTACAAAGAGCAACTAAATAATGACAACAGTTAAGTGCAACTTTCATCACCTCATATGGATGTGGACCCCATCAAGTATCTGGTCAGCAAAGGATATTCAAAAAGTTCCTTCAGGTTCACACTGGCTGTGTGGCTATACTATTAAAGTTCCCTAGCCACAAGAACCCTTGAACATTACATTCCAAGTGAATGTTGGGGCCCACTCTGGTAAGTCTCTATGTATTTGAAGACTACAAAAAACTGGCCCTCTTGAGCAATCTATTTCAAGTTTTTGCAAGTGTCTCCCACTGCTGCAGCTTAAAAAATCTTCTCAAAATCTGGTGTAAAATTTTGAAAGCCAGAAATTAGGAGTGACAGTAAAGGGGGATGTCAAAGTTGCATATTACTGTAATTGAATAGATAAACCTAAACTTTTAAAATTCAAATATATATTCAAATATTAAAGATATCAATTAGAAGTGTTAAGAAACACAAAGAGGTGCAACTGTGGAGAAAGGTTTTTGGTTGTTATGAGAGTAAGATAGTTTGCAATATTATACCCAACAGCAGCCTCAAGAGAATTTTATGAAAAATTCTGTTCACATGAAGACTACACTGTAACTGGACCATCAGAATTTTTGCCCCCTCACATCTTTTGAGCATTTCCACAAGGCAATACCAACAGTACTCCTGACCTCTTGATGTAGAGATTTTCATTTCAACAGTAAAGCAGTCACACAATAGGGTTTAAACTCTGTTCGTAACTTGTCTTACTCACAGATGCAAAAAATGGAACAAAGCCAGATCTGCCCTATTATACAATAGAAAGGATTAATGTTGAAGTTTCAGGCAGCATTCCTAGACTAATCTCATGTGAGACAGTTTGTTCACATTTTGTTGAATTGTCTTTTAGAGAAATAGCATTTAAACCTAGAACGAAATATGTTGGCAAAATTTTGATGTACATGGATTCTGCTAGAGATTCAAAACTTCTGTCATTTGAGAATGATGAAAGCTTACAAATATGGGGTTTTCTTGGTACAAAAAAAAAACATGCTTAAAAAAGAGCAGTGCTTCCAAATGGCAATTTTTAGAATTAACAATAACCAAATCTACATGCATCCATGCCAAACACTGCTTTAACAACTGAGTTCAACAGACTCATCATAAAAGTTTTTTCTAAAGAGAACCTGAATTGCTAAAACCTGGGTAATCTTTATCTTTTCAGTTCAAAAGCTTGAGAACACCACAAAACTCTGAAAAGTGACAATGAATATCAACAGCAGATTTTCTCTTTTGGCCTCTTAGCCAAAGCTTGCCTTTTATGTTTGAAAAATGATCCCTCCAAATTATTAGTTTCTGCAAATCTGTGAGGAAACCTGAGTTCTGCATTACAAGTGGAAGTTTTCTGAACCAAGATGGATTACAGAGTGATTAATGCAGTCTGTAAACCAGAGCCCTGTTTTCTCTCAGTGCTTTTAAAATCTGTGTCTATCTTGATACAGCCAAGCATTTTGAAGGCCAGTGTTCTAAGTCCTGCATGTGGTTTCAATGACAAGAATTATGTTTCAATTAATTTCTACTGAGTGTGTTGTCACATTTGTGGGAACTCAGTTCTCACTGAACTTCTATTTCCAGAGCCAAAGTGTCTAAAACAGTCTAAAGAGACATCCTTCAAGTCTGCAGAAGCAAACCCAATGATACAGAAAGGGCTCCTCTCCGTATGTTGTCAGTGCTCCCACCTCTCATTATATGCACACTTAGCACCCTAAAAAATACTAATTAAGCACAAACAAGATGTTTTAGACAGTCAAAATCACACATCCACACAGCAACCACTGTGAACTTTATTAAGATAAGAAGTGTTTGCCAATTAAACTGCAATGACTTCACTGACTTTCCCATTTACTTGTAGAAAATCAGTTCTTTCATAACAGCTCTGGAAATCATTTATTGCCAGGTAAATGCCAAATCCCTGGCAGTGTATGGTCTGCTTGGAACCTTGTCTGCTTTACCATGAAAGGACTATATACACCTTTCAAAATGCAAAGTCAGCAACACATCTTTCATTCAAGCAACAAAGCTATTTTTGAGGCAGATGTCACACTAGCCAAATAGCAAAGCCACCTTTACATTAAGCAATCCTTTCTATCATGACAGTTCCACAAATGAAATGTAATTTGTGAGGAAAACAATCCGTAAGATACCAGTTACAAATTCTCTTCATGTAACTGTTTAGTCAAGTCTTATTTCTCACGCAGGAGAGGCTGAATTACAATGAAACATAGCATGGTGATTTATCTTCATGAAAATGTCCTGTTGCCAATGCATCTGCTTTTGCCTCCTTTGCTTTTCATTACTCTGTGTAGTCCTGTGCAGTTAAGTCAGAACAAGGCTTCTTCATTCATCTGGAGTCAGATTTATAACCAATCCTCTAAGTGACTCACACCACTGTCTATACACATCTCTGAAAAGTACTTCTCCATTCCTAAGTAATCCAACCATAACAAAGATATTTTCCAATGTCTTCAACTCCAGAAGTTGTTTTAATTCCTTTTCATCTTGTAGCCATGTAGCAGAATAGCATTGTCATGGGCTATGTATAGCAGGATTTAATCCTTATTAATAGCTTCAGTAGATTGCCCGAGGATTTTTAGTACTGTAGTAGGCTTCACATGCAGCTACATAAGCAGATTCTGGGAAGAAATCATCATGGTATTCTGCTAAAAACCTGAGAAGAAAGCACACCAAAAAAAAAAAAAAAAAAAGAATATGAAACATTTAAGAGAAAAGCTATTTCCAAATTAATTTTTAAGCTCAGCAAAAACACAGCCTGGGAATTAAGAATTATTACTCTTTGAAATCTGGCATACAAAGGATTTGCCCTATTTTTTACAAGTTTCACATAGTGAAAAACAGCTTTCCCCTATCATTGTGAAATCCAACAAGCATTAAAAAAATTTCCTCAAGCTCAATAACAAAACAAAAAAATCCAAAAGTTAAAGCTACACTCCGAAAAAGAATTCAAAGAAATAGCACAGAAGAAAAAAAAAAAAAGTTAAGAGCTCTTTCTGCAACTTCTGTAAGTTACCTGCTCAAAACACTATTTTCATTTATGTTCAAACCAGTATCTTCAGTTATCACTGCGCCAGTATCTCATACAAATATCCAGGAGCCATTAAGTCAAACTCTATCTTTTAAGGCAAGTAAAACAAATGATTTTTCATTTGTTTCATGTGCCTATGCATTTAGGGTCTCCATCTTTCAGGAGTACCTGATTTAAATACGGGTTTCAATGACAAAATACATTCTTCGCAAATTCAGTTCTTTAACTTCATATTTCTGCAAGATGGTCTGCAAATACTATTCAAACCGCCAAGCACCCAATATTTTATGATGTTTTCTTGCTCTGTTAACACACAACTGTTTCTTTGGTTTAGGACTGAAAATGAAAATAAACAGTGCTGCTACGAACACCAGTATGAAACACCTAAAATGACTATAAGCTCTCTGCTCCTTCCTCTGATTTCAAAGACATTGTATACAGAAATGGAGGCAAAAGGGCAAAATTGTTATTAAACTCAAGATTACAATCAAGCTGTACTTCAGAAAAAAACACAGGTATTAAAAAATACCTGGATATTGAAGATCAACATCAATGAGCATGGCAAAATGCTAACTACCTGTTTTAATAGTAGGAAGAAAAAGAAACAACAGAAAACAATGTAATTTACAGAATCTGTGTTCTCTCAAGAAACGGTGGCTGGGGTGATGACTTCACTACTGGAAGCTGAAAATTTCAGTTTTGCATAACCAATACTTTGGACACAGAAAGTCCAAATTAAAAAAAAAAATGTTCAGGTGAATGCAATAAAAACTACAGGCCTTCTCCAACCTCCCTCACTGCTGTACTGCCCAAACTAGGCATGTTCTTTGATCTAAAGAGAGCCAAAACATCAAAGAATACTGTCAAGAGCCTCTAAATAAAGCACATTAAATTTAATAAGAAACGTATTAATTGCTCAGAGCTCATAGAAAATGGTGACAATACAAAATTGCAGATAAATGAAAAAGGGTTGATTTGTCCCACACACCCCCAATCCTTGCACTTGAACAAAGGCATCAAACAAGTGCTAAACTGGAGGAATAACTAGTTACATCTTACTAGTTATTCTAGAAAAAGCAGTGGGAAATAAGAACTTTTTTAGAAGAAATTAATCCTTCATGACGTCACCGTTAGTTTACAAGGCACACTGTCAACTTCTTCCATACCTCCTTATTTCACAGCAGCTCTGGAATTAACAGTATATAGAGGGGCCTAAATGGTTTCTGATGTAAGATGTTTCAAACCACTAAAAAGAAATACTGAAATGATAGCAATTTTGAAGCTAATAAAACACCCAAGTCATCAACTGTTATGACCTCTGACTTTAGTTAGCTACCAATCACTTTCTAGGACAAAGAGTTGGTATGGAGCAAGTGTGGAAAAGCCTAAAACTTAATAGACTTTGAATGTACTTAGATTGTACATGGATAGGATGAGCCACAAGTGGAATTTAATTAATAATTCTTCATTAACACACAATAAGGACTCCAAGACATTAAAAAATTACAGGGCTGATGAAAATCTTAAGTGTCTTTGGATAACATTCAGTAAAACACTGTACTAAGAGTTAGATCATACAAGGGAGTACATTTTAAAAATACCTTCCAAGGGCATTTGGGTAGCTGACCCAAGAATTTTAACAGCAAGTAATGGGAAACAGGCTCACTTTCTCTTCCAAATTTCGTGACTTTTGCTTAAATCATAAGTTATACATGTCAGTTTGGTGCATGCTACAGTGACAACTGGCATAGATGAAAAATTTTAGATGAGATGCTGTGCCACAGCTACAGCTCAAAAAAACAGGCAGAATGCACACAGTCAAATATATATCTCCCTGTTCTTCACGTAACAGCTGTGAAAAGCAAAATATACCAGAGCTAGCAAACACAAATTATTTTATACAGAGAAGTAGGAGAAAACAACTCAAGGAATATGGAGGCCCAGGGGCCTGCCACCAGGATAGTTACGCCTCAGCCGTGGAGTGACCAGTGTAACTGGGCAGAAACACTCCTAGAGATTAGGATGAGGAAAGCCTTCCTCCCATAGGCCTTTGCAGCCACATTTTTTGCACATTTTGCAGCAGTTAATATCTCCTAGGTTTCAGTCTTCCATTGGTTTGTTAAGTTTATGTCATCCTGTTCAGCCCCATTCACCATATATCCACCCCTCCCAGAATGGTTTTCCTTCCATTGAACCCCATCGGGTTAATTTTGCCATAGTGTTCTACCCCTGTGATCCCGTTAGTCCCTTAGTTCTTATTTACCCCTCTGCACCACTTTTCCCTAATCCTACTGGCCCTCGACCCTCGGATCCACCCCATTTGTCTCGTTTATAACCCTGTGCTCTCAGGACTCTCCTTGTTCTCATCTCTGAACCTCTATTCTGCATCCCCAGACCCCTTTGCTATTCCTGTTTGTGTTCCTGAATAAACAGGATATCCAGACAAGAACCCATCTCTGCTCTGTCAGTGCCCTCACAGCTGTGCCCTCACAATCCCACGCTCCCAGGCCTGGAGGCTGAGTCGCTCTTCAGGGCCCTGTGACTGTGCCCGCACTGTAACAAAGGAACGCACTCAGCTTCTGTCCCAATCCCTTCAGTATCTGTACACAAAGAGCAGGGACCCTTCTGAAGCTGCTTTCTGTTCAAAAGACACCACAGTGCAGAATGCTGGAATCTCCTATGATTTTTGCCTACCAGATATTTCACTATTGCTTTGCTCTTGGACAAGCTAAAACAGCACCAAGATCAATTACGCTGTTACCTACAAGTCATGAGCCAAGATTTAAAGGCAGAGGGAGCTGTAATTAGCATACAAGAGCCAATGTTCAGCAATAGATCAGAAAGCACGTTGCTATCAAACCGTTCGGAAATTGTCTCATTATTTGTAGCTTACAAATCTGATCAATTCAGTCACCTGTTGCATTATTGCCTTTTTCATTTTTATATTTTTTATGGATCTAAGCTTAAAGCATCTATCTACACAGTGAGACTGCTGATGAGGAACCAAGTTCTGGGATGCACAGTCCACATTGATTTGAGACTGCATGCATTTTTCATCATGAACATCCTCAAAAACAAACTCATGCTTTACACTCATGCCTAGAGCACAGAGGTAACATGGTACAATGAAGCTATTTTCCTCCCTATCACAGGTTTCTAGAAGGTCAACACTTCAGAAAGGTCTACGGGGATGGAGATATGAGAAAAAGAACAACTTAGGCAACTTAGGAATTCCTCAAGCTATGCTCTGATCTTCAAGTGTGGGTGTTTCTAAGCAAGCAATAGCCTCACAAATACACTATCATTTGATTGACTTATACTGGCAGATCTACCAAAAAGAACTGAATTATCACTATCCACATTAGAAGGCCATTTGACACATGTCATGAACATATCTTAAAAAGTCACTGAATTAGTATGAGTTTTAAGAGCATCCTCTAGTGGGCTTTGTCTTGATACCACCAACACAACATATTACCAGAAGTCTCTGAATGAAGAAAAAAAATTCTTTATAACATCAGCTACCATCACATGAATAAACATGGAGATAGCCCAGAAAGATGAAAATTACTAAGAAAAGAAAACCTTAGTTTCCAGAAAGACATTCTCAGCCATTAAGGTATAAGAAGACAGAGTCCAAAGGAAAAGTTTCCAGGAAGGTGACTTTACACACTTCTGCTACAGAGTTTTAAAAGGTAAGCAGATGCTCTGATGAGATCAGTGACCTGATCTAGATGATGTCTGAAAGGCTACTGTAATGATCTATCTAAATTTGCTAGAAGACTATTATGGGTCCTAACTCTGTGAGTCACCTCATCAAAAGAAATGTCATTTCAGATTAAGAAGTTACCTCATCTCTGACACTACTACTCAAATGCAGGATTTGAAAACTAAAAGGCTCTAGGTTCACAAAAATAACATATGCCACCATCTGACCCTCATGCCTCCCCAATTTATAGGCTTATCTCCAGCTGGAAAGCTGTTCAGGGCAAAAGAAGACAAAGTCCATCATAACCCCACTGCAGTCAACAGAAGAAGTGAGCTGAAGTTTCAGATTTATTTAGGTTTATTCTAATTCCCAGAGTCTCAAGAACCATACTAGAGGAGTAAACAGGCCTGTTTTGTTGATTGGACTCTTGTCACTCACTGATATATATAGAAACTGAGATCATATTCCTTGGCCTTTCAAGAGAAAGTGTGGAGAACCCTGAAGATGCCAAGCTATCATCATAATATTTCCAAGAACTAGATTGAGTGAGTGACAGTGAAATTTTCCCAAAGACCTTTTGGGAAAACAGTCCTCCAAGAGCTCAATACAGGAGTCCTTGGCTTGTCTCAAGGATGAAGCCCCACTCGTGGCCAGCACAGGTCCCTAGAGCTGCCTTCTAAAAAAGCTACCATAACACATTTAAAGTATTTGGGGCAACCTCTCAATTTAGGTACATGATCCAAACCTCAACTACTGACAAGCAATATGCTCATTCAAACTCCCAGGCACCTGACGATTTGGAAAGCAGAAGGAAGAGAAGCAATCCACACGGTGAGTTTCAGGAACAGTTTTGGCAATGCAACAAAACTTTAGTCACAGACAATAAGCACCAACAAGCACATTCTGCAGACCAAGCAGCCAGCAAAGCCCACTGAAAAGTAAGAACCTGCACAATACCAGGTACTCACTAAGAAGCATTCAACCTAAAGGTGCCAGAAGTCTGAGATGGCCCAAAATGCCAATTACCTTTCTACCCATTCAATGACTACAGGAAAGGCCAAAAAAATGGCAGTAATGCCCTAAAATATGGCACTGTGCAAAGAGAAGTCCTTCAGTTCAAAGTGTTTCAAAACTTAGAAAAAAATGTTGCTTTATATGTTTGTGCACTCTAAATCCACAACTCAGAATACTTTATTTATACTCAGAAACTTGATTTTCTCATATGTAGGTTCCAATTCCATGAAATTTTCTAGTGTGTCATAACCAAGTAACTGGTTAATCCAAAAAATTAAGAGAAAAAACCCCAGTATAATTCAACAATTTTAATCAGTTAATAATACAATATAAGAAGCACTGACACAACTGCATTCTTTTCCATCTTTCAGAACGTGATTTTTAATTACTTGTCCTTTTGCAACAGAAGTCACGATGACTCACAATGAGCAGGAACTCTATCACAAAGCAACTCTGCCTAACTGAAGACGTCTTCTAATCCATTCACCATGTGCAATGCTCAACATTTTCATCCTCAGACACAAATTGCCTCTCATAATTGTACATTAGCACAGACTAGTGGTGATAATTCACCACTGCAGTTATATATAATAAAATTACTGCACTCAAAATGTGCTGTCAGCACCAGAGATCTATTTCTTACGGTTACTTGAAACAACTTGTCATCTTTGTATATACACATTTTATTATCACAGTCCTCTAATTTGGACACAATCTGATTTGGCTTCCTTCTCAAAAAACCACAACAATACCAAAATATTTTTCTACCCATGGAGCTGAGCGGCACAAGCAGATTTTAGAGCATCAGAGAAAAAAAAATCTAAGCTTAAAGGAAATATTGAGTTTGAAATACCTGTGGGCTTTTAACAAAACTAAAATATTTGACTGTTAGCTCTCAATAATCTGAAATAATACATTGGCCTCATTTGAAAAAAAACCTTACTAGAAATTTCAGAAGTAATATTTTAGAAATATTTCATCACTTATTCATTCTTCTGTGCTTTATCAAAATCAAAATATCTGTCCATGCCTCTCTGTACCACTTCATTTTGCCTTTTTTTCTAAAATTCAAATGACATTCTCTGAAATGACCTCAGTGAAGATGGGTCTTGTTCTTGTAAAAACAGACATACTGTATCCTCCTAACTTTTAAGTAGCTCCTATTGGTTAACAGACCTGGGAGGAGGCCTCTGATTCCAGAACAGTTTTCCAAGTCAAGGCTGTGTGCAAATTAATGGAAACAGCAAAACAGAAACAGGCATCTTCCTACCAGTCATTTCTCATCACTGAGTCAAACCTTTGGAGGCATGTTAGGCACCTTACAATGCTGGGAAATTGTAAAATAGAGCATATATATGCAGCATTTTATTTCAAAAGTCGCTGAAATAATGGAATTAGTTTAAAGCTAGTACTTCCTCTTACTCTAAAGCTATTAACAGGCAAGAAGATTTAACCAGGGGTCTTTCACTAGTCCAATTACCAGTTAAAGCATTAGCTTCCACTGACTGGTCCTGAAGACTAAATGCAAACTAAGTGAAATTCAGTGAAACCAACTAGTGAGTCTATTCTAGACTGCAAGTACTATGAAGTATTTCAGAAATAAATAATTTAAGATTCAGAGTTTTGTATTTAATCTGAGAAACTGACTCTTATGCAAATTCTATTACTGAGAAATCAACTTTCTGCTCATGCTCTCCATGAAGAAATTTTCATTTTGCACACTTGTAGAAAGCTGGACTAAGCAGAGAGGGTAGAGTTCCTACTTAACAAGAAAGTCGAAACTATGCATTTCATACATTCCTTAAAAATATATGTTATCTGGGAAATTGAGAAAAATCTTGTCTAGCAGCAGTCTGAGGGCATGACTGGAAAATATTATCCATGTGGCATCTCAAAGCTAATTTACTGCATCTATCATGTCCTAAGTAAACTCAAGACAACAAGCTTCCAGAAAAGGTATTACATTACATAAGTCACATTTTCTTAGCCCATGGGAGATTAATAGTACAAATGGTAAACTGTAAATTTTAGCCACAAAATCATAATTCAAAATTTAATCAGTATGTATGCAAGAACTAAATCAGTTGTGTACTGCATGAAAGTTTTATTTATGAATACATAAACTACTCATGCTTGGAACTGCTCTACCTAGATGTCAAAGAGGATTCGGGAGCAGTTTTATTAATGCAAGCAGACACATCAGTCCTTTGTCTGCTATTAGAGAAATAAAGAAAAGGAGAGGACTTCAGCTTCTCACTCAAGACCAGTTCACTAAAAAAATTAAAAAATTACAGTCCTAAGTAAACTGACTGCTATTACCTAATGCATAAAGACCTTGGAGGGATATCCTTACTGTTCAAAAGTTAAGCCAGAACAGAACAGATATAAAATATTTATAATAAACAACCATTAATCCTTTCATTCTTGGAAAGGGAAGACAGAATGTCAAAATTGAAGAACTAGTATTGATGCCTAAGATTTTCAGCTTTTTGTATTTTTCATGTATTTGTAGCCTTGTAGATTGCTAAAGCATGACTGTAGTTTCTAGTATTTTCCTATCTTTTTTCCTACATTTACAAATGATAAGCTAACCTTATAAACACATTCCTAAATATTGTTTAGTCTCATTCCAAGAAGAGAACCAACTACACAGGAGTTCTGTTTTCCAACATGAATCTGGACCAGACATAAAAAATGCAGGACAAAAGAAACCTCTGGATGGCTTTCAGTGGGGCAGGACCCCAGGGTATTACCCAACCAACTAACCTTTTAACTGGGCAGTATGTGGTAAGCATACTAATTGACTAACCTTATAAAAATTGTAGATTTACTATACCACATGCTACTTTTGCCATATTGTGTACCTGAAAGCTTTCAAGTAAAGGTTTGCTTTTATATTCACTCTAACATTGTTGGGAACATCTATTCTATTTTCCAGGCATCAGTACAAGATGTCACCTCAAACTCAAGTTTTCTTGTGATTAGAAACAGATAATGCAGAACTATTTCTGTGATAAAAATCAAGCACGAACAAGTGTCTAGAAAATGTAATTGTTTGACCACTTTCAATGACAAGCAGCACAACGAAATAAATACCCAAATGAAAAACTTTTCACAGCACTATGTGAATACATGTTGAGGAAACAAATATCTAGTAATTTGCACTGGTTTCTGTTGCTTTGTAGCATAGCTGACAAGGAAAGCAGACTAAGAAAAGTATTTATTACAAACCCACCTAAGACCAAATGCTTCCTACAGCAGTAACTGTAACTTTGAAGCTTTCTTGACACTGTCAAAAAAGAAAGTGCTTAAAAAACCATAGCATTCAAATATTGTAACAGCTATATGATATCCACACCATACTTGCCTTGTGGGCTCCTTCTGCTTTAGTTGTAGCCTGGCCTCAAGGACTGAAGCACACTGCTGGTTAAGTGTTTTCTAAAAGGAAGGCAAGCTGTGTACTTAGAGGACTCCACCACAACACAAAGCATGGAAAGAGGGAACTACTGAGAGATTTGCTTCAAAAGCACAGTTCTATCTCCCCTAAAAATGCTGACATGGAAACATGATTTATTTTTATTTCTATTTATAAACGACTATATATTTCAATGAGATGCTCAGATGGAAGAGTAGAACACATAGATACTATCACTAGAAATTTCAGTTCCCTTAAGCAACCCTTTTCCAATAAGCAACCTGTATCGTATGGGGTGTAGGGGACACGTTTCTCCTTTTGTCTATTCTACTGCACCAAAGCTTATCCATAGAATGGATATGAAAACACGGTATTAAAGACACTAAAGAACAGAGATCTGCTCTGATCAACACAGAAGAATCTGAACAGGCAAAGGTCTGATAAAAACTGATCTGATCCACAGTGAGATAAGCTCCCTAAGAAATATTCACTTCAAGCAAAAACAGTCTTTCAACAATGAGCTCCAATTCTGTCCTGTTTAATTTAAAGGTATTTTGAATGCCAACAAGAATCTGACAAAAGAGATGCAAAATGGAATCAGTAAAACTTGACAACTAACTGCTCCTAGAGAAATACTGTGTATTGTAGAAACTCTGACATTAGAAACATCTTTTACTTTCAATAAGCAATTAAAGTAAAAGCATTTTAAAGCTTTCATCTCTCTGATCTCTAATGCAAGGGTTTTTTTTTATGCTGGTGTAATACCACATTACCTTCCCATAAGTGGTTACTTAAGTCACTGACCAAATTTAAGCTACAATTTCCGTATCTGTTCCATTACCATCCACAACACCTTCTGAAAGTTTTCCTCAGCAATTTTATTTCCCAGTGTACTGACACCTCACAACACAGTGCCAACACTAGACATCTAACCACATCCTCAATGTCATACAGAAACACTTATTACAGTACCTGACAAACCAATCTGATCATGGTGCAGGCATGACCTTACTGACTCCAGTGGTGGAGCTAGTGTGGTCAGAGAGAGTTGTGTATCTCTCTCAAACCACAGCATTCCATCACAGAGGAACCTTTCTCTTCAAAGCTCAGTTAAGACAGACATTTCTTTTAAGAAACCACCACAACTGAAAACATGTTTTAAAGCACAAGCTTCTTCCCCTGCTCATATTGATACATCAAAACTCTCAAGATCATGCTCTAAAAAAATACCAATGCAGACTTTGGATTTCTTCATAAAACATGCTACTTAACCAAGTCAGACTTGTCAATCTATGTATATCAACAAACTTTCACACTTCAGTTCTGTATCAATGTGTTTATCAAAATTCAAAGTAGAAAATTCATGTTCCCTTCAACTGGAATTAAAGAATAAAAAATCTTATATTCATCTTTACTCAAATTGCTACTGTTAAAATGGTATACTAATTTTATCATAATCTTGTTGTTATAGAAAATGAGTATCTTATTTTAAACCCCCTTTGTCATTCCAGGACGTTTAGATCTATGTAACAATAGAAACACTGCTACGGTACATTGTGTCACATTACCTCAGAAACATCTCGAAGTGTTTTACTAAAGCCTTTAGGTTTTTCTCAGGAAAGCACATCTTCCCCAGTATTTCTGGTAGTTTTACTGTGAATAAAATAAATAATGTTTATATCTATTCTTGTAACTGTACCTTCAAATTATTTTTATCCAGAATATATATATTCTATACAGAAAAGAACATAAAAAGTCCTTCTCACCACAGACCCCACTTTTCCTTGCAAGCTACTTTCAACCTTTCACAGCCTTACTAAATAGAAACATGCTGAGAAAGTGAATGCTGCTGAATGATGTTTGATAGTGTACTGGAAGTAACACTGCTTCGCTTTTCTTAGATGAAGGCTTACAGACCCAATAAAAGACAACCAAATCTATGAATAGCCTAAATGTTCCAAACAGATTAAAATGTACATTCCTCCAAGAACGAAAATACATGTAATAAACAAAAAAATCATACAGATATCAGCAATGGAAGACATAAATAAAGCAACTTTGAGCAGAGAATTTTGCATCAGTTTACCAAACATCCTCAGCAAATGTTGAGATCCATAGATATACGAGGGAGGTGGTGGTTGATCACTTGGTGGGTAATTCTCTGGCATCAATTTCCAGGACAAAACCTACACATAAAAAATGAAAATACTAGTTATGAAAATTTCATAACATCATGAATAATTTAGTCTGTACAGAACTTCAAATTCAAAGATGAAATAAGTAATACCAACAAAATCTTTTCTTACATAGCCCTACTCTGAGGTCCACAAAACTTTTAATCATTAAATCTAGGACAGTAACATCAAAATCTGTTACCTCATTCAATTCATTGTTTCTTCTACCTTCAAAGCCAGTAAACACCGTGCTCCCTTCTTTGCTAGGAGTCAAAGTTATAGGTGAAGACGACCCGCTATGGACAGGGGTTTCTTCAAAACAAAAGGAAAAGCAAAACAAAAGAATTAAGAAAAATTTTACGACTTGTAAACAACTACTTGGAACTATAAGCCATTAAATGCATCTAAGTCCTGCTGCTAAAGTGTTTGAAGTCTTAAACACTGAAATTCAATAAAGGCTATCCTAAAAGAGACTCTCAGAAAAGCAGCTCCTTGCATTCTGTGGAAAAATATGCCAAAGTACTGAGAATATTGCTTTGTATTTCTCTCTATGGTAATAAGACCTCAGAGTTAAAGAACTGATACAAAAAGTAATGACTTCCCACTTCTATCATTCAGTCCACACCGCATTAAAAAAAGAACAGAGCTTTATTCTTTGTTTAGACCAACAACAGAAAGAAAAACCTACTCTTCTCCAGATGCAAGAAGAGCTTTGGCATAGAAGCTGGTGTCTCAAGGTGCCGCCGTTTGGGCTGTGGGGATGCGCTGCTCTCTGACAGCCTGTCACAGTTGGAGCTGTGGCGTGTTGAACGCCTCAGCGACTGCAGGATTTCGGGCTCAGCTTTCCGCCTTTTCGGCGTGGCCGGCTCCCCTGTGGTGGGCTGGCTGTCAGTTGACTGAGGCGTGGGTGGATTCAGCAGAGGAGGGCTTGGGGAAAGTTCCTCCTGATTTCTAGGAAATTAAGGCAGCTTTACAGAATTGAAGAGGTCAGGGCCCTGCTCATAAAAGAAATTCTTCTAGTTTCACAGATCTTATTGAACACTTATTCAGGTAAGACAGTCTCCTCCCAATGACAGTGATGAGGCCTATTAAATACTATTTTCCAGAAGCATACTTATCTTCAAATTAAAGGTAAAAACCAGGAATATCCTGTTCTCCTACCTTTTGAGATAAGCAGTATCAGACTTCTTACATGTGACCTACCTGTTAGTATTTGTTGAGTTTTCTTTGATAGGAAGAAAGAATTTTGATGAAGTCACCTTCTTAAATTGAGCTTGTTCATAAGGATAGAGCAAAATTAAGGGAAGTGTGAAGTCAAAGGTTATTCTCAGCCCATCCACCATCTCTTTACATAGCTCGACACTATGGGGAAAAAGATTATGAATTTCAAAGTTGCATGGCAAAAATTTTCAGCACAGTTGTCCTAAATTATTCTTTAATACAGTCCATTAACATCATAACTACAATATGCTGATTCAATCACTGTGTAATGATAAGCTATTAAAAACACACTTAAAAAGATGGTGATTGCTCTTGTTAACTTCAGAAACAATTTTTTAAAAGGTCTGCTTCATAACCTCAAACAAAATCACACAACAGTTCTGTTATATTACTATTCACTAAACTAGTAACATCTACTGTAGAGTAAATAAAGTTAGTCAGGTGCTTTTCAGGTAAACACTGTTTTGGTTTTCCAAGTTCACTATGCTGAAAAAAAGAGGGATCTGCCAGAACAAGTAAGTACTCAAGAGACTGAATTTTTGTCTAAAAGGCCTAAGCAGAATCTGACCTACATCCACTAAGATGCAGTTAAGGCTGTGCTCAAGAGATATCCAGTGAACCAACAAAACCAGATACATTTGCATTGGAGAGCCATTTCCAATGGTCTGCTTTGGTAACAAGAGCACTACATTTGGAGGCTACCAGGAATTTCAGTTTGAGGTCTGTGTGAAAGACTTACGTTAGGTGATGAGTACATGAGCTATTGCAAGTAGAACCAACACCACAAGAGTGCAGCACACCTGCAACACCTCTCATCTCTGTGAAGGTATTCCCCTCTCATATTTCAAGTGCACGTATATGTATGGTAACAGAATTTGATTCTGCCAAAATGATCCATGTTAGAAATTCCAAACCTCCAATATCTCATACCACCTACTAAAACTACTACACATTAATTGAGCCAGGGGACCATCATGTGCAGAAATTCTATAAATCCAAGAAAGTCAATAGCCTTCAGTGTTAGAGCAGTACAATGAAGATGTCAGCTGAATCTCTCCTACTTAATGATCACTGAAACTGTACCCATTTTTTTTACTAAAGCACTGTTTTTATTGAGGAAGTTATTTAAACCTGTAAAAATCATAATGTGTGTAAAACCTTCTGTTCATATTTCTGATATTTCATCTAACCTTTTATTTGGGAGATTATAGTACAAAGAAGGAAAAGTGTCCATCTGTCAAAGAATGAATGACATCAACGTAAAACAAGACACTCACATAGGCTAAAATATTGCAAGGAATAGCACAATTACACACTATTGAAATAGAACACTAACACAAGTCAGGATTTCTCTTTGATAAAATACCAAGATTGTACTTGGATAGAAGCAGTCTCATCTAATATCGAAAACCTTTAAGAGAAAAAAACACCCAAAACAATCAAAAACTATCACACTGTAAACATGCATGGTTGATGCATCTGTAAAACAGCAGAACACACAGCTCAACTGAGAAAACAGACTGAGACACCATCAATTTCAAGGAATCAGGATTTGTGTTACCACAGTTTCCCTACATACTGACTAGGATTTAAGATCATATGTCTATTTAAAACAAACAACTTGCACTTGGAATTCTTTGTGTTTCTATTAATTTTTTATCCTTTTTAAAACTTGAACCTGTTCAAGTTTATCTAAGCAGAGTATTCTTATATCAGATATTAAATTCTTCACACTGACAACAGCAACACATTCTTCCAAAAGGATCTTGATATTTGTAAGAACTTACATGATAAAACAGGATATTGATATTTTTGCATAATAACTTTTCAGAGTATAGAGACTCTCTCAGTGATAAACAAATCATCAGTGTTACTCTACTATAGTTATCTGTCAAATGCTTTCAGCCCTGCAAATAGATATATATTATGGTATAAGCTCACAGAAGTGAACAGCCATAAAAGAGAACACAGAATGCAAGGTCATTCCTCCCGTGACAATAGCAGTGGACTGAAGATTACTTACTTTTTTTCTGGTGGCACATAATGAAGATTCATATTAGCATGTGGGGTCATCTGATGGTGCCGAGACCTTTCATTGGCTGAAAAAGCAGCATTGATTGCAAAGTGTTTCACATATGACTCCAAGATGGTTATTATGTTTGTCTGGCAAGGAAGCTTCACTAGCTGAAAAAGAAACAACAAAATATACTGTCTTATAAAACAGTAAGTATACCAAGTTAGAACAGGAGCTTGTAATTTAGTAAATGTCTAGCACATAAAGCAAATTCAGGATTGTATAATTTCAACCCTTAAACTGCATTTTTTATCAATATCAGGAGAAACAAGAAACATGGTCAGACGAACAAGTCTGCAGCACTTCCAGCATTCAAAAGCAGTCTGCATTCTAAAGCACAACAGGTACCAACACTACGTTTAAATATGACAAGCCACTGTTACAGCTATAGAGAAGTCTACTTCCTAAACTCCTTGTACTCTTCCTTGCCCAATCTGAGCTCAACACAGAGCTAAAAAAGCAAAGTTAAAAATCTCAAGGAGTTGTATAAACAAAAACTACTTTTGACATCCTCCTCACATCCTCATGCGCATTAGAGTCCCAACTTTTATTTCATACCCTTTTTCTTCTATTAATATAGTAGCAGTCTTCCTCAAGCTTCTTTTTCAAGACTTCAGGAATTTCTATGCTTATTGCTCTTTCCTCCATGTCCCTTTTTGTGTGAGCGTCTTGTTCTTCTTTCTACAACAGATCAGTGAAAGAAAACAATACATTGGTTGTGAAAAAAACAACTTCAGTAGTAAAGATACAAGTGAATAATAGCCTTAATATAAACTATTTAACATTATTTCTCTTGAAAGCATCTGTAAATTCATTTTTTATACTTTTTTTCAATTTAGTGTTCTCTTAAGTGTTTAACTAAAAAAACCAATAAACCAGAAATTTGTTAGTTGTTGCTGCTTCAGATCATCCATACTGCAGTAGTCAAATTCTACACATCTTCAGATCAACTATTTACTACAGAATTTTTTTTTTTCTTGAAAACAATCCTCTCTAAGTTTTAACTTAAGACCAGGGTTGACCTGCCTGTCTCACAGTAAAATACAAGACAAACAGCCTGCTGCTATTAGGGTTTGTCCAACCTGCATAGACAAGTAAATTTTTACAGCATCGACAAAAGTGGAAAATCTAGTATCCTACATTTTCCCTACATAAGCCTTTTGTGTAGAATGAGAGGAAAACAAAACAAATGTGTATTGTTAGCATTATATCATATAGTTCTATAAGAAAATGACATAATTTTCAAAATCTTAACCACAGTAAACACCAGAAATATCAAAATTGTGCTTTTAATTCCAGTTAAATTACCAGCTGTGGCCTATATTTCATCTACTTCACTTTTTCCACAATTTCAAGTACAGATGTTTAAATTCTATTAACTTAAGGAAAACACAAAAATACCATTTCTGTCCTCTCATCTATGTCACTTTCTTCACTTTTTATTTCTTCATCTGTTCCTTCATCGCTGTCATCAGAAGAAGAACTACTTATAGCTGCATAAAAGAGATTTCCCATATTATTACGTTGCAGAGGTTATGACCAATCATTTTTTCAAAGCAAAAACCCCAAAAAACAAAACCCCAACCCACTAAAAAACACAACTAGCTTGTTATATTTAATGAGGATGAATAATTCTAATTGAATTAAACATGCATTATTTACAGCCCACTACAAATGTTTTAAACATGTAAGATGAGTTTATAGAAGTATTCTTCCACCCTCTCTAATTGAAAAACACTCACTTTTAAAAGCTCCCCACATTCCTGAGCACCCACATTTTTATTGGACTTTAGCTCTGCACAGGGGATTAACATATTATTCCTTCAATCAAAAGGCTTGAATCTGTGCAGCAACAGTTCCCAGAACATCAGTTAAGCGTCAGCCAATGTTCCTGCTGGCTTTTAGTCACAAAGGAAAATACAGGAAATTAAAGATCTGGCTTGCAAGTAAAATCAGCCAATCAGCTAACATGAAACAGACCTTTGTGTGCAGTAGACTGGGGAAAATATTTTTATTACCCTCAAAAATACACTAACACTTGCACAGAAATGTTGTGTTTCCTAACATCAAACAAAGAAAACTGATGGCTTCTCACACCTATTAATACTACACTAAAGAAAACAGCACCAAGCTCTGAAATCGCTGATTAGAACAGCTGAGTACAAGAGATGCAATCAGAAGCCTTTGGAATACAAGAAGTAAGCAGATATTCCAACTTAACAGATGCTTAACATGAAACATAGTTCTCACTCTTCATATATTGTGTATTTCAGATAGTATCATGATACTCTCGGGTCAAGTGATACCGTGCACTTCTCCCCCAGGTCAAGGCATCCCATCACAGTTACCAAAGGATGAAAACAAGCTCACAGTTTTCGCTACTCTCATCATTTTCTTCAGCAGGAAGGCTTTTTAACACAGAGTCAACACCAGGCAACCTGCAACGTCTCTTCTTTCTTCCCTTTCTTCTCCTACAGAACGTAAAATGGTTCACTGACATTTGAGCAATGTTATTTCATTAATTTATCCTAGCTAATTCAATGATGTGCAAATGCACAGGAAACCTATGTTTAAGTTATTTTCATTAATTAATGCTGAAATCATTTGGACAAAGTGGATACCCCAATGTATACCCCATTACCTCATATTCAGGTTCTCAAGCAGATCCTCAAGCCATGGCCAACCAATATTAATTAGATTATTGCCTTTGGCTCAAAAATACTTTAGGTTTTCCTAAAGTATTTTGCAAGTACATTTCTTTGGAAGATGCAGATCCAATACACAGGCATTTCACAGCAATAGTTAAGAATAACATAGCCATTGAGTTGTTAGTCTTTTAGAGTCTTAATAATAATTCACAGGTCTCTATCTTACAGTAGCTCTCTAGCACTGGCTGTATTATGTACATATCTACCACCTACATCATGAGCTCAGATGCTAAGCTCAGGCTGTAGACATCTGGATGTATCTGTGTGAAAATGAATTTCATTTATTTTGTGGCCAAAAGGATTTCTTACATGCGAGCCACAGCCTTCCGTGCCAATTTACGCTGTAATCTGCGGTTTTCGTCTGTATCCCGAAGAACATGATCTTCAGCTGCCCATCTATCCCAGCTAAGGACAGATCAAAAGAAAATAAAAAACGAGTAAGAATATATGCCACTCATGATTACCAATGAATTAACATACTTTAAATCTATAAAGGACTCATTTAATGTCATTCAGAAGCAACATCTGCATCACAAAGTTTGCACTCTTTTCTGTTTGCATGGCTTCAGCTCTCACATTACCATTTAAAATCCCTCAAGCTTTGATTTAACCCGCAATAGCATTTCTAGCACTGACACATACTGTCAATCACAGTCAAGATACTACACTCATGTACTGGCCTTGATAATCAAACAATTCAGAGCATGATTTAACAAAGTATAAACATTTATTAATGGAAACTTAGGTGCCAAAAGTCTATGCCACAGACAGATATCCCATAAGGTTTAAATTCATGTCTATCAAACCGATTCACTGAAATTTGTGGATATAGAACAATGTCAACATGAGCAGGTATATTAAAGTCATTTTCACAAAACCAAAAATATCCCTACAAACACTGGTCCTTTCATATTCTGTGCAAAGTCTGTCTTTGCAGAATAAAACAGAAGAAATGGAGGAACTGAAACCACACATATAGGTTCTTACCTTCTGTTCCAACCGTTAAAATGGATCAGATATTCTGGAATCTTTCTGCCTTTCTCATCTTTTCCAACAACAATATCAACAATCTGAAACAAATATTGAATAGTACGTATTAAAAAGCTTGAAAGAAGGTAAGCCTTTGGGTATTTAGAAAGTTTATGTGCAAGAAAGAAAAAAAATTAAACAGACTTGTTATTTTGCCAGTTAATGTTGACATGAACAGAAAATAAGGATTATATCAAATGATCAGAAAACCTAGCTTTCTTGTTGACTACTCTTAACATTGCAGACTGCTCACCATCTTTGTCCTATCCTCAAATGCCCCATGCTTTCAAGACAGACAAAGGGAGACATCAAATAGTGCAGCAGCACAGTACGGATATGCAGATTTGGGATACTAACACTTTCTCCCCTGTGCTGTCTCCTCAAACCCCCTAAGCAGGAAACACAGTTCTCTACACATAAACCTCAGAAATACTGCTCTGTTGAATGCCACAGGCTCTCAGCCACAAAACATTAACTTTGAGAATATCTCCCCCTTCATTTTCTTTTGTTTTCAAGAATGTTCAATGGCCAGTCTGAAAGGGCCTGCACCTCAGAAGAAAAATATGTAGCGCCTGCACTTGTGTGGTTTCCAATAGATCATACAGCAGTACTTAGACTACAGTGACATTTTAATTTGAGAGTCCAGAATTTAAGAACTATTGATGAATTCACAGACAGTTATGCTGTTTATTGTACTTGACAGTAAAGAAGAAAAAGTACAGTGCATTTTTGTACTCAGGTTATAAGTTTATAGGGGTAGCAACTACAGCTGCCACGTTGTTAGGTCATAAGAGTAAGTGTACAAATGAAAGGGCAGCCCAAAATATTACAGGACAGTGGCATTCCTAATCAAAGATGTTTGAGAAACACACACAAGCACAATTAGCAAACCTGCAGCAAAAAGTACTAATTTCATCAAGAATACAGTTACAACACTTCCTTTTTTATCTCTCTCTGTAACAAAAAAAACCCCAGAACTCTGTTTCGAAGTTGGACACGGATGATTTAGGACTGAAAACTAATAATCTTGTGTACCACTGATACCCTAAAACAACACTGTATTTGCATAAAGCTCTATCATTACTCTTAAGGTAACAGTAAGGCCTTAGGTAAGGCCCTAATTGAGGCAGTAACCTCTTAGTGCACCACCTATGGCCCACCACGCACTGCTTACTATCCTATTTCCGTATGCTCTCCTGCACTAGCTGTACCACTTAAATCTCTCTGAAACACAGATGGGCGGGCAGTAAGCATGGGAAAGCGTGAGGGGAAATAAATCCAGCTACGCTACAAAACTGCAGGGGTGGCAGCAAGACTTCGGAATTACTTTGCAGGTGTTCAGCAGAGGACGGAAGGCGTCCGACAGCTCCAGAGGCGCCCGGCGGCTCCGCCGTCTACCTGCCGCGACAGGCAGGCCCCGAGAGCGCGGGCCCCATCGCCTCCGCTCCCCGGCGCGGGGAAGGGCCACAGGATGGCCAACAGCAGCGACGCGCACCCGCACCCCCGGACCTCCCGTGGCGCGGGGAGAGAGCTGAGCCCCACCGGGCGACCGGCCTGAGCCGCTCGCACGGAGCAGTAACGGAGGCAGGGCAGGCCCGGCGGGGACGGCACCGCCTCGCTTCGTCTCCCTGTCCCGTGGCCGCTCCCGCCCCGCGGCCTCCCCGCCTGCTGCCCCCTCCCTGAGCCAGCGCCGGTTTCCCGCAACAAGTGCGGCTGCCGGCGGAGCCGCCTCCCCCCGCCGCCTCCCCGGCCGGGCCCACAGCCGATTCCCGCGCCGCCTCCC